>JBAMNC010001449.1:252500-783895 GCA_037902135.1 Cetoscarus ocellatus
CAAAGGTATGAGCTTGTCATTTACTGTCCCCTTACAACCATGAAGGATGCAGTTTTCCAGAGATGGCTGAGGTGGGGGCTGATTTTTCTTCTTCTTTGAACTCTGGCCTGCTGTCCATTCTTCGTCATCTTGTTGTTTCTTTGGCATTTTGCAACTATAGGAAAGTCATTACATTTATAACAACAGTGAATTACAACAGTGAAATATTGTATACCCACACATGCACACACACACACAAAATTGAGTTGTGAAATATAGGGTGATTTTTTTCAGGCATTGACATAGTGTTGTTGACGGTAGGCTGTCTCCCTCTAAACTGCTGGTTTGGGTGATTAAACTCTAGAGTATATTATAAATATTTTTTCAAAGTTTATCAAACTCTACCTACATTAATCAGATTATTCAAAGCTAAATTAACTAGCTAGCTAAAACAACAACACATAATGTACAATGTATGTACTACTGGTATACAGCCTAATACCAGTAGTATTAACTTCATCTAGCTAGCTTCTTCCTTCCTTATACTCATATGCACCCTAGTCTCTGTCTCATCTGTTTTACATTTTACCATTCTGAAATAAATAAGGACAACAAAAGGAAACAATTCATTGCCTAGTAAGTAGAAAAATAAAGCTAGCTAGTTAAACTTTCAGTTATAAATTCTTATTGGTTGGCCCATTGACATCAATAATGCTCTCAGTCTCTTTCTTTAGCCAGAAAATAAGATGAACTTACCACCAAGATGTCTTTGCTGAATAATTTCAGGTGGGGTGTGACGTGTAGCAGGGTTAGTGTATTGTTTGCTTAGTGTGTTGATGTGTGTGACCTGGTTACTGTGTTTTATTTTGCATCCTGATACCCCAGTCTTCCTGGGGGGGGTTGTATACCATGATATGGTATTCGCTTTTGGAAGGTTAAATCTTTAAAGTTCTTTTTTCTCTGATTTGAGAAACGGTTGAGAACTTTTGTGTAATCTTCTAGATAGAGAGCTCATTTTGGGCTTAAACTGAAGCTTATAATCTTGGGAAGTTTTTCATATACATCTGAGGCAGTGAGATGTGAAATAAAATGCTAGAAAATAATCACTTTTAATGATAAATTGTCAGGCAGACAGACATTTTTTTTGTCTTTTGTGCATGAGGGTGATATTTTAAAATTGAAAGGCAGTAAGCCCTATAATCTTATTCTGCTAGTTTCCCTAAAGGGTCAGGATACTCCATGCACAATTTGAGACTTTTCTGACCATTTATACAGTTGCAGTACCTTAATATTTACAATGACATAATTTTGCGAGAAGCTTTTCCCAAAAAGGGTTTTTTTTGGCCCCTGAGACCAAACAGCCCTGAGTTGGGGTTGGTCCTTATCAACTAGTGATGGCCCAAGGTATGGGATAACTGGAAATAATAGTGAAAAAAAGGTAGTAAAAAACATCCTGAGGGGTGGACCTGGCTCCTATGTCTAAACCCTGAATGATGTCATGGAATGTACAGTTTTACTGGGTAATTTGTTCTCTCATGTGTTTGCAGTTTTTAAATGTAAAATTTTGTTAATGTGGGTGGCGTGGTGGCGCAGCAGGTAGTGTGCGTGCCTCACAGCAAGAAGGTAGCTGGTTCGATCCCCGGCTTGGTCAGGGCCTTTCTGTGTGAAGTTTGCACGTTCTTCCGGTGCATGCGTGGGTTCTCTCTGGGCACTCTAGCTTCCTCCCACAGACCAAAAAACATGCTCATTATCTTAACTGGTGACTCTAAATTGCCCTAAGGAATGAGTGTGAGCTTGGATGGTTGTCTGTCTCTATATGTTGCCCTGTGATCGGCTGGCGACCGGCTAAGGGTGTACCCCGCCTCTCGCCCATTGACAGCTGGGATAGCCTCCAGCCGCCCGCGATCCCGAATGAGATAGCCAGTATAGAAAATGAATGAATTTTGTTGATGTACACTTACTGCTCTGGGCTCAGGCAGCAACAAATCTTCTGCCTTGGATTGGCTTTAACAATGGCAGCAAATCGGCTTCTGTAATGTACTGCAGATCACCTCTGGTCTCTGCTCCAAGTGCCTCAAAGGGGACATATTATGTAAAAAACACTTTTTTAAAGGCTTTTGAACACATTTTTGGGTGTTTGCCCTTCCTCCCAGCCCACAAAATGTGATAGTAGACAACAAAACCTGTATTTATCAGGCTGCATGAATGTAAACTAATGGTATTTGGCGAGCTGTTGAGCCTGTGGATATACTCTTACGTAACAGTATATTTTTGATTTGCACAAACAATCAAAAAAAGAATTTGGCCTCTGGCCTACTGACACTGAAGCATCTAGTTTGACAATACACTGCTTCAATGGGACTATTTGGTGTCCATTTTTCATGTATGACTTTAATGGCCATCAGTCAGTCTGTTCACCAATGTGTAGGCATTTCAATCTTACGCTTTTATTTTTCACTGAGTACATGTGTAAAATATTCTGCTGAACGCAGCTTACTCTCATCAGAAAATGAAATGGAGAATGATCTTTAACTACGATGAGGATGAGTTCACCAAACTCCACTGAGTCATCATTTTCTTATGGCAACAAATTCTTGCATGCTATTCCATTGTACTGCACATCTACAGGAATACTTGAATTTGCTTCATTGATGCCACATTGTAACACTGCCTCTTTAACCTGTTCACTGTAAAGCTCGGACTGGAATGGCAGCTGATAGATAGGCCTGAAACATCTAATGTCTTGATGAAAGAGTAAGACACAGATTTTTAAAATTCTTTAAATGTCTTGCACATCTTTTAAAGTAACTATATTTGCTTTGCTTTGCTTTCATAGTGGCATGAATAAAGATGCCTTGGTTTTCATCTAGAAACAGTGCCTTCCTGGAATCTAAATATTCTACATGAGAACATTCATTCTGAGCACAAATCAAATCAACTATTTCTTTCAGTTGTAGAGTTAATTGCCACACATCATCTTGTGAATCCTGCACTCTATCTCCAATTAGTCGAGGTAACAGCCTCAGAACGTACAGTGTAAGTGTTGTAGGGCTGACCTCACATGGCATCATAAGATAGGACACCCTCAAAGATGTCATGGCCCAGACATGGGGGCTTGTATGCAGACAAACATTGAAGTTTTTCAGAGAATTGAACACTGGCCTGATTTTTACCCGCTGAACACCTGACACTTCTTCATTCTGTAAGTGGTTGACTGCAGCCCTGTGATTGTCTGGAGTGTGCTCTGGTCCACATGTACTTGGATCCTTACCCTGAAATTCATTTTGAAAGATCAGACAGTATCTGCAGAAAAATTCTGAAGAACTAAAATTTTCACTGAAGCCACCAATGCAGTGAGAGCCCAAGTTGTCTCCAGCAATGCAGTAAAAAGTTCCTTTTACAGAGGCTTCATCTGCCATAGATATTCCTCAAGTTCTTCCCAGTCTGTCAGTAACTCTGACAACACCTTGGCATGACCAAGCTCTTTAAAGTCTTTGTCTCTACAGAACAAAACCAGCTGCATGTGATCCACATTTGATCGGACATGGGGAGGCAAATTTTGCAGAGAGAAGTACACAGCCAAAATTGTATGCTTCTTTTTTGCAGAGCCCAAAATGCATCCTGATATAGGACTAGCTTTGAAGGGATAAGCCAAAATTTTTTTCTTTTCCTGTCTGACCTACTTCCGTGGTTGTTTGCACTAGAGATGTGACATTCGCGAACAGGTCGAGTCTTTTGAACAGCTCTTTTAAGTTAGCGATGAGAACTGATTTGCAATTGTGAGTGAGCCGTTTGTTTGCGAGCAGAATTGACATGATTGATTAGCAAATTGTCTGCAAATTTAAGAATGGCTCGGGAACGAACAGCTCACTCATAGCTGTGTATTGGTTCTCATCACTCACTTAAAGGTGCAGTGTGTAGAATTTGGCATTTGAGTGACATCTATCGTTCAGATTCTAGAATGAGCCCAACCGTAACCAAAACGTCACATCACTGAGCAACGGAAGCCTGTGAAGATCAAAAGGGCTAGGGACCAAAAGCTTTAACTGTAAAATACACACAATTTAAATCCCTAGTGCAGAGTAACAACTGTCTCTACATCCACCACCGTCCCCTCTCCTCTTCTTCGCCTGCTTTTCAGGTAAATTTCAGAACTGGCGGACGGATTTGCGTTTCGTTCTTTTTGTCCCTAAAATCCACCCGTAGACAATATGGCGCATCGTTATGTCGGCCTACATGAACGTGGCCTGCGGGAATGTAAATTTTTTGAAGCTTTTTCTAACTAAATATAAATAAAACAAATGTTTTATGGGGATGATTGTATCCCTATTTTGATGGACTTTACATACAAATAGAAACATTATATCCTATATTCACCGTTTCTGTTCGGCAAAATGCTGCCAAATTCTACACACTGCACCTTTAAAAGACACATACATTAACGTAAAACATGCCCACTTAACTTGGTGTTATACTAAACCAAGCCCACTCATCACAAACCACACCTACTTTAGCTGATATTTTCATTACCACACCCACTTATCGTCGGTGGCGCAGCTGGATAGTGCGCTTGGCCGGTGATTGGGAGGTTGCAGGTTCAAGCCAAGCTCTGGGCGACACATGGTGATGTGTCCTTGGGCAAGACACTTAGCCCCAAGTTGCTCCCACTGCTGTGTCAGTGGCGTGTAAATGGGCATGAAAGGGCGTGAAAGTGTTAGCTGATACTGATGGATAACTAACATAGAAACTCTGAACCATCAGTGAGTGAATGTGAGAGTGAATGGGTGTGAATGGGTAAGTGTGACCTGCGGTGTAAAGCAGCTTTGAGTAGTCATAAGACTAGAAAGGCGCTATATAAGCTCAAGTCCATTTACCATTTACTTATTAGAGCCACTTCCACTTAAGAAGATTATGTCTCAAGAACCTATTCCACTTGAGGCGTTATTAACATGAGCCACACCCACTTTACATGGTGTTATACTAAACCATGCCCACTTAAGATGATATTAACATAAACCACATCCACTTACCATAAACCACACCCACATAAAATGATATTATAATAAACCACACCAACTTGAGATATAAATGCAAACCTACCACACTAAATGTGCTCTTTACATAATCCACTCCCACTTATCATAAACCACTCCCACTTAAGATTATTTTTTGATAAACCACGACCACATAAGATGATATTACCACAAACCAAACCCACAAAAGAAGATCTGAGTCTACATCAGTTGACTACAGTACAGTTATTACAGTTATAATAGTTATTAATTAACTTAATTCTATATTTAAAAACTTCATATAAATTAAATTAAAAACTATTTCTCTAAAGCAGTCTCTAAAGAGCTGTAGTACACTCTAGAAGAGATGTTTGATCATCAGTCTGAATTCGGTGTCTCTGCAGTTAACAACAGCACAGGTATTGCAGATATCATAGTCATTTACTATTAATTGACAACATCTGACATATAAAAATATAATATACACTTAATTTAAACATATTTCGTAAGACCAAGAGCTTTAGTATGAACTAGAGGCAATGTTTGATCATCAGGGTGAGTTTGGTGTCACAATAGCTAACAGTACAGTTTTTACAGTTATCATGGTCACTACTTATTAAGTAACATAATTCATTGTAAAAAAATCATATAAATTAAATTAAAATCTTTTTTCTTTAAAGTAAGTGCTGTAGCTTTTTGATGGCATTTGATGGCATTGGCTTTATTTTCAATCAAAAAATCCTGTAAGATATTTTAATTCATATTTTTTCAAACTATGACATGTAGTTTGAATCACATAAGGTCATTTATGTGTACTGTCTTTTTGAAGACTTTACATCACTTCATAGTGAAGTTATTAAAATTTCTTTCACAGCATTCCCTTGCTATGGTAATTTGCGGACGGTCCCTAAGCCGGCAGCGTATTGAGACCAGTTGAAGTTGTCCGGCTCGGAGGATGGCTCATTTGGGGGTTGTAGCTCACAGTCTTCATGACAGTGATTAAAAAGAGAGCTCACATTTGTTACTATATTGTTTCACTGATGAGTTACCCAGAAAGTCCAAATCTGTGAATATCTTTCTTTACTGAAGTATAACAGTCCAACAGACATTTTTGAAGCCATAAAGCTTAAGTCCGCTGCTTGTGTTACGCTCGCGCAGGTCTGTTCAGAACGGTTGAGAAGAGTGCATTTGATTCACGCACGTGGCTTGTGTGCACATATTGTATTCGTGATGGTCACCATTCATATTTGTCAGCACTGAAAAACCCCACAGCTGTCCGGCATGGATGATCCAGTGACTCCAGCAGCTCGCTCCGGTTCAACTATGCAGAAGATTGGCAATGCCACGGTGGGATACCCTCGATCCCAAAAATCAGCAGGATTGTTTTAACGTACTGAGGAAAAATGAAAAAGAAAAAATCCGAATGCTTCACTCTTTGAAACGCTCTATCGTATTTATTCATGACCCAAGAGTCCAGGGGGTTGAGGGCCCTTTTACTGTGCCTAGGGGTTCCTTTCCCTTAGGACGAGGACCCTTATAATGATGATAAAATTCAGTATTCAGTTTCTGTAATATTCAGACCAGCCACCACCAACGTTTAATGTCTCTCAAACCACTTTCTTCATAATTCTGATGCTCAGCATGAACTTCAGCAGGTCAACTTGACCAGGTCAACCTAACTAATTACATGGTGTTGCTCGCTTGTGATTGACGGATTAGCTAAGAGCAGAGCTCTCTGATCAGAGATCTGATTGTTCAGGTCTTATTATCAATTGATTTATTTAGACATGATTTTTTTTTTTCTTTAAATTTTACTCCTCATAAAAAATGATGACAGCTTCACTGACAGTATGAGAGGGCAGTGTGATAGCAAAGCATCAGGAAACAAGTCAATTAAAATGATTTGAACAAATACATTGCCCGGCTAAAAAAAAAGTTGCCACCAAAAAACTGGGTCACACACTCTAATATTTAATTGAACTGCCTTTAGCTTTGATTACAGCACAAATTTGCTGTGGCATTGTTTCAATAAGCTTCTGCAATGTCACAAGATTTGTCACAGATCATAGCACTGCCCCCACAGGCTTGGACAGTAGGCACGAGGCATGATGGGTGCATCACTTCACCTGCCTCTCTTCTTACCCTGATGCTCCCATCACTCTGGAACAGGGTAAATCTGGACTCATCAGACCACATGACCTTCTTCCAGTCCTCCAGAGTCCAATCTTTTTTTCCGGTTAGCCTTACTGATTAGTGGTTTTCTTAAGGCTACACAGCTGTTCAGTCCCAATCCCTTGAGTTCCCTTCACATTGTGTGTGTGGAAATGCTCTTACTTTCACTATTAAACACACCCCTGAGTTCTGCTGTTGTTGTTCTTTGATTTGATTTGGTCAAACGTTTAAGTGATCACGATCATGCAGGATTTTTTCGACCACATTTCTTTCTTGAAGACGATGCTTCCTCACTATCCTTCCAGTTTTTAATAATGTGTTGGACAGTTCTTAACCCAAGTTTAGTAGTTTCTGCAATCTCCTGAGATGTTTTTCTCTGCTTGATGCATGCCAAAGATTTGACCCTTCTTAAACAGAGTAACATCTTTTCACGACCACAGGATGTGTCTTTGACATGGTTGTTTAAGAAATGAGAAGCTACTCATGCATCAGCTGGGGTTAAATAACTTGTTGCCAGCTGAAAGATAATCACATGTGCAGTAATTATCCAACAGGAGGCTCGTACCTGTTTGCTTAGTTAAATCCAGGTGGTGACTTTTTTTTGGCCAGGCAGTGTATAATTGTCTGATAAGGCATGGGGGAGCAGCAGGTTGTGCACGTGCCTCACAACAAGAAGGTCGCTGGTTTGATCCCCAGGCCAGGTTGGTCAGGGCCTCTCTGTGTGGATTTTGCATGTTCTCTCTGTGCATGTGTGGGTTCTCTCCATGCACTCCTGCTTCCTCCCACAAACCAAAAACATGCTTATTAAATCAATTCGTGACTCTAAATTGTCCTTAGGTTTGAGTGTGAGAGTGAATGGTTGTCTGTCTCTCCCTGTGATTGGCTGGTGATCGGTTCAGGGTGTACCCTGCCTCTTGCCCAAAGTCAACTGGGATAGGCTCCAGCCCCCCAGGACCCCGAAATGGAAGAGCGAAATAGATAATGGTTGGATTGATGATCATCTGACAAAATCAAATTCATAAAAGATCAAACAGAACAGGTAATAATGGACCTGAGTGCAGTTTAAACAGTAGAAGTCAGATTTAGTACTGTGGCTGAATTTTACAAATACTTCTCTTGGGAAGGTGCCGTACACACTGCTGTGGTTGGTAACATTTTGTTTTAGCATCATACAGCATAAATATCTATCATTTAGAGGATTTTAATAATTGCCCACAAATGTATGATCAGCAAATACTGTCAGCTGGATTTCTGTTGTATCAGCACTGGTGGTGTGCACAGATAATTTCAAGGGCAGGGGTGAAGAAGGAAAAAAAAGGCCGTTCAGCACATTCTTGCTACTGAAGTTTGCTGAGTTTCACTGTGTTTTCACTGAGTTTCAAGTGTTTTCAAGGGCACTTTAGACATGTTTATACGTAATACAAATGGCATATTATATAGCCTTAAAACAGACTAACTAGACAGACTACTCAAGTTAGTTTGTAGTTAAGATCAGCATCCAACAAGAACTGTGTTGATTCAATGCTGGACTGTGAAGAAGAAATAAATAAATAAATAAATCCTGAGGGGGTCTGGGGTCTTCCCCCAGAAGTTTTTCAATAAAGTAGATGCCATTTCCTGTATTCTACTGCATTTTAACACCATATTAGCACCAGATAATCCTAACTGGTTCTGTGAGATATCATTCTGGCTTAATATAGATCAAAAAAAGGGCCAACATAAAAGTCTACAACAGTCATATTTCATAGTATTTCTTGGTCCTAATGGTCTTCTGTAGTACAATACGTTTTTCCACCCAAGAGGGCAGTTTTGTGTGTTTTTCCAACCAGGAGGACAATTTAGTGAGTGTTTTGGCTCTTGAGGGCAATTTAGCACATGTTTTGGCTTTCAAGAAGCAACTTTAATGTGTGTTTTGCCTCCCAAGAGGGCACTTAGTGCATATATTGCAACGATTGAGCCATGAGAGGGGCACACCACTGATCAGCACAATACACTGATGTTTGTAAGGAATTTCTTTAAATCAATGTAACTGGAGTAAAGATGCCCAAAGCACTGAAAGACACACTTCACACATTCAGCTCTGTCCTTTATTTGAAGCTCAGCAAGAGAAAATAAACATGTCAAGCAGCAAACTGATTTTCAGCCTGAAGTCCTAACAGACCCATGGCTTTGTGGCAGGGATCATCATTATAGAGGGCCTTGAAAAACCTTGTGGGCACATCTAAAATAAACAGAAATGATAAATGTATTGACTTAGAATTTCCATGTTTTGTTTGTAATTCTTAACCCGTAGAAGTGAGATCAGTCTCTATCACCCATATTGCTGCTCACACCATACGGGGAAACTGATTTTTTTGGGGGGGTTCTTATTTTTTGTCATTTTCTATGTCATTTCTTGTTATCATTTTTATCCCCACCGGTAATGATTAATTAGCAGCTACTCTTTCTTGGGTTCACTGTACAAAAACTTAAAACCCACTCAATTTACTTAACGTGGACTTCAAGGAAAAATAAGATAAAATAAAACAATTACACAGGCTTTGATAAAGACAAATGCAGTTGTAAAATATTTAGATGCATTTGATAGCTGTAAAGATTTAAAAAAGCAAAAAAAGATGCCCCAAAAAACAATTTCTAAACTTCAAAGTGTTTTGAGGGCCAGGTTTTAAGCTGTGGGAAGCCTAATGAGGCCCTTGGGCCACCAGTTGATGATCACTGCTTTATAGTAATGAGTTACTGATCTGCTATGCTAAGATGCCTTAATAGTGTGGCATTTATTCAGCAGCTTCTGATATAGTCTTGCAAGTCTCTTTGGCACTGACAGTGCTTCGTTCTGAATGATTAAGAGCCATCTAAGATATTTTTGACTAAACACTATGCACTCTCATGGTTACAACACCATCAACTATTGGCAGATATGATGATGGTTATATTTGCAACATTAATTGAAAAAACAAAGTGATGACATTGAGAGAAAAATAATGAGTGATTTCAATGTGTGAAGGTCAAATCAAAAGTTCTCCAGAACAAAAGGATGGTTTAAACGGTGTTGTCAAGCAAAAATAAAAGTCTGAATCTCAAAGCTCACCATATGTGTAGGTCTGTGTAAGTTTATTCAAATCTAATGCCTACTAAAATCAGGCAGAAAACATTTAGATTTAGCTGTAAACTAAAATTAATACACCTACAAAGTTGACAAATTTCCAGGGCACACATAAATGTGTATCTAGACACATTTGTGAGCAATGCCAAGCCATTTGAGAACCATTTGTCTACAACATCAAGGTCCAAAAATTCAATTTTTTCTTATGTTTTATGTATATTCTACACAATAAATGGCTATCCATCCACTTCTCCAGATGATTCAGACTGTTAACAAGTGGTGCACTTAACAACTGCTGTATGGCAGCAAATAGAAAAGCTGGACGCACTTAAAAAACACCAACAGGGTCAGGGAGACTAAAATGAAACATGTCTGAGAGCTTTCATTTTCAGAGAGCTGTGCCAGTGTCAAAGGGAGAGTGATGTGTTTTTAAGGGTGGGTTGTATGGAGAGAATTTTGTCTTTATTATGCAATCAAAAAGAATGGATTTGGAAAAAATAAAATAAAACTGCAAACAAAATTATGATTTCAAAAATACAAAAAAAATGCTGATGAACAAATGAAATATATTTGTGATTAAAATTTTAACTTGATAAATCCACAGGTTTTGCTTACAAACCAAAAATATTGTTCTCATGAACCACAGATTCGTTTGCATTTCTTCATGACTCTCATGGTCAGGACCTCCTCTGAAAACTGTAAGAAGCCTCCTGATTGGTCAGTCTCACTCAGAGAGACTGGGGGGACAACCTCCGCCCCCACAGTGAGCTGGAGGTACAGGAGACCTGGAGAGAGTAAACTGAAGAAGACAAACATCGATAAACAGGGATGTTTTCTGTAACTTCTCATGGGAATAATTTCCCTTGTCTTCACAGCACTGTGGTCTTCACCATATTATTCATGAAGCTGTTGCAGTTGACAGAAGAAGATGTGTGATTCAAACTACCATAACACCTCGAGTATCCACGCTATTCAAATAATTCCAACGGGTTCTGAAACTGAGAAGTGGAGCTTTCCAGTCATATACGTTACATTACGGTAAAGACTGGATTGCCTGAGGGCCAGGAAGCTGGAGAGCAAAGTGAGAGGATCCAGTGCCAAACATGTGATTCATTTATCAGTGGTTTATCAGTATTTTCTGTGTGAATAATGTAAAAAGTATTGTAAATAATTGTATTCGCATAATTTTGGAGTGTCAGTTAAGAACATCAGTAAAAAAAACACCTGGACATGGTCTAATATAACAAGCTGTAACATGGACACTAAATGCTGAAGGCAAACAAAAATATGAGAGTTTATGTAAAATAGGTTAAGATTATTTTTGGTCATCTCAAACAAATGTGTACATGTTCATTAACAATTGTTTAGAAAGAGAATCCTGTTGGAAATAAAAATCTGTTTTTACTCTTTTCTTGTAATTACACACTGTTTTAAAAATTTATTTATTTTTTTAAGATTATTCTTTGGGCATTTTGTGCCTTTATTGACAGGAGAGAGACAGTGGATAGGCTTGTGAAGTTGGATGAGGGAGAGCAGGGGAGGATACTCTGCAAACTGGCCACAGCCCGGATTCGAACCCGGGCCAGCAGGAGTATGTAGATGGGTTGTGCCTGGTTTCTTACTACTCCGCCAAGCCAGCACCGCTGTTTTAAGCATTAATAACATAATAATGACAAATTCTTGCCAAAATCGTTTACTTTTATTACTCACGAAAAAAAGGTGAAAAAAATTTACTCAAAAGACATTTCCTTACACATTTATTGACAAAAATTAGGCAGAAATGACCTGGGGGCATGTTATAGTTATAGTACTAAGAGGGTTTATCACTATTAACTCTTAAAATGTATGAGCTTGCATTACTTTGCATTAATTCAAATGTAAAGCAATGCCAAATTAATATTACTACAAATTATGTGCAACTATAATTTTGCATACAACTGTACATAGGTAATTTATATGGCATTTTGATATAGTTTTTTTTATTTAGTTTTATATATAGTTATTATATAGTGTAAATGTAGCTTATGTATGAAGTTATTGTGTGCAAATTGTGTGGTTATTATTTAAGAAATGACTCTCCATGAGTAAAAACTGTCATAATAACAGTTACCTCAGTAACCTACTGACTGATGCCGCTTTCTGGTACCAGTAACAGAGATAAATACAGTGTCTTTCATAATTCTTTACTGAATTTATAGGATGAATAACTGAATAACTAACAATCCACACTCACACACACCTGATGATTAGTTCTGATAGTATATCTAATTAAAGTTTATTTATCTATACATAAATAGGCTGATATCTGTGAGATTAAGCAAACTGTCACTGAAGCCTGGACCACGGTCATCAGTCACTTATGACGATAGCACTAAGGTAGTAGGTCTAAATTATGAGTGTTTATGTCAGATAACACTGTCCCAACTGGTTAGAAAAAAAAGCACTAGAGGAGTGACAAGTGTAACCTTAATTGCATCAACAAGACAGAAAAGTCACAGAAAACATTCCTGTTTATCGATGTTTGTCTTCTTCAGTTTACTCTCTCCATGTCTCCTGTACCTCCAGCTCACTGTGGGGGCGGAGGTTGTCCCCCCCGTCTCTGAGTGAGACTGACCAATCAGGAGGCTTCTTACAGTTTTCAGAGGAGGCTCCGCCCATGAGAGTCATGGAGAAACGCAAACAAAACTTCAGGACACGCAAACGAATCTGTGGTTCATGAGAACAATACTTTTGGTTTGTAAAAGACACCTGTGGGTTTATCAAGATACAAGTTTAATCACAAATACAGTATTTCATTTGTTCACCTGCATTTTTTTGTATTTTTGAAATCATAATTTTGTTTGCAAATTTATTTTTGTTTTTTTAAATCCATTCTTTTTGATTGAATAGTAAAAACACAAAATTCTCTTATACAGTTGCATGTGGCACCTGTCAGTTGTAAATATGCTCACCAGAAGAGAAATGTCATTTAAAATGTGACAGTAAAGAAACAGCTCTGCTCCTCATAGTCTCTGAATATGACCCATGGCTGACCTGATGATGGACAAGTATCTCATACAGCTCCAAACGCTTACTTCTGTGTACAATATATACAATCACCATGAAAATGACACCACATATTGTAAATGATCTGACAAAGTTTGTGCTGACAAAGTTTAACTGTTTGAGATGCATTCCTTACTCCCAACCAGAGCATGGGAGCGGCTGAAGTGCGGAGTGGTTTTTTCAAAAAAGCTGGAGTGGCACCTTATCATTCGCTCCATCCCGCTCCAATTTCGCTCTGATACCGCTCACACCAAGCGTCTGAAGCATGTCTCACACAGAGTGCATCTGTGTGTAATTAATTGTTCAGCTACACTGTTTTCTGTTGGAAACTGGATGTTGACAACTCAGTGCAGGTCACCTGCAATCGTCTATTTTTTTTAATCCAGTAAATGCAATGCGCTTTGTTTTTTTCACAGAGTGAGCGGTGAGTGATTTGAGTGGAGCGGGTAGAAATTTGAGTGAGCGGCGGAGCGGTAATGAGCAGAGCGGCGCGCATCCGCTCTGAGTGGAGGAGTGGGTGCAAGAACAGCTCTGTGAGCGAGGAGCAGGAAATCTCACCTAAATCTCTCTATGTACATATGTATGTATGTATGTATATATCTATATATATATACATGTAAATATATCTATATATATCTATATATATATATATATATATATATATATATATATATATATACATATACATATATATATATCTATATATATATATATATATATATATATATATATATATATATATATATATATATATATATATATATATATATATATATATATATATATATATATATATATATATATATATATATATATATATATATATATATATATATATATATATATACATATATGTGTGTGTGTGTGTTGTTTAGATTTTTGGTATGAGGGTGTAGTAATGCTGTAACCCTCATCCATCATCCAAACAGTTTTGGTCAATTGGGACAATGCTCAAAAGGCTTCTATTATCAAGACAATTATCAACCTTTCTACAGAAAACAAACCTGAATCCTCTATCCTTTCCTACAATGTCTAACAACCTCTTGTGTGTCAAGACCTTTAACCTCTGATGGATATCCTGGATTTGTGTCTTGCGTGTTAGGTATCATGGCTAACCTCCTGACTGCCCACAGAAACACAAAATACAGGTTGTGTATTTTGTACCAATTATCTGGCCTTTTCTCGGTAAAATGTGATGAATGACATTGTAATTCCAAGCATGTTTCAACTCAAATGAAGCTAACGTATGAAATATCAAATGCTCACAGTGGCCTTCATCAGTAACTAAATTGACTTCCCCCTATTAACCACACATTTTTAGAAAAGAAACTTATGTATTGTAGTCTTTTTACTGCTGTAATTCCAGGAGAATCCTGCAGATCATCCTTGCTGTCAGCTTAAGTGTACATGGAAAGGTACAGCCACTGAAAATGAAAAAAAGACAGATTACCAACATACTCATGAGCGTGTGTTGCACATTTTAAACATTTGATCATTTCGCCAGCAATATTTTACCCAGCTTTATCATTTAAACAGAAAATACCAAGAGAAGACATTTTGGGACCAATTTGTAGTGCAGAAGTATATATATATATATATATATATATATATATATATATATATATATATATATATATATATATATATATATATATATATATGTATATATAACTTTATTACTCTTTGTTGAATAATTGAGACTGAACAACGTTTTATTTTGAAAGGATTAGCAGATCCACTTGCTACACTTTATGCTAAAGCACTCCCCCCGTTGTACTTTGGATGCAGTTGTAAATATATTTGACTCTACACAACATTCAAGGCACATGAGTTGTTGTCATAGTCGTCCCCCCTTGCACCCCCACAGGGGTAATCCATGACAATAGTGTACTACAAAAATGGTTGGGGACCTCTGGGGGCCACTTCCCTTTTATTGTTTTGTTGTGTTATTGTTTAAATGAATTCACTCCTCCCAGTCATTTTAATACTCATATACCACGAGACACAGGCCGTGGAGGTGGTGTAGCAGCTATTTATCATTCTTGTCTCCAAATCAATCCTAGACCAAAGGCTAATTACTCTTCTTTTGAAAGCCTTGCTCTAAATTTATCTCATACTGACTCAAAAACCTGCCAGCCTGTCCTATTTGTGATAATTTACCGTCCTCCAGGCCCTTATTCTGAATTCTTATCAGAATTTTCTGAGTTCATATCAAACTTGGTCCTTAGCTCTGATAAAATACTCATTGTAGGTGATTTTAATATCCATGTTGACAAAGAAAGTGATAGCCTTAGCTCAGCTTTTATGTCCCTAATAGACTCAGTTGGTTTTATTCAGGCTGTTTATGGAGCTACTCATGATTTCAATCACACCCTCGATCTTGTTCCAGCATACGGCCTTGATATTAATGAACTTAAAAGTCTTTCCTGAAAATCCTTTGTTATCCGATCACTTTTTAGTAACTTTTAACATCTTCTTAGAGGATTTTACATTGTGTCATAAAACAGTGAAGAGTAGAAATCTGTCCAATGGTGCTGTGGCTAAATTTAAAGAGGCCATTCCTGCTGCCTTAAACTCAATAAATGGGCCAACTGATAACTGTGATATTAGCTATAGCCCCTCTCAGCTGGATCAGCTTGTTCATGACTCTGCCAGTCTACTAAGATCCACTTTGGACTCAATTGCCCCACTGAGACAAAAAACTATTAAACGTCAGAGGACAGCTCCTTGGTTTACTTCTGAAACTCGTGAACTTAAACAAACATCCCATAAATTAGAGAGAATATGGCGCTCCAATAAAAGGGAGGAGTCACATATACTTTGGCGGGAAAGTCATAATGACTACATGACAGCCTTACGACATGCTCGTGCTGCCTACTACTCCTCACTAATTGAAGAAAATAAAAACAACCTTAAGTACCTTTTCAGCACTGTAACCAGGCTGACACAGAGTCAGAGCTTTATTGAGCCTGTGATTCCTCTAGCTCTCAGCTGTGAGGACTTTATGAGCTTTTTTAATGATAAAATTCTTAAAATTAGAGATAAAATTAGCAACTCCCTGTCTTCACCCGAACCTGCCGCACCATTAAATGTAGACAGACCTGACTTAGACTGTTTTTCTACAATTGGCCTTCAGGAACTAAATTCTCTTGTCTCCTCCTCCAAACCATCAACCTGTCATGATCCTGCTCTGGCTGAGTTAAGTTCCCCGTTTTGTTAATGTTTTTGGTCTTGTCTTCATGCTTCCTGTTTTACTTTGAAAATTGACCTGTCTTTCCTTGTCTCCGTAAGGTTTTAGTTCCTGTCTGGCATTGTCACACCTGATCCCTGATTGTGCTTCCCCAGCTGTGTCTCATCCCCCCCAATCACCTCATGTATTTAACCCTTGTGCCTTCCCCAGTCTTGTTGCCAGAATGTTTGTTCCTTAGAGTCACTTTCCAGGCGTTTATTTTATAGTCACAGTCTTGATCTTCACCACCTTTGTTTTTTGACCCTACATTTGCCTTGTGTTTTGGAAAACTTTGCCTGATATTGCCTGCCTTATCGTGTATCAACCTGGACTGTTCAATAAACTCTCCTTTTGCTTTATGGACTCAAGTCATCTGCCATTGAGTGTTTTGTGCCTGCTTTGTTCATAAAACAACCTGCCTTTTAGACCCGATCCCAACTAAGCTGTTCAAGGAGGTCGTTCCCTTAGTTTGTCCATCTTTGTTGGAGAAAATCATTATATCTTTATCAACAGGCCACATGCCTTTAATGTAGCTGTAATCAAACCTCTTCTTAAAAAAAACCTACCCTCGATTCAGGAACATTAGCTAACACGGGCCTGTAGCAAACCCTCTAACTACAGGCCTTAATCAAACTTTTTAACTGCAGGCCTATATCAAACTTTCTAACTGCAGGCCTATATCAAACTTTCTAACTACAGGCCTATATCAAACTTTCCATTTACTTCAAAGATCCTGGAGAAAGTAGTGGCTAATCAGCTATGTGACTTCCTTCAAAACAACAGCCTTTTTGAGGACTTTCAGTCAGGATTTAGAGCTCATCACAGCACAGAGACTGCTCTAGTTAAAGTAACTAACGACCTACTCTCAGCTTCAGATGAGGGACTTCTCTCAGTACTTGTTTTGTTAGATCTTAGTGCTGCTTTTGTGTCGGAAAGTCTTTTAGGTCCCCGTTAATTTATTGTGAAAATGTTTTAGTTATGACATCACTTACTTTTCTGTGCGTCTCCTCCGTACTGAGAGCGCACTTCACAGAGTGGATTTCATTGTGTGCGTGCATGATTGAAAGTAAGAGACGATTTTTGTAAATGAGTAAATATTATTTATAAATGCTTAGGCATCGTTGTAGTTCAAGCCCTTTTCCCATCCTGTGTTTTATGTGCAAGTTTGGGCAGTTTTGAGAGTCGTTCATAAGTTAATTAGGCGCATGTGACAGTGTCATAAGCTATTGTGGAAATGTAAAACTTTATACTGTATTTAAACTTCATTCCCCGGTGTTTGGTGAAGTGTATTTATCTGTTTCACATTGTTATATGTAGCTTTATCTTCCCTGTGTGCCATATGCACGTCTAATTGTGGTTCACCCATGCGTCCTTCACATGATCAGCCAAATTACTTGCAGATGAGGTCTGGGTTATCTTGACCACATTATTATATATTTCAGTCATAAATGACGATGTTTGATATTGTATTATATAATTTATTTATTTGTACAATATTTAATATTTCTCTGTATTTTTGTTTCCTTTGTAGACCACACACACACACATACTGTACTCATCTTGCATCCCATCCATTCCAACTTCATTATTTAAGTTTCCTGCAAATTCTCTCCGTGCCCTTCTCTCTGACCGGAGCTCTGTCGATAGTAGCTATTAGACCAGAAATATCCCTTCAGAGTGTCACTCTATCACATTTTGACACCATAGATCATAATGTTCTTCTACAGAGATTAGAATAATTACTTGGCATTACCTTGACTTCCTTAAATTGGTTTAAATCCTAATTATCTGATAGATACCAATTTGTACACGTGAACAATAAGTCCTCTGTGTACACTAAAGTAAGTTACAAAGTTCCTCAAGGCTCTGTACCAGGTCTAATTCTCTTCTCCATATATATGCTTCCCCTCGGTGATATCATGAGGAAATACTCTGTTAATTTTCATTGTTATGCTGATGATACTCAGCTGTATGTATCAATGAAGCCAGGTGAGACAAATCAGTTATCTAAACTAGAAGTGTGCCTAAAGGACATTAGGACCTGGATGGTCAGAAATTTTATTCTTCTTAACTCAGAGGTCAGAGGTCATTGTGCTGGGCCCCCGACACCTTAGAGAAACCTTTTCTGCCCTAGATGGCATTAGTCTGGCACCAAGCACAACTGTTAGAAATCTTGGGGTTCTATTTGATAAGGATTTATCTTTTAACTCTCACATAAAGCAAATTTCAAGAACAGCCTTTGTTTATCTTCGTAACATCGCTAAAATCAGGCCTATCCTGTCCCAGAGCGATACTGAAAAGAATTCAAGTAGAATTCAAGATTCTTCTTCTCACCTATAAAGCTCTCAGTGGACAGGCACCAGTTTATCTCAAAGAGCTTGTAGTGCCGTACAACCCCTCTAGAACATTAGGCTCCCAAAATGCTGGCCTGCTCGTGGTACCATCAGTCTCTAGAAGTAGTCTGGGAGGTAGAGCCTTCGGTTATCAGGCTCCTCTTCTCTGGAACCATTTACAGACCACAGTTCAGGAGGCAGACACCCTCTCTACCTCTAAGGTTAGACTTAAAACATTCCTCTTTGATAAAGCTTTCAGTTAGGGACCAGCTCATAGTCCATAGTTTAGACACATAGCTAAGATGCAATAGGCTTAGACTGCCGGGGGAATCTGGCACACTTGCTGAGTATTTTTTTTCTGTTTTTCATGGTAATCATCCCCGCCACCCGCCACCACCTCCCCTTAATTTGATACTTCGAAATCCCGCGAGAACTTCCAACCTGCAGGTGATCCCTGTAAACGCCCCAACTGTTTTCCAGAGTATGAATGACATCTTCCTTGATATGCTGAACAGGTTTGTGTTCATCTATTTGGATGACATACTCATTTTTTCCCGTTCCCCTCAAGAACATGTTCAGCATTTCCGGATGGTGCTTTAGCCTGTTGGCTATTTGTGAAACCTGAGAAGTGTGAGTTCCATGTTTCGTCTGTTAAATTTCTAGGTTACGTCATAGCAGCAGGTCAGCTCAAACCTGACACTAACAAGATCCAAGCCGTTACAGATTGGCCACCCCTACTTCTCGGAAGGAACTTCAGCCATTCCTGGGTTTTGCTAACTTCTACCGTAGGTTTATCTGGTATTACAGTAGAGTGGCAGCCCTACAATTTTGGCAATAGTGAGTTGTTGGCTGTGGTCTGGGCATTGCAGGAATGGAGGCACTGGTTGGAGGGCACAGAGGTACCTTTTATAATATGGACTGACCACAAAAACCTGTCTTACCTCCGTACCGAAAAAGACTTAACTCCAGACAGGCAAGATGGGTGTTGTTTCTCAGCAGATTTAATTATGCACTGTCCTGCAGACCTGGTTTTAAGAACATTAAGCCTGACGCCCTATCTCGGCTGTACTCATCCCCCTCGAGTTCTGGCGAACCTGAGAACCTGGCTTAAACTTTAGACTGTGGCTGCCTGGGACTCAGTGGATTTCAGGCAGTTCATGTTGCCTGTTTGCACCCAGGTGGGGCACATCACCCAGACTCTAAACTTTAGACCTGGTTTTAGGGGTTTGAGGTGCAGTCATTTTGAGCATCTTCTGGACAGATGGGACCATACCACCTGACCCTCCTCATTTTAGACAAATGCCTGAGCACAAATGGGGGTGCATGTTCATGTGCTGGTCCAACTTATAGAAACAACAGGGAGGATACCTCGACTGAACACCAACATGCATGACAGGGCCCTTTTGTCCAAATCAACAGATAAATCAAATGCAAAAAGTGACTGTAAAATGAAGGAAAGACTCCGACTTTACCTCCGTCTCTCGAAGAATCATAGAAGTTCCATCAGACAACTGGCTGAAGATTTCTGTGGAGAAAGACACAAAGTGTAGTTATGTTAAAAACAGCTCAGCATGAGTATTAGCATTTTTCTATTGCATGCCTTGAAGAAAGATCTCAGTGGTCCACGAGTTGAAGTATAATTCAAAGCTAAGTCCAAACTTTAATATGGAGTGAATGAGTGTTGGTGTCACTTTTGAAACTGCTGTACAGGAGCACTATGAGCAAAGCATCTCACATGGGGTTGCAACACAAAATTAAACAATTGCCCCCTCTTTGCCTAATTAAAATACCATAGGAATTAATTCTGGAAGAAAAATCCTCACATTAAAATGTTTGTGGATTAAAACAGTCTGTTTGGATGACCAATGTCAAACAAATGTTGAGAAGTTTCCCATGAAAGCACACATGAGCCTCTCGGTTGTGCTTGTGAAATGTTGAGGTCTGGGATTGGAGGAGTTTTGTCTCAGATTAGCAGATGTCAAATTGTTCAGTGTTTTAAGAAAGTAAGTGAAGTTTGTATTCTGCAGGTTTGTTCAGATTAAAACTATCTCAGATTTTGTTTTTTTAAATATATGCTGACAACAGGAAAAAGCTGAGTGTACAAACACAATCTTCAGATTTACAGAACTTACGGCTCATGCAGTCCAATCGAAGTCCAAGACTGATGAAACTCTCCAGTGAGATTTGTCCAGAGGAGCCATAACGCAGAGCCAACAGGTTCAGGATGTCATCGCTGACAGTCTTCCCTGATCAGTAAACATGGGAAAAAGCAGGAGATAGGATTTTCATATGGACATTTTTACGACCAGATTATCTGACAGACAAATACAACCAGCTGACAGTCCCTTTAAAAGGCTCCGGGAACAAAAACATAATTTGAAATTTTTAGAATTTTGATAGAATATCAAGTCTGAATGTTTCAATGAGTACCCTTAGAACATCTCTGATTTTTAGAGAATCTTGGTCCAAATCTACAAGAGTGGGTTGGGGCCACTGAAAAAAATCTTTTAAGAGGTAAGACATGTTTCAAATCTGTGAAAAAGTCAGAAATCAATTTTTTTCAGACTTAAATAATCAATTTCTAAAAAGTTTTTCAACCACTATTATTTTTTTCCTATAGCCTTAATCCCCTACGGTATAAAACAGCTTGTTTTGCACTAAGATGATTTCTCAGAACTGTGTGGGTGCGGTCACTTTCACCTTGAGGAGAAAAGGTTGATGGTTTGGAGTAAAGTAGCTTTGCCGGATGGGACTTGGTGTTTATTTTTTATTGGTTAAGAGATTTTTTGTGAAATAAATAATCATTTAAAGCCAAGCATACCTCCTTATGAAAATCCTCTTTTCATAAATGAAAAAAGTAATCTTTGAAAGATTATCAATCCTACTATTTCAGTTTCAAATCAATTAGAAGTGGCTTTCTACCAGACTTTTTTACACTTTTGGTTGGTGCTAGAAAACATGTTTTATACCTAAGGCCATGATGGCGTTTCGGAGCTCGCTCACTGACAGCGTTCCTGTTTGTGAGACATCTGTGCGATAAAAGATTTCCTAGTCAAAGAGAAGACAGTTATTAAGTTCTGTGAAGTAGACATGCTCATAAAAAAGAAAAATTATGATGAACAGCTTTTCTCTGAGCATCAGTTTTAGTCAGTCATCCCTAATCTCTCTTAGATTCAAACGTTCTTAACCACATTTTTTTTTTTACCTTGAGTAGGACGAGTTTCTTCCACAAACGAACAAATTCCTCACTGTTGAGTCTGCCGGTGATGGATGTCTTATAAACAGCATTAAGGTGTTTCATGGATTTTTCTTGACCTTAAAATGATCTCTGTTCTGTCAGCCAAATGGCAGGCAGGTTGTAGGTTGTGTACAGCTTATTCTCATGCTACAACTTGATTTGAAACTGAGAGAAAATCCTCCTCTGGGAAATAGTAAGAGAAGAGGATTATAGGACAAGAAAAGCAAATTCATTTTAAAGTTTAAATGAAAGGATACATCCATCAAAGAAACCATGCTGCGACAGGCTTCAGTGCTGAAACCTCCACTTTTCAGGTGCTCTGGATAGTAAGAGAAACAGTTGTTCACTGATTTGGCTCAAAGCAACATCATACAGGAAGATTTCTGAAGTCTTTTTGGCTAATTTATTGGATTCACCACTACACCAACCACTCAGGATGTTCTCATGTAGAAGCTTCTTGAGCTGCTCTGCGTCCACCTCTTCATACTGTTAAAGAAATTGAAAACACACTTCATCAGTTCTCAGCTGCTGAATTCTGACATGACCAGAAGCTTCAATCTTATGGAGGTTGAGCCTTAGGCAGAGTTATTGAAGATATTTTCAAAACACTGAACTTTTGAATTTTGTTCTTTACCTTGTCAGAGTATTGGCGGAACAATGTCCTCTTCTTTTCGGCCTCTCTGTCATCTTTGACTTGCGTGGTCTGTAATAAATGGAGTGCTGTCTGAGCTTAGGTGTCCCATGTTTTACATGGTGTCACATGTACATCAGTCATATACTGAAAATATTTGCACACCTCTTCTGCCTTCATATGTTCATGGTTGTGGCCACCCGAATTTTCACTGGGAAGAAAGGAGAAGACCATCTGTGATTTACTATTTACCAGCATTTTTTTTTTTTTACGGTTTTACAATTTGAAAATTCAACAATCACCTAGCTGGGGCTATAAACTCAGACAAAAACCAAGGACAATTCCTATCAATTTGTAACCTATACTAACATTGGAGGGACTAGTTGACAAAACTTTAACAACCATTATCACAACTTTCTTTAAATTAAGATACTGAAAGGGCGAAAATACAACATCTAATTTAACCTAATTTCAACCCAGGGATGTGCACAGTAAGCCAATGGATCAGTTCAGGGTTTTCAGCCTCACCAGTTGGTCTCAGAATTACAAAATGGGGAAATAAATTAAAATCATAATTTAACTTAGTGTCTTTTCTCAGGTGTCTTCCCCAGTATCACCTGACGCAGATGTCATTTATATGCTGAGCGCTCTTGCTGTTTAAATAGAAAATGACAATGCACTTCCATTTGTGCCCAGGAGTGTTTTTGTTTGACAATGAGGAGTGGTCAGGTGCAAGGCTGATGTGTTCCTAGCCTAAATGTACTGAGTTGCTGCCACATCACTAGTGGTTTGTGTTAACAAGCAGCTGAATGTGGCCTAATTCAGTGGGTGGTGGGTGTACTTACAGCCTGGTTAAACAAACAGCTTCTGACTAAATATTTGATATAATGTCTGGCTGAACAGGACTGAACTGAGCAGCAGTTTTTATTTGCTTTAAGGATTTCTTGTTTCGCATTATCATGGCTCTTGCTATTGATCAGGTGACTTAAGTCCCCCCCTCAACTTGGTCTTATTTTCTGTGAGCTGTTGGTTGTCCGTTGGGTGGATCCAAAGTTTTGACAGTATGACTGCAGTTTAGCTTCTACAGTGTTTCAAAGCCTCTAACCGTCAAACTGCTAATGTCACATGGTTTTGTTCAGTTCTGTCTACAGACAATGGGTGGTCCTGTCCAATAGTGGCAGTTCAAAATTACATTCTCATCAAATTCAAGTGATGGCCAGAACAGAGATACAAATCTTAAAATCAAAATTCCTATTTTGACTTTCATTCACCATCACCACAGACCTGCATATTCTCTGACTGAAAAGGCCATAAGAACAGAGGAAGAGTTCAAACAAAGCTGGGGTCACGACAGCTGTTATGTTACAAAAGGGAGCCCTGGAGGTCGATACACATCAGACTGGCTTCAGATCATTGTAGTAACAGACAGCAGCCTAAGTTGACACATAGTGACCCCATGCAGGCTTGTCATCTTAACCAATGAAAAACTTTAGATCTTTAAAATCAAAATGGACACATTGTTGCAACACTGCTGCTACAACCCTGCAAGAACCCTTTAAAAAATCCAGTGAACCTGCTTTGGTTGTCTTGGCACCTTTTATTTTACATGCTAAAGTTGCTTTCAGAGGCAAGTGCGATTTTAGGTGCTTACTGGATGTGGGTCTCAGCCTTGGAGAGAATGGTCAGGATGAAAGAGGCTGTCTCATTGGGAGCAAAGGTGGACGGCACGATTACGTATTCCCCAGGATCCAGCTTCATTAACTGCATCACCTCCCTTGCATTCATGTAGGTTTTAGTCTGAGCTGCAGGTTTGCGGCCTCTGAAGAATGATGCTGGAAACTTCCCCCTATGTGCTTTATGCTGTCCGAGAATGATAATAAAAGTAAATTAATGTTCATGTAATCAAAACCAAGAGCCACAGCTTCTCATTATGACATGTCATTCTGCTCATGGGCTAGGATAAGATACTTACTTCTTTTGTAATCTTTGGAGAAATTAAAGGAATTTGCATCCCATGTGAGAGAGAAAAGTGAGAAAATTCCTGTCAGTATGAAAATACATAAATACTGTATATATTTTGCAAAAAAGAGTAATGGGAATAAGCATTTTTAAAGAGGGCACTGGATTTCATCTGCATTTGAAAAAGAATCTGATGAGGTAATTTTTCAGTGTTTTCCTGCAAAAGTAAGTTTAAGCCACACTTATATGAACAGTTACTGGGGAAATTACTCCAAAAACGTAAAGGTTAAGCCAAAACAGTAACTAGTCTTTTGTTTAGCTATAAAAGCAATGTTTTTTAAAACTTCTTCAGAATGTTTACCTCAAAAACAGAGATTCCGATGTGGAGGTTCTTCACAAGGCGCCTGTTCCTCTTGTCTGGTTTTTGCATGAGGGACACCAGCATGCTGTTTTCACCTTGTTTCGCAGAGCATTCGCTAAATAATTCCTCAACTTTGACCCGATACTGTGGATTAGTCCAGAAGCTCCCTAGAAGTTAAAAAGAGCCCAAAAAAAAACATTGGCGAGTTTTCATTTCTGTTCATTTAAGGTTGTCATGTGGACTGAAGTGATTTCAGTCACTTTAAACTATCAAATATCATAACTTGTTGAAATGCATTGCTTTATTCATTGACGTAAAAGATATGAGATATGTCATTAATAAAACATCTATAATCCATAGACTAAAGGTTTGAGGTGCACTTTCTGAGGCCTCAGAGTAAATTCAGATGCAGAGGGAGAGAGACGTGATAATGATGTCTAAAAACAGAACAAGTATCTGCTCACACTGTCAGAAAAAGGCTCTGGTCCCTTAAAGTTCTCAAAGGCACAGGTTGCTGGTGACAAACTTTCAATTTGTTCCTTTTTTGGTCCTCTTTTCTGGATTATGTGGGTCCATTTCAGTCATACAGCAATAAAGGGCCCATTGTACCCCATCCTAAGCAAAGTGGGTGACAAGATCAATCAGGGCACAGTGACCATGTCAGACTGTACGTGGGTCCTCTCTTCTGGAGCTATAGCAATCTTCATCCAGTCACCTGTCTGTTCAGAGTCTCCTCTCATCCATGTCCTCATCTGCCCTCCTGCACAGGTGGTTCAAATCAGGGAAACATCATGCCAGCTTGCCTCGGTCTGCCGGTCCAATCATCCCGGTGCTGTCAGATTTTAGATGGTGTCTCTTCGCTCTACTGTGTTGCAGTATCCTGCTGTGGGATCTCCTAATCGTCACTCAGGCCTGAACAGTGAGCGCTCTTCACTTCAGCAGCATTTAAGAATATTTGATTAATAATCAAGAAGGAACCTTCCTCCAGCTCTTTCAATCCTGCTCTGAGACTCACCACATCCTGGCTCACCATCTCTACACCATCCAACGTCAAAGAGGAAGTTTCTGGTAACCAGTGTTGGGAATAACGGCGTTCTTCTTCCCAGTAATGGGTAATCCAATTAATTACTATTTCAAACGTTACAACACCGTTACCGTTGCCGACAGTGAAATGTGGCGTGTTAATTTGCACCGATGTCCAGCAGCTGTTATCTGACCTGCCTCGCTCAGCCAGACACAGCCAGGTCCTCTTATTAGCAACTTTCGGCTTCTTCTTTTTCTAACTTGCATGTGTATACTGGGAGGTGTGGGTTGCAGTTTTTTGGGCTTGTTTCAATAGTGCAGTTGCTCATTTGGGCTTGTTGTGCCCTCAAACCCACAACAAGCCCAAATCTGGTGCATGATCTACCATCAATATAAGCCCAGTTCAGAAGTTATAACAAATATTTATCCCACTCTAAACACAAATTTTAATTTTACTGTAAAAATTATATTTCCACCTAAAATAAATCCTTATAGCCAAAATTAAATTTATTTCTAATGTAGCTATAACTGTTTTCACCATAATAAAGCTGTAAAGGATCAACATAAAACTTAGATAAAAGCCTGACATGGCTTTTTGTGGACACAAATCAAGGTTAGACAGACTGTTCAGTGATAACAGAGTTACAAATAACAGTAGCCCCTCCCTTCACTTCTGCATAAAGAAAAGGATGTTCCACCTCCAAACAAAAGGATGTTGAAGAAGTAAATTAAGAGACAAAAAAGAAGAAATATCACTTTGAAATAGAAATGTAATGTGGATAAAAAGTAAAACATGCTTCATGTATGTTTCTCTCTTTAAAAATGCTTATTTCAGTTGCAAAATCTGGTAACACGGCTAGATGCAGCAATGGAGTCCGGAGCGGTCTGTGGAGTTAAAACTGGGTTTTCAGGTGGAAGTACAAGAAGTAATATAAATAGATATAAAAATAATATTTGTATGTATTATTTAGCAGTGTGTGAGATTACGTCATTGCCCTGTGAGTGTTTTGGGGCCACGACAAAATCTTGTTTAGGGCCACCAAATCCCTAGGGGTGGCCCTGCTGAATCGTTACCATCTTTGGCTGCATCACCCTCTGAATTGTTGGCATAACTCGCGACATTGGTGGTTCCATTGGTGGTTCCATTGGAAATAAATGAAGTAAATGAATAAGTGTAGAAAATATTAATCATAATAAAGGCTGATAGCATAATAAAGCATTCACTTAAAATGTTGCTTTAAAGTCACATTTGGAAAAAATATGTGGTTGAAGATCAGCATTCTGCAAATGGTTAACACAAGCACACTGGTAAAAGAGTCCCTTTGACTCGAATGCTCTAGTTAACTTCTCAGGTTAGAAAATAAAATAATTACATTACTGCAAAATGAATTTCAGCTCTCTGTCTTGTTTTTTCTTTTGCAGCTGTCTAAATCTCTCATGAAATTGTTTTCATTACACACACGCAGGGTTTTACTCAAAACATTCAATCTTCCTCCGTGTCTGCTTTCATGGCTGTGCTTCTGTAACCATAGTAACACTCCATTTCGTGGTAGTTTCAGATTGTAACAAAACTGAAAACAATGCTGAATTTTACTGGTTTAGTCAGAGACACGCCAGCCCTATTAGTCATCAGGCTAATAGTTCATGGCTGACTTAACTTAATTACAATGTGATCAAATGAGAGGACTTTGTATTCTTCAGAGAGAAGTACAATGCATCACATTTTTTGGAAGGAAGTAAGACACCTTTTTACATTAAACTTCATATGAGAATTCAGGTCTAACTTTTAGAAAAAGTGGTTTGCATCTCTATCCAAAGGATTAAAATCCTGCAGAAACAAATTTGTTTCTTGTGCCATTTTGTCCAAAGTAACAAAAAAAGTATGTATACTTCCTGATTTAATAATCAAACCCTTTCTTTAGACCCACCATTAACCATTCCTTTTCTTATTCTTGATGTAAACTCAATGCAAAAATGTAATGGATTGATAAAGCTGAGTTCAAGACAAGTTGTTTTATATGACTTTCTGTCTTTTGCTCTTTTGTCTTACACTGATAAAGTGATGACTGGCCATAAACTTTGGATTAATCACATAACAATAAACAATTTGAATTAACAAACAGAAGTAGATCTGGAAAACCACATACCAAGATTATTCATGCATCCTCCAGCAGTGGTTCCAGCAACCCATCTGCCCTCATGGACAGAAGTTTTCCAATGGCATGAGTCGCTCCCATCCAGGAAATCAGGACAAAGACAGCAGATGTCAAGATCTGCATAAAACCTGCAGAAGTCTGCTAAGGTCATCCTGTTGATGTATGTGATAAACATTCTCCATTGAGATTGACTTGATCCATTAAAAAGAGTCTTACAGTCATATTTATTATATTAGTCATATTTAACTTGAAGGGATTGTTCAGTCTTTCTGAAGATGGGGCAGACAGAGTTTATCTGAACAGTGAACACATTGGCCACAGTAGAACTAATCAGTTCTGCTTCTGTAAGGAGAGAACTGGCACAGAATACTGCAGATGGGTCCAAGAGCTCCATAATGACCTGAACTTTAGTGAACACAAACCAGTAAAAATAGCATTGGGGTGATTGTTCACTTCACTGAACACAATTACAGTGCCTCATGTTATTGTGGCAGTACTTTGGAGCACTGCTTAGCCTATATGCCCCTCCGCATGGTTTCTAGTTGTACCAAAACAGAGGGGTTTGCTATCAGAGTGAAGCCTTAGAAATGTTCCAGAGATCACCCCTTCACCGATTCTTTAGTTTGTGCTCACCTACAGTTTAGTAAATAATGCAGAGCTCTCTGCCCCGTCTTCAGCGATGCAGAGTCTACCGTCACTTTGGCTAATATTTACCGTTGAAATGGACATACAACCCAACTTAAATATATCTGAACTATCTCTCAAATGTAAGACATAAAAATGCTGCTTAAATAATAAACCAAACTTACTTTTGAAGTTTAAAATTTATAGACACAATAGTTCAGTAATCTGTTGCTGTTGCTTCCCTTGGGATGTAATTTAAGGACATAACTTATTTTTCTAGAGCTGAATTTAAGATCCTTACCAAAACTCCCCATCATCAGCCACAGAGAGGCACATCTCACGATCCTGGGGGCTGACTGTTTGCCACAAGGGGGACCTTCAGAAACCATGAGAAAGAGGAGGAGCAATATCATGCATGTGCCGTTTGTTTTTTCATTTCAAAATTTTTGATGAGCTCTGTTAGAGTTTACGTTCTAGTTGTGTCTGCTTGATATGGTTCATGTAAAAAAAAAAAGTTGTTTTAAAATCAAAAGTCTGTTCAGCTTAGCATTTTAAGAGGCTTATAACGCATTATTTTTTATATCTTCTATAAATAGTTATGAATAATTCGAATTGAAAGCAGTTTTTAAACATGGCTGATTTTAAATTTATGCTGGGAGAACTACATTTGTCGAAGGCGAGCTGGGCCCCTCACATCATTAGCTGTGATATATTTCATTTTTCTGAATCATATGTGTTTTAAGCCTTCAGACATTGTATTAGTCACTCTTGTGGGGATTTAACTACAAAAAAAAAAAATCATCATTTTCCAATGACTTAATTTGATCATACTCTGGGACAATATAGTTAAGCTGTAAAGGGGCCTGATGTGGTCCCCAGGCTGCCAGTCGATGATCACTAAGCACAAGGGTGTTATCTGGAAAACTAATCAATTTCAACACATTTTATTAGTTCTGGAATGCATTTTAATAAAGTATGAATATCCTAGAAAAGGGAGCCAAAACAAGTATTTTGTTAGAAAGTGTTTTAATGGTGTAAAATTAAATATGCTATAACTAGAGAAAAAAAAGCCAACTAAATTTAGGGCCTTTCATTTTTAGATAAACAAGAAAACCCCATTGAATATCTACTTCAATGATACATTTTTTGTGGAAACAATGCATCAAAAGAAGAAAATTTTGGAGAAATTTCTTGAGAAAATGAACTGCAAAAGTCAAAGAATTCCCATATATGCATTACATTGAAAAACACTTTCTGCAAAGCAGTCATCTGTGTGTCTCTTACCGATCACTCCAGTCTCCTGTCCACTCGCCTCGACCCCAGGGGTTCCACAGGCGCACCAAATATATGGGCTTCCCTTGGCTCATCATCTGACCAACGATCATCAAAGAAATAATTGAGTGGTATGTCAGTTAATGCACTTCATTAACTGTACGTTATTTTATAAATGTATAGATTCACCTGCTTCACACCGGTGACAGTGTAGGCATGACCTTGGACCAATCCATTAGGCAGAACCGTGTTTTCAGATGTCTCCTATGAGGTGGAAATAAACAACTTCTCTAAAATGACTTCTATCTGACGTTTGAGTTTGGTTTGGCTTCTTCTCTAAAAGGTACTCCAATTTAAAACATCAGGCCAAACATCTTCAAGAACCTATACCAGTCCAGAAACCACTTGGATCATACGTTGGATAATCATGACAGATGAATGAGAACCTACCCACATTTTAGTAAAGCAGTAAACGAAAATATATTTAACAGCTTTTGTTTTCATATGCTGACCGATAAGGAACAGTAAAACAGCTGTTCACACAACCCACAGGCTCCCAAACTTCCTCTGGCCCCTCTTTGCTAGCTTAAAGGTGTCTGAGCTAGTAAAGCTGTAGATTAAGACCCAGCTGACAAAAACTGTCCAGATCTCTCTTTCTGTCTCTCACTCTGCACAAGGTACCCCAAAGACGAGTGATTCTCTGCTTACCCCCTGTGGTGTACCACATCCCATGAGCGACTTCGATTGGCCAGCTCTGCACATCAGCTCCCACAGATTGGGTGGGGGGTCTGACAGCTCACAGCACATGTGAACACCACCGGTGAAGTCCACCAAAGCCTCAGCAGGAGTTCCAGCAGTCATGTCCATGAAGCTACCACACACCCTGACACAGAGGCAGAAGGAACAGCCTCAGAGCTCCTCCTCAGAAACTGTTGTGTTTAATATGCAAGAAAGAAAACTCTACACTCATACTTGGCGTAGGCTTTCTCCAACAGGGCGGGCCAGAATTCAGTGGGGTCTCTGGAGTGGACAAAGATCAGTCTGCCATTGATTGTTGGGAGCTTGTCGTCAATGACGATGTCCACCCACCTCCCAAATCTCCAGAACTGAGTTTCACAGAGCAAAGAGAGAAAGAGGGCTTCAGGATGGGTGAACATCCACACAAATGTCTTCTGCAGCTGTTGATGGTTTACCTTGAAGTGGAACAGGCCGCAGTAGTCCTCATCAAAACTTTGGTCAGAGGGAACAACCTGCTCCAGGATGGCTGCCTGGAAAGTCAGGGCCCCAATTGATGCCAGAAACCAGCAGTCTCCTGAAATTAGACATCAGGCAGAGACACACAAACATCATCTGACACACTTCAGACAGACAAACATCACCATGTTCTGACAGACAAACATCACCGTGTTCTGACAGACAAACATCACTGTGTTCTGACACACAAACATCACCGTGTTCTGACAGACAAACAGCACCGTGTTCGGACAGACAAAAATCACCATGTTCTGAAAGACAAACATCACCATGTTCTGACAAACTCTGGACAGACAAACATCACCATGTTCTAACAGACAAACATCACCATGTTCTGACAGAAAAACAGCACCGCATTCTGACACACAAACATCACCGTGTTCTGAGAAACTCTGGACGGACAAACATCACCAAGTTCTGACAGACAAACAGCACCGTGTTCGAACAGACAAAAATCACCATGTTCTGACAGACAAACATCACCATGTTCTGACAGACAAACATCACCTTGTTCTGATACACTCTTGACAGACAGACATCACCGTGTTCTGACAGACAAACATCACCGTATTCTCACACACAAAAACATACTGTGTTCTGACCACTCCAGACAGACAAACATCACCGTGTTCTGACACACAAAAACATCACCATGTTCTGACAGAAAAACATCACTGTGTTCTGACACAAAAACATCACCATGTTCTGACACACTCCGGACAGACAAACATCACCGTGTTCTGACAGACAAACATCACCGTGTTCTGACACACTCCGGACAGAAAGACACCACCGTGTTCTGACACACTCCAGACAGACAAACATCACCATGTTCTGACACAGAAACATCACCATGTTCTGACACACTCTGGATGGAAAAACATCACCATGTTCTGACAGACAAACATCACCGCGTTCTGACAAACTCCAGACAGACAATCATCACTGTGTTCTGACCACTCCGGACAGAAAAACATCACCGTGTTCTGACACACAAACATCACTGTGTTCTGACACAATCAAGACAGACAAACATCAACGTGTTCTGACAGAGAAACATCACCGTGTTCTGACAGACAAACATCACTGTGTTCTGACAAACTCCAGACGGACAAACATCACCGTGTTCTGAAACACTCCAGATGGACAAACATCACCGTGTTCTGACCCACAAACATCTCTGTGTTCTGACCACTCCAGACAGACAGACATCTCCGTGTTCTGACCACTCTGGAAAGACAAATATCACTGTGTTCTGACCACTCTGGACAGACAAATATCACCATGCTCTGTCACACAAACAACACCGTGTTCTGACACACAAAAACATCACTGTGTTCTGACAGACAAACATCGACGTGTTCTGACCACTCCAGAGAGACAAATATCACCGTGTTCTGACTCAAAAACATGACCGTGTTCTGACACACTCCAGACAGACAAACACACCGTGTTCTGACAGACAAACATCACCGTGTTCTGACACACAAACATCACCATGCTCTGACACACAAACATCACCGTGTTCTGACACACAAACATCACCATGTTCTAACACACAAACATCACCGTGTTCTGACGGACAAAAACATCACCGTGTTCTGACAGACAGACATCACCGTGTTCTGACACAAAAACATCCCCGTGTTCTGACCACTCCAGACAGACAAACATCACCATGTTCTGACACAAAAACATCACCGTGTTCTGACACACTCCGGACAGACAGACATCACCGTGTTCTGACACACTCCGGAAAGACAGACATCACCGTGTTTTGACACACTCCAGACAGACAGACATCACCGTGTTCTGACACACTCAGGAAAGACAGACATCACCGTGTTTTGACACACTCCAGACAGACAAACATCACCGTGTTCTGACACAAAAACATCACCGTGTTCTGACACTCTCCAGACAAACAAACATCACCGTGTTCTGACAGACAAACATCACCATGTTCTGACGGACAAACATCACCGTGTTCTGACACACAAACATCACCGTGTTCTGACAGACAAACATCACCGGGTTTTGACAGACAAACATCACTGTGTTCTGACACAGTCCGGACAGACAGACATAACCTTGTTCTGACACAAGCCAGACAGACAAACATCACTTTGTTCTGACACTCAAACATCACCGTGTTCTGACACACTCCGGACAGACAGACATCACCGTGTTCTGACCCACTCTGGACGGAAAAACATCCCTGTGTTCTGACCACTCTGGACAGACAAACATCACCATGTTCTGACAGACAAACATCACTGTGTTCTGACAGACAAACAATTCTGTGTTCTGACAGACAAACATCACCGTGTTCTGACAGACAAACATCACCATGTTCTGACAGACAAACATCACTGTGTTCTGACACTCAAACAACACCGTGTTCTGACACAGTCCGGACAGACAGACATTACCTTGTTCTGACAAAAGGCCAGACAGACAAACATCCCTTTGTTCTGACACACAAAAATCACCGTGTTCTGACAGACAAACATCACAATGTTCTGACACACAAACATCACCGTGTTCTGACAGACAAACATCACCGTGTTCTGACCACTCCCAACAGACAAACATCACCGTGTTATGAGACACAAACAACACCGTGTTCTGACACAAACATCACCGTGTTCTGACACGCTCCAGACAAACAAACATCACCGTGTTCTGACACACTCCAGACAGACAAACATCACTGTGTTCTGACAGACAAACATCACCGTGTTCTGACACACTCTGGACAGAAAAACATCACCGTGTTCTGACAGACAAACATCACCATGTTCTGACAGACAAACATCACCGTGTTCTGACACGCTCCAGACAAACAAACATCACCGTGTTCTGACAGACAAACATCACCATGTTCTGACACACAAACATCACCGCGTTCTGACACGCTCCAGACAAACAAACATCACCGTGTTCTGACAGACAAACATCACCGTGTTCTGACCACTCCCAACAGACAAACATCACCGTGTTATGAGACACAAACAACACCGTGTTCTGACACAAACATCACCGTGTTCTGACACGCTCCAGACAAACAAACATCACCGTGTTCTGACACACTCCAGACAGACAAACATCACTGTGTTCTGACAGACAAACATCACCGTGTTCTGACAGACAAACATCACCATGTTCTGACAGACAAACATCACCGTGTTCTGACCATTCCCGACAGACAAACATCACCGTGTTCTGACCACTCCCGACAGACAAACATCACTGTGTTCTGACACACTCCAGACAGACAAACATCACCAAGATAAATCTTGATCCCTCTGACTTCTCTAATTTCAGGCCTACATGTCAATTTCCCTTTTTATCAAAGAAAGCAGTGTATGTCCAGCTGCAGTCATTCTCAACCCAGCACAACATCCATGAAAAGTTTCAGTCTGGCTTTAGACCCAGACACAGCACGAAAACTGCACTGCTAAAATTTTTTAATGATTTGCTTTTAGTTGTTGACTCCGGTAGTCCTGCGGTTTTGATGCTCCTTGACCTGTCTGCCGCTTTTGACACTGTTGACCATGGAATTCTTCTACAGCGTCTCAAGCGCTATGTAGGCATCACAGGCTCTGCCCTTTGCTGGTTCAGGTCCTACCTGGCAGAACGGACGTTCTCTGTTCGGTTAGGCCATGCTTCCTCAGATGTGGCCCCACTGACCTGTGGTGTACCTCAAGGCTCCATCCTGGGTTCTATTCTTTTTCTTCTGTACATGTTGCCACTTGGAGATGTCTTTCAGAAACATAAAATGTCTTTTCATTGTTTTGCGGACGACGTCCAAATATACATGCCGCTAAGGTCGCTTGGTAAGGAGACTGTGCAGACATTTCTTGATTGCCTCAGTGAAGTCAAAGCTTGGATGAGTGCAAATTTTCTCAAACTTAATGAATCTAAGATGGAGATTATCCTGTTTGGAGGACACACCTCCACAACAGCCTGCTTTACAGATGTCCTGGGCCCTATGAGTTCCAACATTCAGTCCACTGTTAGGAACCTTGGTGTTATCTTTGACAACCAGTTTAACTTTGATAAGTAGATCAGTGCCGTTGTGAAAACGAGCTTTTTCCAACTCCGTCTCTTAGCAAAGACCAAGTGCTATTTCTCTCAGGTTGATCTTGAAAAGACTATCCATGCCTTTATTACTTGCAGACTAGACTACTGTAACTCCTTATACATTGGCATGGGTAAGTAATCTATTAACTGCCTTCAGCTCATCTAGAACTCTGCTGCTCGACTCCTCTCTGACAAAAAAAGCGCGACCACATAACTCCAGTTCTTGCGTCCCTCCACTGGCTCCCAGTCCGCTTTCGCATTGATTTTAAACTCCTTTTAATCGCTTATAAAGCCCTCAATGCTCTTGCCCCTCTTTACTTGAAAACCTGCATCGCCACTCCCCAACTAGAGCCCTAAGGTCTTCTGACCAGCTGCTATTGAAGGCCCCAAAACCAGACTTAAGTCAAGAGGTGACAGGGCCTTTGCAGCGGCTGCCCCTAGACTGTGGAACAGTCTCCCCGTCCATATTAGAGCCTCTCCGACCACAGAGATTTTTAAATCTTCCTTAAAGACCCACTTCTTCTCCTTGGCGTTTTCATAAATTAGCTCATACAAATCACAGGCATTTTAGCTTTAGCTTTTATACTCTTACTGTTTTATTTCAATGTGTTGTTTTTATTGTTATCTATCTATTTATTTATTTCTATGTATTTTTTGTACAGCACTTTGATCGTCTGCTGTCCTTATGAATGTGCTCTATAAATAAAGTTTGACTTGACTTGACTTTTTGACCGTGTTCTGATACACAAACATCACCGTGTTCTGACCACATAAAACTGCCACCACTGTAGGGTCAGCTAGAAAAGAGATCAACCAGGGAATGTGAGGGTGAATGAATGAGAGGGTGAATGATTGTGAGGGTGAATGATTGAGAGGATGAATGAATGTGAGGGTGAATGAATGAGAGAGTGAATGCATGTTAGGGTGAATGTGAGGGTGAATGATTGTGAGAGTGAATGAATGTGAGGGTGAATGAATGAGAGGGTGAATTAATGTGAGAGTGAATGAATGTGAGAGTGAATGTGAGAGTGAATGCATGTTAGGGTGAATGTGAGAGTGAATGAATGTAAGGGTGAATGATTGAGAGGGTGAATGATTGTGAGGGTGAATGATTGAGAGGGTGAATGATTGTGAGGGTGAATGATTGAGAGGATGAATGAATGTGAGGGTGAATGAATGAGAGAGTGAATGCATGTTAGGGTGAATGTGAGGGTGAATTAATGTGAGAGTGAATGAATGTGAGAGTGAATGTGAGAGTGAATGCATGTTAGGGTGAATGTGAGGGTGAATGAATGTAAGGGTGAATGATTGAGAGGGTGAATGATTGAGAGGATGAATGAATGTGAATGTGAATGAATTTGAGGGTGAATGATTGAGAAGGTGAATGTGAGGGTGAATGATGTGAGAGTGAATGAATGAACATCATCCTCCAGTGATACTGTCTGTGTCAAAAGGGTTGGTCTTTGCAGCAGCTGCTTTGTTTCTCAGATATGTTTCTTGATCCATAATTAAAAAAAAGAACACAAACCATGCACACTCTCTGAAACATTAATTTTGTAACTGCAAACATTTGCAGTATATGAAACAATTTTTTGAGTGGTCTTTTGCAGCACAGACCATTTATGCTCTTTGACTCCTTGAGAAAATAAAACAGGGAGTCTACCCGCCCTCGCAGAGGATGTCCAGCCCGTGAGTCACAACACTGGGTTCGAATGCTTCCTTTCACAGATGGCGTCAGACACTGCTCTCATCACAGCTTCACCAAAAAGGTAAAAAAAAACATCCCTCTAAAACAACTTGAAGGGATGTGGATTATAGGATTATTTAAGATTAATAAATCAAGAAAGAACCAGTTCTGAAAAAAAAACAGTGGTGCATTGAGCTGGGGTTGAGAAACACTACTTACATTAACTTGTACATTACGGTCACTTGACCGTAATTAACTTGTTTTTTTCACATATGTGTATTTTTTCAAACCAGTAACTTTACTTTAACAAGAGGATGTTTTTGTTCCTCCTTACATTTGTCATAGCACCGAGCACAAAGGGTAAAAAAATTCAAATGAAACGCTGATCCACACAAAGATTTTATTGGTTAGAATTGTCACAAAACCCAAATTTTCACTCCAGTACTTATGTCAAGTTTATGATATTTTAGGCAAAATTCAAATGGTACTGAGTAATATGATACTAGCAGGGGTGTGCACAGGGGGTGGGGGTGGGGTGGCCCAATTGTTGAAAAATGCACACTGAAGTGCCCTCTTTGAAGGCAAATTGCATGTTAAAGTGCCCTGTTGAGAATGAAAACATTTGCAACAGTACCCTCGAGAGTGAAAAAGCATGCTAAAATGGTCTCTTGGGAGTCAAAGACACACGCTACAGTACCCTTGAGCCAAAACACACTCTAAGGTGCCCTCTTGGAAGGCAAAATGGGTGCTCAAGGCCCCTCCTGTTTGGCAAAACACAATAAACTCACTCTTGGGTGGAAAAAACACTCCAAGTGGAATACAGCTAATGGTAGTTTACAGACTGAATTTGGTAAGTAGTGGTTTCAATAATTTCAATATTTACCTCTGCCAAGGAGGTTATGTTTTTGCCGGCATTTATCTGTCTGTCTGTTTGTGTTCAAAATAACTTGAAAATTTCTGAACAGATTTGGATGAAATTTTCAGGAATTGTCGGAAATGGGATATGGAAGAACTGATTAAATTTTGGGGGTGATCCGGATCACCGTCTGGATCCAGGAATTTTTTAAAGGATTCTTTAACATTGCCAGATAGGACCATTTTTGCCAAAGTGGACCGAAGCTGCTTGGCGGAGGTCTGCACTCTCTGCGTGCTTTTCTAGTTTCAGCTATATCTAAGTTACCCAGGAGCACTATTGACAAAGGCTACAGGTAAAATATCATTAGAAGAATTAAGGCTTGCTGAAAGAGGCATCATGTCATTGATGTATAACGTTAGCTGACACAGCAGGAGATATAACGTAAATACCTTAACAATCCTGAGGCGGAAAATTAATTGTTAACGCATATCCTGAGAGAAGTTGTCAGTCTCATTTCTTATATAGCATAATGTAAAGATAGATACTTCATTATACATTCATACTGTCCTGTAATTCTGCTCGATTTTGCTCTCAAAATGCATCAGATTGATGCTTTTAAATATGAAATATTCAAAAAGCATGCCCCCGGACCCCTCATGTCCTTCTTACCTTTTTCACCCCTGACCCATTTTCATGCCTGAATGCACTGGAATACAGGAAATGGCATCTACTTAATTGAAAACCTGCATGGGATTTATTTATTATTTATGTGTGTTCTTCACAGTCCAACATTAAATCAACACAGTTCTTGTGGATGTTGATCCTAAGTCTGTTTAAGTCTATATGGTGTGCCATTCGTATAACATATAAACATGCCTAAAGTGCCCTTGAAAACATGCAAAACTTAGTGCCCTCTTCAGTGGCGAGAACGTGCTGTATGTGCCCTTTATTTTCTTTCTGTCTGTGCGCGCGGCTGGATACTAGTTTAATACTTACAGTTACTTCCTGACTTAATAGATCACAAAGAGCATGTCCCAAACGGTTGGGCCTGTTTCCAAGTTTTTAGCTCATTATTAAGAATATTAAATACTAAGAAAGTCATGTACAATCAAAACTAAGTCTTGAGTGCAAATAAATACTATATTTATATTTATTTATTTGGTCACTTACAGTTTGTTTACTCATAGAGAACAAAAACACATCTTTACAGAGATTGTCAGTATCAAATTCAGCATAATGCAAATGGTTCCTCAGCAGTGATATAATATCCCTCAGTCTGATGTTACTAAACTATAACAGTGAAATAAAGAACTGGTTAGCTCAAGAAGCTCATTCCTCTGCCTACACTTACGTGTGCCACTGTGTGCAGAGTCACACAGAGTCCTGTGCATTTATTTAGCACTACTGGTGTACAATTCTGGCTTGGGTAAGTAACAAATCAGGTCACATTGTTATGATATGGCTAGTTTGGTTTTATTTTGTATGGTTTTTCTTGTATTTCCATGTTTAGACCTCTTGTTCCCCTTGTTTCCTGTTTTATTTTGCATTATGTCCCTGTTGTTTAGAGCTTTGTGTTTCCTTCTTACTGTCATGATTCTGTTCTTCATCTTAGTTAAGTTACCCGTTTTATGTCTTGTGGTGTGTTTCCTGTTTTATTTTGAAATCCCTTTGTTCCTCGTGCTGTTTTCCTGCCCTCCCTTCTGTGTGTCTCTCTGATGATGATCCCCTCCACCTGTATGATTGTCTCACCTGTGCTTGATGTTTCCCCTGTGTATTTAGTCTCTGTGTTCCCCTTTCCCTGTGTTGGCTCATTCATCTTCCCACACTCACTCCCTGTGGATGTCTTCAGTGTCTCTGCGTCTCCTCCAGTGTTCTTCCAGTGTTCCTTCAGTTTTGTAGGTAGTTTTTGTTTTTTTGCTGAACATTTTGGATTGCCTTTTGAGTTTTTAGTTGTTTAATTTGTTACTTTTGTAAAGATTTAGTTTTTGCATTTTACACTCTTTGTTAAGATTACTTTTTGGACTTTGATCCCTTTTTAGTTTTATTATTAAGCCTTTGTTGTTAACTCTGCATTTGAGTCCTTCACCTTTGTTTTTTGTTAGTTTTCTTTGGGTTTTCAAACCGTGACATACATTTCTGTATATTTTTCTTAATGTCCACTGGAGTGCAGCATCGATTTGAATATTTTAGTTAAATGAGATGCACTGAGCAGGCGTTAGTCTCAGTTTCAAGACCTACTATTTACATCCCCGTGATGTTTCCCCACCACTGTGAACCTTGTGGAGACTCAATGGGGGGAGTGAGTTGACCTCTTGCTACATCTCCGGGGGAAGACTTTGGTTAGTTTGATGTTCATTGGCCATGGTTTACTGTGCTTCTGGCTATTTCTATTGTTTGTTGTATGTAATATTCTTTAGTTATACATTTCCTGTCACTGCAATCTTAGTGCTAGTTGATGCCACTTTGTTTACAGATAATCTTTAACTTTTGCTATTATTTTAGTGACCACACAGCCATACATCCCTATGTAAACAGTTGCTTTTCCATCTCCCACTGTTTCAGTGAAGGTCATATGGAGTTGGACCTCAGTCCTGTGCTCTCTTAAGGAGACCCATTGTAGACAAGGAGCTGCTATACAGCTATTAGAGAAGAATCATTATTTCAGTCCAGCTGATTGATTCAATCTCACTGTTTTACATACCACCTAAAAGATATTCATCAGTTTTTAACAATAAGGTGAAATTCTTACCAACTATGCCTTGTCCAAAGTCAAACCTGGAAATCCCATCCACTGTAAAAGCTGGATTCTGAACAATTTTCTGCAACAAAGGAAAAAAATACAAAATGGATGAAGTGAAGTGTTTTTCCTGCTTTCACAGTTTTACATCCTTCTGGTAATGTAAAATATAACCTTATTCAAGAAAACTTATGAAATGTATATTTTTATCATGGAGTTGAAGCAAAACCCAAGGCGTTCGAATGTAAGTGTTGATTGCTCTGTAGATATGAATGAGAAAAGAGCATTCAACTTTGTGACTCCTCCATCAAACCATGAGTACGTCAGAAAACTTAAGGCTGATTTTCAAGGTGGCAGTGGAGCCTGAGATGCCTTAGCAAAAGGCATGCTCAAGAAACTCTCACTGATTTATAAATGCAGGTCAATGGAAGAAGAGAGAGAGTCACTGAAAACACGCACCGATGGTCGAAGCCACTGAACTCTGGCCATGTCTGATGGGCTCAGTAGCCCTTCACCGATGGATCTCCTGTCGGGGGGGAACATGTCGTCCACATATCGAAAATTCCGGATTAGACAGTACTGCTTGAGCTGCTTGAAGTCTTGGTTGAGGAACTTCTCAGGGTTAGCTGCAGTACCGTACCCATCTTTTCTGCGCCGCTCATTGAGGATATTCATGCACACACCGGGTGAAGGCATTGCTGTGGTTGGAGCTCTGTACAGGACATGAGCAGAAATATTTATTCTCATTAAACAAATTCTTTATAAATGCTGACCGGTGTACATTAACCAAGTCAGGGATCTCCTGAGCTTCAGCAGCTCCACAGATGGGGGTCTGTGCTCACAGAACTTGATCAACTTTTGAAAATCACTTAATGGACTCTGTGATTCAGGACAGTTTTAAGAACTAGCAGGAGCCTTCAAGTCATCTTAGACCATTAATTCAGAAACACAGGCCTGACGTTTGTGCGTGCTCTGTCCTGAGAGTACTGAGAGGCTTTCTTGGTTTCATGCTGAACCATTTGGACTTCATGAAGAATTGAGCCTTTCATAAATCTGTAATGTGTGTGTGAACTTGAACTTCTTTAGCATCTCTCACGGTGTGTATATATATATATATATATATATATATATACATATATATAGTAAATATATGTTGAAGTCAGTAGTACATATCATTGGATTGTAGTGCTTGTTCTTAGGCTTATTGCTTGCTTGTCTTATACTCCTCAATCCGAGATGAATTCTTAAGTGACCTGTTTGCCCCAGTTATTTCTTTGGAATCACTACAATTAAAAGGTAAGGTAAGTGAAGTATTATTCAAACCTGTGTGCAAACTTTTTGACACCGATGATGACAAGTCTGAAGTCAATGGAAGTCAATGTCTGATTTGTGCAACAGACTAAACCAGGGATAGTCAACTTTGGTTACCAAGAGAGCCACATTAAAATAGTCATTATTGCCAGCGGGCAAAATTGTCACTATTTGAAGGATACTGCCAACTTAGTGATTACAGATACTCATACTTAAACAAAAGGGGCGAATATGTTGCTGTCATTGGCAGGTATCTAATCAATGTTTACATATATTTAGGATTATATGCAAGTGGTAATACTTAATCCAATGACCTTAACAAAGATTTTAAACTGGTTTCAGCCAATTCTGTCTTGTGAATTACAGAGCTATATTGGCTATTAAAGCATATTTAACAAACAATTATAGCTTAATTTTCCTGGTAATATTGTGATTTCCATTGGTCAAGGTAAACTTTTTCTGAAAATACATTTTTGGAGGATATTACGCTGAATGTAATGCTGCATTAAAGAAGTTGAAGGGCTGCATGTACTTTGAGCTGTAAGTTGTTTACCCCTGCTCTAAACTGATTAGTCTACTCTGCTGGCATTAGCAGTCAAATATTGTCCATTTAGATGCACTTTCTGTTTCAAGTATAATCAACTTTAGATAGTTTAGTTTAGTTTATTTCGGTCACTTTAAACATGAAATCTCACTTTCAAACTTTAAAGTGAGAAATTGCAAAGCAAACAAGTGTTAAGTTAGTGCTTTTACGGCATTAACCCCAAACAATCAACAAAATAACAACAAAATAACAAAACAAGACCGAAAAAGGTGTAGCCTAAAGCGTTAGCTTATTTCACCTACCCTTTTCAAATTGATGATTTACTCAGCTTCCTTTAGATTGATATGAAACAATAATAAACTCACATGTATCCAAAATCTGGAACAAATTTTGTGCTCACACCACAGTTCTGTACTTTGCAATCATCTTTTGTTTAAGCAATTTTTTGAACCTACCATGTGTTTGACATTCTTTCATTTCTATGTCTAAGCCATTCCACAGACTAACTCCATACACTGAAACACATCTTATATTTAACATTTGTTCTGCTCTTTGTTTTTGTGAACAAACAGCTCCCTTCAGTTCATACTCACACACTTTTAAGGGGATGTTGGCTTTCTAAACTATCAGCTTTGTCATGAAAACCACCCCCATGTTCTTGAAGAAATCATGAAATCTGTTATCCCATTTGGCAATTAGAAACTGACACTGAAATGTTACAGAGTTCTAACCATCCATGTGCTGCAGATTGACAATAATCATACTCACAACTATAATGCTGCAGCACTGGAGCAAAGCATTATTTTAACACTGAGCTGGTTAGCCTTTTGGCATTAAAGTCATCATCCATTTATTGTCTCAAGTACAGTTTAATTTCTGACAACAGATAACTCTGAAGCTTACTTAGGCATACTGAACTGTTGTTGTATTGATGGAAACCAGATGTTAAGCTGATTTTAGAGGGGAAATTAGCAAACAGTGGGGACCATATCAAGCTCAAGAACGAGATCTTGTCAGAAAAAAAACTGCCAGTCCGGTTGTAACAGCAGCAGCAGTGTTTTCATTGTTTTATCTCAAAACGAATTAGATAAAATAACTTTTTTGAAAAGTACAAAATTAAATATTGCTGTCATTTATCTACATCTGAATCGAAATTTGAGATGTCATGTCAGTAAGATTAATGACAAACAAAGAGTTTCTTTTACCTGTCACTTTGCCTGCAGAAAGAGGATCCTTTGAGTGTGGGCTCAGCCCCGCTCTTTTTAAAATGCTTGTATGCCCCTCAGGCTATTGCTGTCAACAGAGGATTTTCATTTTAAAGCTGTTGCAGAGGTAACCTGAGATTTTCCCAGCATTCCCCTGAGAAAGACAGACCAAGGCGGGAATATGTTACATAAGAGTGGTGTGCCTGTTTTAACATGGCATCAGTTTAAGGTTCAATGAAAATAGGTAGCTGCTTCAGGGCCAAAATTCCGATGGGATGCTCTGCACAGCATGCACTGTGTGTTTCCAACATGCTGCTCAGTAATCATCTTCTTATAAGCTGTTAGAGCAGACAGGTCACAGAGTGTCCTGGTACATATCAAGATCCTGCCTATAAAGAAAATGGATTGTCTGAAAGAACAGACAGAAAACACTAGACGGAGATCAATCCAGGTCTCTACAGGGTGGTGCAGCAATGACTGTTTCAAAAGCAGGATCGCAGTGTTCTGATGGACACCTTACCATGCCACAAAGCTCAGATCATCTCTGTTCACTGCAATTCAGCAGCCTTCACTGTCACTGGAGTCCAATCGAGCACCTTGGGCATGTGGATTATCAGAATCAGCTTCATTAGCCTGGTATGTTAGACAAGGAATTTGACTCTGGTTATCTTTACTTCCCAAGTACAGACTAGAGGATGTTCAAATACACAAACAAGAAATGAAAAATAAACATTTAATTTAAAAGTAGAAAGTTATTGGAGAGTGCAAACCTCCACCAAGGTAGCTCACATATAGCTGTTACATCGATAAGGAATGATATGATCATGACCCTGAAAACCCATACCTAGCACTCAGAATCATGTTGATATCATTATTAGTTAGACAGTTATTGAGCAAGAACCATCGTTCACGAATGGCAGTTATCTGGATCACCACCAAAATCAAATCATTTTTAAGTTTAAGCTACTACCAACATATGAAAATGTCAGCAAAATCTGTCCAGTAGTTTATGAGTAATCTTGCTGACAAACAGACAGAAAAGCATATGCCGGCAAAAACATATCCTCCTTGGCAGAGTTAACAAAGGTACAAAAGGATTTGTACAAGCTAACATTAAGTAAGAAGTCGGAGCTAACAAATGCAAGCCTGAACAGACAGTAGAGCCATGGTGAAGAGAGATGCCAAAAACATCCTGTCAGGTTCAATGACATGAACAGGACTGGTTGACATCAGTTAAGCAGAATAAAAGAATAAAACAGAATCTTCTCTTTCTGAAGGGGAGGTATGGATATTTAAGAAATCAGTAAATGTGTCTGTCCACACAAAAACACTGAAACACTGTAGTACATATGCCAGGCCTCTAAGTGGTGCTGTAATGCTGCTGTAGACAGACACCAAAACCAGAGAAGAAGACATGGAGCATGCTCATACATCATGAGAAATGTAAATAAACTCTGTCATCTGCTGTTCTTGGTGTCCTCTTGTTGCTCTCAGTTGTCGTAGAGGAGCAGGAGATTTTACTGTTAAAGCCAAAACAAGCACAGGTGCTCATGCAGCACCAAAACAATGTTGTGTTCAGACATCATTTCTGTTGATGTCGGGGTTAGAGCATGCTGTTTAAGGGAAAGGGCTATGTCATACTCTCTGAAGCTATCAGTGTGTTCAGATTTATCCACTCTTGGACCTGTTTTCAAAAATGTGCGTTTTCGGGCACCTGAAGCGTCGTTTCTGTGTGGACCAGTCGCCTGTAGTGTAAAACTTGTGTGGAAACGCCTGAATTCCTTTCTGTGTGGATGTCCCCTTAACATTAACAACAGAGTAGTAAGGTTATGTATTTACATGCTAAAGGAGTGACTCTTGTCTAATGATCTACAGGCAGCATTATAACTCAGTGCACAGGTATACCCAGAGTGGGAGCATTTACATGAATCAGACAGGGGCAGAGCTATGTGGTGGCCAATGGTGGCCACGGCCACCATTGGCCACTGTCTGGCCACTCCACTGGCCACCCCATGGCTGCAGGATTATTTCACAGAACACAGAGCAGAACATTTGATCCGCCTAACCGCCATGAGAGGAGAGCAGTGACTTAACTTGGACTTTGGCCTAATGGCTCAAAAGTTCTTAATGTTTTACTGTGCGTATTAAGTCCATGCCCAGGACAGTTTCCTAACCCTTCTCCGACCTGATGTCTGACCATTTACGTTGGCTTCGCTGCGCAAGCTGTTCTCTCCCTCCTGCACTAAGTCTGATCATTCACATCAAACATTGAACAAAACAAACAGAAAGATCTGATTAAAGGACATGGACAAGAGCTGAGAGGCACCCACTGCAGAGTGAACGACCAATACCCCCGCGAAATACCCGACAGATGTAAAGTCCTTTTTCTCCTCAGAAAACAGTACCTGGATAACAAATGGAAAGCTGTCATCACTGTGGACAAATTATATGTGGACGGTCAACTCTACCATGACAGCAAGCTGACACCTTGGCTTTACTGACTAAATACAGTATGAGAAAATCTTGAGGACATTAGATAAAAAAAACCCCCACAAAACGCCGTGGTCTCTAGAGGACCCCCAAGTAACCTGCTGGCCTTGTTTAGTGTTTTCACTCAAACTGCGTCTTTCCTGATTTTTGTTTCTTTTTCTTTGTTATTTGTTATTTTGCTCTATGTTGTACCTGTGCCCCCCCCCCCCCCCCCCCCCACTCCACCCACCTACACACACAGACAATCACAATCACTCACTCCTCAAATCATCATTCGGAAAACTCATAAAGATCTGTAATGTCCACAGTTAAGTTTCTTACTTGGAACATACATGGTATTGGAAATTAGTCAAAAAAAAATAAAAGTTATGAATTATCTCTGCAAAATGGAAACCGATATCGCCCTTTTACAAGAAACTTATTTAACTGACTCCAGAACCCTTTACTTGAAAACATCACAATTCCCCAACATCTATACAGCAAATTATAACTCAAAACAGAGAGGGGTGGCAATTCTAATTAACAATGAAATCCAGTTCACTCTTAATAACACAATAACAGACCCAGAGAGAAGATATATAATTATTAATATCTCTATACATAGTATCACTCCCACCATTGCTAACCTGTACGGACCATACAAAGACGACCCATCCTTTTGTCACAAACTCTTCACTGTCCTCAACAACTTTCCCAGCTCTCAGTTAATCATAGGAGGAGATTTTAAAACTGTTCTAGACCCATCAATAGACCGATCAAACAACAACACCATACAACCACAACAATCATCAGAAATCTTAAAACAGTACAAGTTCAAAAAAGATGGGAGGGATTAGTTATAGTTTGAAAAGTATCTACAGCTGTAAATGCAACCTGTAAGACTACTGGGATCTGACTTACAGAAATCCACCTGTCAGCCAATCACACTACAGCAGTGTTTTTTTGTTGTTTATTAATGTGCACTGTGAGGAGTCTCCACTCTGCCCTGCTCTCCCCCCTCCCTCTCTGCTTTCCTGCTCTCTGCTGCTCGGACTGTGGGCGTGGTCTCCCCGAGGACACTCTGCTGCAGCTGCACACCTGGTTCCTGTTCACAATCACCGCTCACTATATAACTGGCTCGTGGACTTCTCTGTGGATTTCCACTCCTCCTGTGGTTTGTTCAAGTCGCTTTGTACTTCTAAGATTGCGATTTTGAGTCGAGCTGACTTTATTCTTTTCATGTCTCCTCTTTGGGTTAGGGTTAGGGTTAGGGTTAGAGTTTTTTGATCTCTTGTGCTTGTGTGACTGATACCTCTTTGCAAGCTGAAGAACTTACCTGTTTTTCTGCTCCCTCTCTCTGCAGTGATTCTCCTTGAGCCCTCACCACCACTGTGACCTGTACTCACTGGTTCACTGTACTCACCTTGGATTGTATGAAAGCAATAAAATCACTGTCAGCTCTTACCTGCCTCATCCTTGAAGCTTTTGGGTCCAACATTAAAAACTAAAGGGTCATATCCAAACAGCAATCCACCGGCCTGTTCCTATGGAGCCAGCCAAGATTGACCAGCTAAGAGAGGCATTAACAAACCAAGGTACTCTTTTAGGACAACATGAAAGTATGCTACGTGGAGTAGCCGGCTCTCTGGAGGAATTAACCCGTCAGGTGCTGCTGATCAACACTCAAATCAGTGAGTTCACTCTCCCTGCTGCAGCTGCCCCTCCGGTGAGTATTTCCTGCTCGTGTCTCTGCTCCTCTCTCTCAGGCTTTTAAAGAACCTTTTGTCACACCTCCGGAGCCTTATTCGGGAGATTTTGGTTCTTGTGGCTGATTTATTTTTAATCGCCAGTTAGTCTTTAAGACGTACTCTCATCTTTTGACCAATTTACTTCCCACTTACGAAGGGTTTTTGATCATCCCATTCAGGGACAGGATGCCGCTAAACGGCTTCTTGCTCTCAATCAGGGCGCTCAATCTGTAGCTGCTTATTCAGTAGCTACAGATAGAGCACATGAATGTGGGTGGGACGAGAATGCTTCAAAGGCCATCTTTGTTAAGGGGTTATCAGAGGACTTAAAGGATGAATTGGCAACTAGGGATGAGCCTCAAACTCTTCAGGATCTAGTTATTCTGTGCATTAAATTGGATAATCGCCTGAGAAAGCAGACTAGAGAGAGAGCGGCGAGGTCTCGCCGGATGGCTCCCTCTACCTGTCAAGAAGGGTCATTACTGGTTCCGGTGCCTGCTCCGTCTTCTCCCTCTGTTACTGCTCCCCCTGCTGCCCCGGAGGAGCCCATGCAACTGGGTAAAACTCGGCTGAGCCTGAAGGAAAGACAGAGACGCCTCAACAAACATCTTTGCATTTGCTGTGGAGAGAGTGACCATGCCCTTTCATCATGCCCCAGACAACCAAAAGACCAGACTCACCACTAGAGAAGAGCGTAGTGGTGAGTCAGACCTCTTCATCCTCCAGCTCTTCACAGAGAGTGTCTTTCCCTGCCACCCTCGTTTGGCCCAAGAGTTCTGTTAAGGTCCCTGATGATAACTTTGTTGATGAGGGTTTTGTCAAGACTCATAATATCCCTGTTAAAGCCCTGTGTTAGGATTCCCTTTTCTGTAATGGTATTGGAGCAGGTAGGTGTGGTCTAAGCATGATTGACAGGGACAGACTGACATGAACACGTGAGGGGGGGCGTGGTGTTGGACTAATCAAGAGGCTGCACCTGGAGATGGGTCTGGGGGCTGGGGATGACACACGCACGACGACAGAGGGAAGGAGCAGAGAAGAAGGAAGCATTTATTTCTTTTTTTTTTTTGATCCCACAAACTCCACAGGAACCTGTAAATACACCTATTTAAAAAACGTACATGAAGGAGAGCGGGCTGGCCAAGAACAGATCAACGCGACGACGAGGGTGTCGGCCTGGCTGGGTGAGTTTCAGCTCACACAAACCCCCTCCAGAACAGGGAAACTTTGCATTCACCCAGGGATGAGCAGTCCTCATGTTCAACGTTAAATGCAACACGCAGGGAAAACGGCAGGTAGGTAACGCTACCCGCTAGGCTAGCCGTAGGTTTGGTAAGTAGCTTAGCTGAGTAGCCAAGCAACGTAACAATTGGGGACTCGCGTTCGGGATCTGAATTGTCGGTGTGTATTGTTCAGGACTGTGTGTTGTAATTTCTTCGTTGTGGCTTTGTGTTGTGCGGAAAACGGGCTGTTCGTTTTGCATGTAGTAGCATGCTGTTCATTTTTGGCCTGATTAGAGGTGAGTCGGCTAACTTGTGTTTGTGCGTTTTCGCCCAGTAGTAATGCTTGTGAAGTCTTGTGTGACTGTGGTGCTACCATGCAGTGCAGGGTTTTGCCGTAGTGTGAAGCAGATTTGACCGGGACCTTTTTCGGTTGTGCTGAGAATTTTGTGATTCTGTGGGTGCAGCTACATTGTCACATTTTGTTGTTTGTGGTGGCTGATTTTGCTGTATTAGCTTGCTAGCACTAACTTGGTGTGCACAATCCTGCTTAGATGGTACTTGCTTCCTGCAGATTATAGCTAATCAGTGTTGTTGCCATTTTGGTAACTTTTGGCCTGTAGCTAGTCGGTATTTTGTATTTCCCCCTTTTTGTGTGCTCTCCAAACACTGGTAGTATTTGGAAATGGCGGGTTTTGACCCTGAGGAGTTTCTCCAAACTGAAATAACACGCGCAAGTTTGGTAAAACTTGACAAACCTAAGCTATGGAAACTTATGGAGTACTTGGAATTAGAAGCCCCAGAGGATACCAAGAGGCCAGACCTCATGTTAACCATTTTGGTTAACTGCAACCCAGAAGAGGAAGAAAAAGAGCATGAGCGGCAACAGAGAGAGCATGAGTATGTACATGTATGAAGATGTTATCACTATTAAGCTACTGATAACTTTCTGTACATTTCTGTAAACATGTTATATTGTGTAAGATCTGACATAAAGTGCAAGAAAAGTTTTACATGTGCAAATTGAGCTGTTTGGTTGAGGTAAATTTCAGACTCCTGTCAGCTGTTCATGAGCCTGATGGCAGTGGGAAAGAAAGAGTTTTTCATCCTCGAGGTCCAGCATTTCAAACTCCTGTACCTACGGCCAGAGGGTCGGCAGTAGTGCTGCCGTACCACACGGTGATGCAGCTGCTCAGGATGCTCTCAATGTTGCAGCTGTAGAAGCTGCTGAGGATCTTCGGCGACATACCAAACTTCCTCAGCCTCCTCAGAAAGTACAGCTGCTGTTGAGCCTTCTTGACCAGCTGCGTGGTGTTGAGAGTCCAGGTGAGGTCCTCGCTGATGTGGACGCCCAGGTACTTAAAGCTGCTCACCCTCTCCACCTCGAGCTCCCGGATAAATAGTGGGTGATGAGGTTTCCTCTCCTTTCATGTTCACTATTATCTCTCTTGTCTTGTCAGTGTTGAGAGCAAGGTTGTTGTCCTCACACCACGACACCAGACTGCACACCTCCCTCCTGTAGGCCGCTTCGTCCCCTCCAGTGATGCGTCCTATCACTGCGGTGTCATCAGAGAACTTCAGGATGATGTTGTCTTTGTGGGAGGCGACACAGTCGTGTGTAAACAGGGTGTAGAGGATGGGGCTGAGAACACACCCCTGTGGGGTGCCGGTGTTCATGATGATGCTGGCTGAGGTTCTGTTGCCGATCCTTACAGACTGGGGCCTGCCAGTCAGAAAGTCCAGGAGCTAGTCACAGATGGTCAGGTGCAGGCCAAGTGTGTACAGTTTATGGATCAGTTTGTGGGGGATGACTGTGTTAAAAGCAGAGCTGTGGTCAACAAAAAGCATCCTGATGTACGAGTCTCTGCTTTCCAGGTGGGAGAGGGAGTAATGGAGGGCAGCAGCCATGGTGTCTGAAGTGGACCTGTTGGGCCGATAAGCATACTTCAGGGGGTCCAGAGTGTCCGGTATGCTGCTCTGAATGTGGGCTAGGACGACTCTCTCAAAGCACTTTATAGTGATTGGAGTGAGTGCCACTGGCCTGTAGTCATTAAGGCAGGTAGGTGGGGTCTTCTTGGGAAGGTGGATGGTGGTTGTGGTCTTGAGGCAGGAGGGAACAGTGCTCTGGCTGAGGGAGAGGTTGAAGATGGAGGTGAGAACTTCAGCCAGCTCTTTAGCACATGCTCTGAGAGCCCGCCCCGGGATATTGTCAGGTCCTGCTGCAGAGGGGTTTCAACATAAATAAGTGTTGAGAAAATTGCAATCCAGTGAGCTTGGCCAAAAGAGGAGTGGGTGACTCTATTCAGGGCTCTTTAATAGGAAAAGCACTGGAGGCTTATGTTGCTGTAGAGCTTGCCCAGATCGGTGATTATGATGTGGTGCGAAAGGCCATGTTGAAAGCCTACGAACTAGTAACAAAGGCCTACAGACAGCGATTTAGGACTGAGAGGGTACAGCCAGGGCAGACTTACTTGGACTTTGCATGTCAACAGGAGGCAGCTTTTGACCAATGGCTGAGGGCCAGTGAGGTGTTCAACTTCAAGGATCTGCAGGAGTTGAAAGTGCTAGAACAATTTAAGCAGAGCCTACCAAGGGTCCTGCAGACATACTTGAATGATTTGGATGTTAAAACGGTGTCTAAAGCTGCTGAAGCAGCTGATAATTAGGTCCTCATTCATAAAGAGTCATGGCGTGATAAACCCAGTGGTCAAGTTAGAACGGCAGGAGAGGTGGAAAAACGCCATAATGACAGGAATGGTAGTGGTTCACGTCCCCCTGTGAACCTTCACAGTAGTGGCAGACAATCCAGACCTTCTTCCTTCCAAAGAGACATCATCTGCCATTACTGTCGGAAACCTGGTCACATTAAGTCTCGCTGTCCGGCCCTCCAGAAAAAAGATTCCTTGCGAAGAGAAGCCGGTTGTTCTGTGCCTTGTAATCTCATTGGGCTAAACAGTGCCAGTAAACATGTGGAAGCAGCTGACAGAGCTGACTTAAAAATGTTTGATGGGTTTCTGTCTGATAGGATGGTTGCGCTTGAGGAAAGGGTAGCTGAGACACCAGTCACAGTTCTTAGGTACACCGCATCAGGCCAGTCTGTTTTGGTTGCAGGAACTATTGATCTGCCTAGAACTGCTGCTTTGGGGATATTTGTACCCATTGAAGGTTTTGGAGGTGCTTACAGTGCTGTCCCCCTCTACAGGATATTTGTGCGAACTAATATCTTTGTTGGCTATGCTCAGGTGGCAGTGGCACCTGAACTCCCGGTAAAGGGGGTAAGGTTTCTTTTGGGAAATGACCTAGCTAGAAAACAGGTTATAGTAACCTTGGTGTCTCCAACTCCTTGTGAAGTGGCAAGGATTTGGAGGAGAAATATCCTGAAGTTTTCCCAGTCTGTGTTGTCACCCGATCCAAAGCGAAAGCTGCTGAAGAGGCCACTGAAAATGACGATGTAGGTGATACTGTAGTTGGAAGGCGCAGGTGATCCAGTTGACTTGTCAGGAACTGTCTTTGCAAAATGGTGTGGTGTGACTGAGCCTCCGCTGTTGAGTCAAGATACCTTAGTGGCAGCCCAGAGTCAGGATTCGATGTTGGAATTTCCCCCTGTGGGACTAATAAAGGATATCTTATCTTATCTTATGTTGAGTCCTGTTAGAGGGACAGCTTGTACTGAGGTTGAGATTGAAACATGGCTGAGGGATTTTACCTCAAGGATGATGTGCTTATGAGGAAATGGAGACCTCCAACTCGACCTGCTACGGATGAGTGGAGTGTGCACCATCAGATAGTTTTGCTCCAAGTTTACAGAGAAGAGGTGTTACATCTAGCACATGAGACCCCGTTAGCTGGTCACTTGGGCATTAGGAAAACTCAGGCTAAGATCATGAGACACTTTTACTGGCCTAAAATCCACCGAGATGTGGTCGCCTTTTGCCGTTCCTGTCATGCCTGCCAGTTGGTTGGAAAGCCTAATCAGAAAATACTGGTGGCTCCGCTGGCCCCTGTACCTGTAGTGGAAGAGCCTTTTTCCAAGGTGGTTATTGATTGTGTCGGTCCTTTGCCAAAAACTATTTATATATTTATTTATTTTTATTTATTTCGAACATGGATGAAAAGAAAAAAAAACATACATACGTATATATGTATACATTTATGCATATACAAGATAAAATAAAATTGTAGCTATAACAGCATTTTACTCTACTGCCAGTAAGCAATTTTAAAACCAATCTCCTGCCTTATAACAGGGTATGACTTTTGCTGTTTTCATTTTCCTTGGAAAAACACCAGTTTTCAGGGATTGATTACATATGTGTATGAAGGGATTTACCACGCAGTCAATTATTTGCCTAACCAATGACATGTCAATACCATCACAATCTGTAGATTTCTTACCCTTAAAACTTTTCACAATGTCAGTAATTTTTTTTTTCATTTGTTCCTTCTAAAAACATGGTGTCAGTAATTTGTATATTTTTACTTTCAACCTCACTTCTATCACCTGAGCTTATAATATCTCTTGCTAAGGCAGGACCAACACTGACAAAATATTCATTGAACTCCTTTGAAGCCAAAGTCATATCATTTATAGTCTCATTTTTTGAGGTTAGGAAATAATTTGGATATCCTTTTTTCCCAGCTCTGTTTCTGGTAATTTCATTCAGTAATTTCCATGTATGTTTGATGTTATCCTTGTTACCTAAGAAAGGTAATGAGTACCTGCTGACTGTCATGGATGTAACAACTCGCTTTCCTGAAGCGGTCCCTCTAAGAAACATTAAGGCCCGAACCATCATAGAGGTATTCCCAAAAACAACGGGTTTCTTTTCGCGGTTTGGGTTACCAAAACAAGTACAGCATGACCAGGGAACCAACTTTGTGTCTGGGGTTTTCCAGGATGTCATGTCCGAGCTGGGCATTTCTCAAGTGGTTTCTTCAGCGTATCATCCCCAGTCCCAGGGAGTGCTGGAATGGGCTTATCAGACGTTAAAGACTATGACAAAAACGTATAGCATTCAGTTTCCTGGGGACTGGGATGTTGCTCTCCCGTTTCTGCTTTTCGCCATGAGAGACTCTGTGAGTGACTCTACGTTTCACTCCTTTTGAGTTGGTTTTTTGGCATGAGGTTAGGGGTCCCCTGAAGTTGTTTAAGGAGCAACTGTTTCAACCTCAGTCCAATGCAACTGTGCTGCAGTATGTCTCAGTTTTCAAAGATCGCTTGTGGTCAGCATGCCAAGTTGCTTGAGAGAACCTCCACCCAGCCCAGAACCAAATGAAGAAACAGTTTGATCAGAGAGCGGTTGACTGCAGTTTTTCAGTTGGAGACCAGGTCCTTGCTTTGGTACCACAGCGAGCATTGGGTCTGAGTGCGTCATTTTGTGGTCCCTTTACTATTTTGAGAAGGGTTGGGGACAAAAACTATGTGATTGGCACTCCTGAAGGGAGACGAAAAACAAGGTTGTGTCATATTTATCTGTTGAAACGCTACCAAGGACATTTGTGTGGGCCCCCTGTGGCCTGTGCTGCCATGGGGCAGGTGCTGGAAGATGACACTAGTGGGGAAGTGGAAACTGTTGGTTTCCGTTTGAGGAACTCTGAGGCTCTGAGGTCCTTAAGTGATCAGCTGGCGCATTTACCATCACAGTGGCGATCTGAGTTCAAGACTCTAATAGCTGAGTTTGCTCCTCTTTTCCAGGATGTCCCAGGACGCACAAGTTTTGCGGTCCATGATGTTGATGTAGGCAGTGCTACTCCAATTAAGCAGCACCCCTATAGGCTAGCTCCTTCTAAACTGCAGACCCTGAGGGAGGAGTTATTTTATATGTTGCATATTGAAGCTGTAGAGCATGGGCACAGTGAGTGGAGTTCTCCTGTAGTGCTGGCTCCAAAACCAGATGATACATTAAGACCCTGTATTGATTAAAGGATGGTTAATCAGGTAACTAAATCAGATGCTTTCCCCATTCCCAGATTGGAAGATTGCATAGACCAAATCAGTCGGGCAGAAGTTGTGTCTAAAGTAGACTTATTGAAGGGGTACTGGCAGGTGCCTCTGACCCCACGAGCGAAGGAAATCTCAGCCTTTGTGACATCTGATGTTCTGTATGTGTGTAATGTGCTTCTTTTTGGTTTGAAGAATGCTCCCGCTACCTTTCAGCGACTCATGAATACACTCACAAATGGTTTGAGCTCAGTCGTTACCTATATTGATGACGTGGTTGTGCATAGTAACTCGTGGGAAGAGCACCTTACCTGTTTATGGCAACTTTTTGAAAGGTTACGGGAGGCAGGTCTCGTGGTGAATCTGCCAAAATGTGAATTTGGGAAAGGGCAAGTGACTTACCTTGCTCATCGTGTTGGTCAGGGGAAGGTGATGCCTCGACGCTAAAGTTGAAGCCATTCTTGATATTTCTCCACCCAAGAGCCGACGAGAAGTTATGAGAGTTCTGGGTATGTGTGGTTTCTACAGGAGATTTGTTCCGAACTTTGCTGCAGTTACTGAACCTTTGACGAATCTCCTTAAGAAGAATGTCAAGTTTGTTTGGACAGAGGCCTGTGACCATGCTTTCCGAGGGGTGAAAGCTGTATTGGCATGTGAGCCGGTGTTGCTTGCACCCAATTTTGATTCACCTTTTAAGCTTGCAGTGGATACCTGCGACATTGGGGTAGGGGCAGTGCTTTTGCAAACAGATGCAGCTGGGCCAGACAGACCAGTTGCTTACTACTCAAAAAGGCTGAACAAACACCAAAAAGCTTATTCAACTATAGAGAAGGAAGATCTGGGTCTTGTCCTGGATGTCAAGCATTTCTAAGTGTATGTATCTCACTCAGGTCGAGAGGTTGTGGTGTACACAGACCACAATCCACTGTCTTTCCTTGCCAAGTTCAAGACCTCAAACCAGAGAGTTTTTCGGTGGTCTCTGGTGTTGCAGCCATATAGTCTTGTGGTACAGCATTTGGCAGGAAAAGATAATGTGCTAGCTGATGCATTGTCTCGGATGCCAGTCAGGCAGCCTACCTGAGATAGGCCATGTTAGTTTCTGGTATAGTTTTGGACTCTTGAACTGTTTCTTTCCCTAGAAGAGGATGAGGAAATTGTGATAGTTGCGTTCAGTTGAATTGTGCAAAGAAGTAATGTGTGATTGAGTATGTAAATAGCAGTGTAAATAACACTGAAAAGATGGAGGTGTGGGCACTGAGGAAAAGGAAAGAACCAAATAAAAATGGAAAAAAAAAAAAGGTGTGGGTGTCACCTGTTTTTCTAGTTTTTGTTTTATAGGGGGAGGGATGTCAGGATTCCTTTTTCTGTAATGGTATTGGAGGAGGTAGGTGTGGTCTAAGCATGATTGACAGGGACAGACTGACATGCACATGTGAGGGGGGGCGTGGTGTTGGACTAATCAAGAGGCTACACCTGGAGATGGGTCTAGGGGCTGGAGACGACACACGCTCGATGACAGAAGGAGGGAGCAGAGAAGAAGGAAGCATATATTTATTTTTTGTTAATCCCACAACCTCCACAAGAACTTGTAAATACACCTATTTAAAATCTGAACAACGTACATGAAGGACAGCGGGCTGGCCAAGAACAGATCGACATGACGACGAGGGAGACGGTCAGGTGGAGGTTGAGCAGGCCGCTGAGTCCGGAACGAGGGTGACGGTCTGGCTGGGTGAGTTTCAGCACACACAAACCCCCTTCCAGAACAGGGAAACTTTGCATTCAACCAGGGATGAGCAGTCCTCACGTTCACGTTAAATGCAACACACAGGGAAAACGGCAGGTAGGTAACGTTACCCGCTAGGCTAGCCGTAGGTTTGGTAAGTATCTTCGCTGAGTAGCCTAGCAATGTAACACCCTGTCTCAGCCTAAGAGAGTGGATGCTCTCGATGGGCGCTTTAACACCTCAGTAACTCACTGCACTATTCCCTTAATGCTCCTGCTCTCTGGTAGTCATAGAGAGCAGATCAGCTTTTTTGTAACCCCTTACCCTACTCTCCACTTATTCTTGGCCTTCCCTGCAACACAGCCCTCATATTAACTGGACTCAACCTTCCATAGTGAGCTGGAGCACTAACTGCCACTCCCTTTGTCTCTTCTCAGCCATCCCTGAAACTTCAACTCCCAGCAGTAGCCAACCTCCACCGGATCTCTCCCATGTCCCTCAAACATATCATGATCTAGCCCCTGTCTTGAGTAAAGACCTAGCCCGCACCCTTCCACCTCATCGTCCTCATGACTGTGCTATTAATCTCCTCCCTGGTGCACCCCTACCCTCCAACCACCTCTACAACCTGTCTCGTCCTGAAAAGGAAGCCATGGAGGCGTACATTACGGAGTCTCTGGCGGCTGGTCTCATCCGTCCCTCCTCATCTCCTCTCGGTGCTGGATTCTTCTTCATGGAAAAGAAAGACTCTTCCCTCAGGCCATGTATTGATTTTCGGGGTCTAAATGAGATCACCGTTAAGGACAAATCACCCATCCCACTCATTGACCCCTCATTCGAGCCTCTCTGGCATCCCCAGATCTTCACCAAGTTGGATCTACGCATCGCCTATCACCTCATCCGGATCCGGGAGGGCTATGAATGGAGGACAGCCTTCAACACACCCCTAGGCCACTTTGAGTACCTGGTAATGCCTTTTGGGCTCACAACGACCCCTGCAGTGTTTCAAACTCTCATGAATGACCTATTTAGGGACATGTTAAATAGATTCGTGTTTGTGTATTTAGATGACATCCTCATCTTTTCCCTGTCCCTTCATGAACACAAACAGCATGTCCGTCTGGTGCTTCAGCGTCTCCTAGAGAACCGGCTGTTTGTCAAACCAGAAAAATGTGAGTTTCACACCCCCTCAGTTAACTTCCTGGGCTACATAGTTGAGGCTGGACAGCTCCACCCTGATCCCAGGAAGATTCAGGCTGTGCTCAAGTAGCCCACCCCTACCTCCCGCAAGGAACTACAACATTTCTTAGGCTTCGCTAACTTCAACCACCGGTGTATTAGGGACTACAGTAAGGTAGCTACTCCCCTCACAAGCTAACTTCCAGCTTCCTCCACTCGGTCCGAGGAAGCTGATAACGCTTTCAGCAAACTTAAGGACTTATTCACCAAGGCCCCTGTACTCCTCCATCCTAACCCCTCTCTCCAATTTGTTGTTGAAGTTGACACCTCTGATTCAGGTCTGGAAGCCATCCTCTCTCAGCGGAACCCCACTACCCAAAAGCTTTATCCATGTGCCCTCTTCTCTTGCCGTCTTTCACCAGCAGAGAGGAACTATGACATGGGAAATAGGGAGCTACTAGCGGTGGTGGGGGCTCTGCAAGAGTGGAGACACTGGCAAGAAGGCTCTGAGTTGCCTTTTGTGATTTGGACAGACCACAAAAACCTCTCCTATCTTCACTCGGCTAAGAGGCTAAATCCCTGTCAGACTATTCCTCAGCCGTTTCAACTTCTCCATCTCCTTTCGGCCCCGGATCAAAGAACACTAAACCTGATGCCCTTTCCCGAGTATTCTCACCCCCTTCAGAGTCATCGGAGCCTGCTCCCATCGTCCCTGCTGCACGCATCCTCGGAGCAGCTAGATGGGAGATTGAACAGGTTGTTAAGGAGGCTCAGAAAGATCAGCCCGACCCGGGCTCAGGCACAGCTAATCGGCTAATCGTCCCGGAGTCAGCCCGCTCCGAGGTCCTGCAGTGGGGACACTCCTCCAAGCTCACTTGTCACCCATGAGCTAATCATACCCTCCTTTTCCTCCAGCAGAATTTTTGGTGGCCCAACATGAACCCGAGACACACGAGAGTTCGTAGCTGCCTCCTCAGTCTGTGCTCGAGGCAAGACCTCTCACAAGTCCCCAGCTGGGTTGCTGCGCCCTCTGCCCATCCCTAGCCGACCGTGGTCTCACATTGCTGTGGACTTCGTTACTGGACTGAGGTCTTGGTTCAATCGGTTGGTGAGCATATACGGAGGATTAAGGAGGTCTGGAGGAATGTCAGGACTGCCCTCACCAGCTCGGCCGAAAGGAATAAACACAGTGCGGACCGCCATCGCTCCCCAGCTCCGGTTTATCAGCCTGGGCAGATGGTGTGGCTCTCCTCTCGGGATCTCCCTCTACAAGTCGGGTCCCGTAAGCTTGCTCCACAATACATAGGTCCTTTTCTTGTTGAGAAAATCATTAATGACTGTGTTGTGAGACTCCATCCCTCATTCCATGTATCTCTCCTCAAACCTGTGGCTACCAGCGAGCTCAGCCCTCCGGCTGAACCCCACCCCCCACCCCCGCTCATCGACAACCACCCGGCTTTCTACATCTCCAAAATCCTGGATGTCAGACCCAGGGGGTGGGGTTTCCAGTATCTGGTCGATTGGGAGGGGGCCTTCTCCAGGACTTCTACGCTGAACACCCTGACAAGCCTGGCAAGACGTCAGGTGACCTCTTGAGGGGGGGGTACTGTGAGGAGTCTCCTCTCTGCCCTGCTCTCCCCCCTCCCTCTCTGCTTTCCTGCTCTCTGCTGCTCGGAGTGTGGGCGTGGTCTCCCCGAGGACACTCTGCTGCAGCTGCACACCTGGTTCCTGTTCACACTAACTGCTCACTTTATAACTGGCTCGTGGACTTCTCTGCCTCGCTTGTGGATTTCCACTCCTCCTGTGGTTTGTTCTGGCCGTTTTTGTACTACTAAGATTGCTATTTTGAGTTGAGCTGACTTTAGTCTTTTCGTGTCTCCTCTTTGGAGTTTTTTGCTCTTTTGTGCTTGTGTGACTGATACCTCTTTGCAAGCTGAAGAACTCACCTGTTTTTCTGCTCCCTCTCTCCGCAGTGATTCTCCTCGAGCCCTCACCACCACTGTCACCTGTACTCACTGGTTCACTGTACTCACCTTGGATTGTATGAAAGCAATAAAAAGAGGAGAGGAGCCCGAGGAGGGAGAGGAGAGCCGAGGCAATGCTGAGAGCCTGAATGCACCTCTCGCGAGATCACGTGCGTAATTCAACATGGTGCCGCCCTGCTGTTGACGGAAAACACTACTCTTTGACGGAGTAAAGTACTTCATTTTAACCTTTTTTCCGCAACCTTTTCATTGAAAAAGAAATCAACTCATCACCGATCGACCTGGAAGACTTAGAAGACTATATTGACGACTGCTTCAACCGCATCTGTGCGATGGAAAGACACAAGAAAGGAAAATCCACCTCCTCACCAAACTCCAAAAGATCATGACCAGACTCACTCAACAGCTCCGGTTCATCCCAGCCCACTCCACAAAAGACATCATGTTGCACAGAGGTGAGCGAAATACTAATGTCCATAGACTCAAAACTTACAGGACTCGTGACAGCCTGGAATTTAATCAGCACCAAATAGAAATACTCACGTATCACGATCACAACCGAAAATAAAATCATGAAAGAATCCATCCTCGATCTACAGACACGCAGCATGAGAGACAATCTGATCTTCTCTGGCATACCCGAAACCGATACTGACACTTTGCATTCAAAATCAATACAGGACTTCATCGTCACTCACCTCAAAATCCACCCAGACACAGCCAATACCATCACATTTCACCGCGTTCACCAACTTGGAAAAAAAAACCCCGACAACAATCGACCCCGTCCGATCATCGCAAAATTCGAGCAATACAAACACAAGGAACTCATTCAGAAGCAGGGAAAACAGTTAAAAGGAACAAACTTTGGAATTAACAATCAATACCCCCGAGAAATACTGGACAGGCGCAAAAACTTACTACCCATCCGCAAACAGCTCATTACCCAAGGAAAAAAAGCAGTCATCATCGTCGACAAATTATACATCAATGGACAATTTTACCGGGATAAAGAGGTGACCCCCTGGCTCTTCTGACCCCCTGCACCGAAGCAACTCATGACAAATACCGACATCCCACCCCCCGCCCGCACGCCATAAGCATACTTTATATGAAAACTCTAGACGCACCGTGGTGATCTCACACTGCACTGCAATTAACGAACGTTCCACTCACATCTATTGCACTTTTATGTTTGAGGAAATCGTTTGCTTTGTTTGTTTGTTTTCTGTTTTCTGTTTATGATTTTGTTTGTGAAAGGGAGGATTTAACCCTCATGCTCAACATGCAGGATTCCATAATAACTAAAACTTGGATATTTGCTAAATGACATCGCTCAAAATAATAACTTGGAATGTATGAGGGGTTGGTTCTCAGGCAAAACGGACTAAAATATTAAATCACTTAGCTCATCTACATGCAGACATATGCTTATTACAGGAAACCCACCTAACCCCCCTTACTTACAATACCTTAAGATCTCAACAATATACCCACATCTTATCAGCTCATTATAACTCAAAACAAAGAGATGCTGCAATCCTGCTACACAAAAAAGTCAGAATTATCCATAACAATACAATTTCAGACCCAGAAGGCAGATTTATTATTATAAACATATCAATTAACAATAACCCAGTAACTATTGCAAGCATTTATGGACCGAACACAGACAACCCTTCTTTTTTCCATAACTTTTTCTCCACACTTTCTTCATTGTCTCACTGCCCAGTAATAATTGGAGGTGACTTCAATACCACGATTGATCCATCTATTGACAAAACACATCATCCCTCAAATAAGCGTCCCTGGCAGTCCACAGCAGTAATTAACCAGTTCATGAGTGATTTGGTCTTAGCGATGGTTGGCGACTACAACATCCCTCGGAAAAACAATATTCTTTCTACTCACCAATGCACAAATCATATTCTAGAATTGACTTTTTCCTTATCAGCAATTCAATAATCAAGAATATCCTGGAATCACATATAAACCCCATCCTCATCAGCGATCACGCACCTGTATCATTACTTTGGAAACCAGACCACCATCACAAACGCAGTACAAGATGGAGGCTTAACACATCTCTTTTACAGGACCCAGAATTTTACCAGTTTTATAAGAAGAGAGTTGGCATCCTTCCTAGATATAAATGATGCTCCGGAGATATCGCCCTCTCTCTTGAAACAGGAAACAGGAAAGGCAGTTTTACGAGGCCACATCGTCTCTTTCTCAGTCAATAAAAAGAAAAAGGAAAAAGAACAGGAAATTCAGCTGGAAAAGAAAATCCAAGAACTAGAAAACATTAATTCCACCAGCCCATCAGAAGAAGTACACAATGAACTGAGAAAACAAAAATCTCAATTGATTGAAATGATAAATAAAAAACAAAATTTTTATTACAAAGACTAAGACATGAGAAATTTGAACATTCAAACAAATCAGGTAAATATCTTGCAAATCAAATTAAACAAAATCAAGAAAAAACAATATCCGTCATCAAAAACTCAGCAGGGAAGCCTACACAATCCCCAGAAGAAATAAATGACGTCTTTAGACAGTTCTATGCAAATCTATACTCACCAGACACTGACAAAAACTCAAAAGACATCAACTCTTTTTTATCCAGTATTGACCTACCACATCTCACCAGGGAACAACAAGAACAACTAGAATCACCATTAACAACAGAAGAACTATTTGCAGCACTCAAACTCATGCCAAACAATAAATCACCTGGTCCTGATGGCTTCCCTGCTGAGTTTTACAAACATTTCTGGTCAATTTTGTCACCCATATTATACAAGGTCATCTCTGAAGTTAAAAAAAAGTCAAAATTCCCCCCCAACATGAACACAGCCACAATTACACTCCTTCTGAAACCCAATAAAGACCCAACTCTACCATCCAGTTACCGTCCTATCTCATTTATCAACACAGACATAAAAATTATCAGTAAAGCCCTTGCACACAGACTAGAAAAGGTCATTCCATCCATTATTCACCCAGATCAAACCGGATTCATAAAAGAAAGACATTCATCTTATAATACACGCAGGTTATTTAATTTAATACAGTATTCATCTTCACAGCCAACAGAAACATACATAGTCTCACTAGACGCAGAGAAAGCATTCGACAGGGTAAGCTGGGACTTCCTGTTTCCCACACTGGAGAGGTTTGGCTTCGGAGCATCATTTAGTCAATGGATTAGGATTCTGTACACCTCACCTTCAGCCACAGTCATCACTAATGGGCAAACATCACAAAGTTTCACACTGCACATGGGGACTAGGCTAGGGTGCTCACTCTCCCCCTCTTTATTTACTATCTTTATTGAACCCCTAGCAGCAGCCATTCGCCAAAATAACAACATTACAGGAATCAAGACACCCACTTCACATCACAAAATTAGTTTATATGCAGATGACATATTGTTGTATCAGAAATTTCCCTCTAAGACATTAAAAGAAACAATCAATTTAATCAAATCATTCTCCAACATATCAGATTACTCGATAAACTGGTCAAAATCAAGCATTCTTCCCATTAATAACAACAGTTGGGATGTGGCAGCCCATACATCACCTATCCCCGTATGCACCAATCACCTGACATACTTAGGCATTCACATCTCCCCCAGGTTGTCAGAGCTCTTTAATCTAAATTTTTCACCCTTGCTGAAAACAATAACCGATGACCTTGAACGATGGATGAACTTACCAATATCTCTTACAGGCAGGATAGCTACAGTTAAAATGTCAATATTACCTAAAATAAACTACTTATTTTCAATGATCCCAATTCAACCCACACCCACTTGGTTTAAATCTCTAGACTCCATCACTTCAAAATATTATTGGAAAAATGAACCAGAAAGAATCAAACTAACCACACTACAGAAACCCAAACATCTCAGAGGCTTAGAAGCCCCACAATTCCATCATTACTTTTTAGCAAACCATCTGCAGTATATTCTCAAATGGATTCACAATAGTCAACAATGCAATACATGGTTAGACATAGAAAAAACATTTTGTAAAGACATTAACATTTCAGATCTACCGTTTTTAAGTCAGTCACTTAAACTCCACCCATGTTTCAAAAGTCTAGCCATATCAACAGCTCTGACAGCCTGGTTGAGATTCCACAAAAGCACAAACTCCTCTTTTGCACTGTCAGAATACACACCGATTTGGAACAGTCCAGACATCAAAATCAACAAAAAATCAATTATTTTCCATGCATGGACCGAGAAATGCATCACTCACCTCAGACACATTTTCATAACAACACTTTGCTCCCATTTTCCGACCTGGTCCAGGAATTCAGCATTGGGAAAAAACACTTCCTGGAATATTTACAACTTAAATCTGCCCTTAACTCTAAATTCAATGGTACCTGTGCAAACCTTAACTTATCTGCCTCAACTTTGGACCTGATTAAAATCAACCCTACAAAAAAAAACAATGTCCAAAATCTATAAAATAGAATAAAAACTTAAATCAATATCACTACCATCAATAAAATGGGAACAGGACCTGGCCTTCACCCCCAATGCTGACTTCTGGAACCAAATCTGTGAAAACACCTTCTCAATGAGTAACAACAGTAATATTCAACTAATCCAGTACAAAATCATCCACAGGGTTCACTTCACAGGGCACAGGATGTTTAAAATGGGTTTAGCACAATCCGACACTTGCACCCACTGCTCCCAAAACACTTCAGACACTTATCTTCACACCACCTGGAACTGCACACCTGTACAGCAATTTTGGGTTGATATTATCACATCTCTCACAAATATTCTGGGCTGCCTCATCCCTCTGTCTCCCTCGCTGTGCCTGCTAGGGGACCTATCATCATTCAACCTTAATATGAAAATAAATAAATCACTCCTTGTGGCGCTAGCCATCGCTAAGAAAACTATCCTCATGAACTGGAAATAAAACAAGCCATAAGCATCACACACTGGAAAAACCTTTTCTCTGATTACATATCAATGGAAAATCTCACTGAATCAAATACACAAACAATAAAACACCAGGACTCAATTTGGCAACCGTTTTTAGCATATCTATATTCATAACCAAGTATTCCTGCCCCTTTTTTTTTTTTTTTTTTAACCACCTATCCTTTTGGCTATAGGTGCTCTTTGCCTGACAACCACCCTCAACAACCTACAAGAAATGATTTACTTCTCTTGCATGTTAAGCATAAGGTAGGAGCTGAGGGGGGAAGGGGAAGAAGAGGATTAGGAAGGGGAAGGAGAGAGAAGAAAAAGAAAAAAAGGGAAAAAAAAAAAGAAAAAAAAAAGAAGAGAAATGCCCCTCTTAATTACTACTTTACAGAAAGCTAAATAAGGAAATTACATATATATAATTATATATTATTATTAACATTACTCCTATTACTGATAGTAATATTATGATGTTATGGTAGGGACTTATTAGTGAATCTATTACTGTTATTAAATATATAGTTATGATGCTAATTATTAATATTGACTACTATGTTAACATAATTATTGTGACTCTTATTACTAAATCTATTTTTACAAATGTTATCTCTACTAAAATTGATGGTGATGCTGGCAGGGATGATGGTCGTGATGATATATGGTTTCTATTTGTCTCTGCTGTTGTTATTATTGTATATTATTTCAGTCTTTTGGTGCATAGCGCCAAAGGACAAAATTAATCACAGAAACAACTCAAATTGTTGTACATTTCAAAATGCTTTTTTTGTGACAGTGGGCTGTGCGTCTGGGCTGGGCTGGCCGGGGACGGGGGCTGCTGGTGCCAAATCAGGTGGACCCCTGTGGTGTGCTGGAGCCCCCTTGGGGAGGGGGGGTGGGGTGAGGGCTGTGGCAGGGTCTGGAGACCCGTACCCTCCGGTCTCTGACAGGGACAACTAATTAGAAAAAAAAAAAAAAAAAAAAAAAAAAAAAAGGTGGTTTCTCTGAGCACTCTGAGTAATCAGGCCCCCTCCTTGTGGCCTAGGAGTAGACCACATAGGGGAAAAGTTGGGACCAATACTCTATTTTGGGTCTAACTGTGGCCCCACAGAGCACAGACCATCTGACTATACTTAATAAGAGGGTTCTTTGATAGCCTAGTCTCCTGCCCCCCAACATGTCTGTGGCTGCTCCACAGGGAGGAACCCTGGTGGGGTGTCGGCAGCATTCCTCCTGGCTGGCCCGGCTTGGCCGCGGGGCTCAATGTTGTAAATAAAGACACATTAGTGGTATCTGTGTGTGTGTGTGTGTGTGTTAGAGTATAAGTATATGTCGCCTTTATGTATGCAGATGTGGATATATGTATGAATATATGCGATTATACATATCCACATACATGAATATGTATGTGTGTATGTATGTGCACATTTATGTATTTGTGAATAGAAATGGACATATGTCCTCACCACCATTACCAGCCATGACAATGTCCTAAAATTTAATAATGTAACTTGTTTCTTTTTGTTTTGTTTTTGTTCTTTTTTGTGGTTTTTTTCTTTCCTTTTTCCCCCTGCCCGTTAACTTAACATCTGCCAAGAAAATCTACCTCCCCAATAGAGCTTCACATCAACCACAAACTGTTGAAAACCTCCCTATCTGTATAAGTCTATATTTTGTCTGTCTGTTATTGTTTAATTCCTGTTTTATGTTATTTCTCTCCTGGTTGTCTGTCCTGTCTTATATCACTGTTTGTGTCACAATTTCACAAATAAAATGGAAAAAAAAAAAAAAAAGAAAGCAATAAAATCACTGTCAGCTCTTACCTGCCTCATCCTTGAAGCTTTTGGGTCCAACATTAAAAACTAAAGGGTCATATCCTAACAGCGCAGTATGTTTTAAAGATAAATAAATGTATACATTTATTTCTGACTTCATGATTGACATGGATTTTGTTCTTGGGGAAACAAGACACTAAAAGAAGAAATTTAGTCTATCAATCTAGGACAAGAAGCTGATATAGGTTTATTGATAGTTACATTTGTGGAGATTTCCTGTTAACAATCCAATTTATAGGGATGATGACATGCCTACTCCTACTATATAAGGCCACACTAAAACAATTAATAAATGAAAACAACTACAGTAACAATTATAATAATGAAAATCGTCATCTAAAACATTTTAGGTAGAGTTTACATTCAAAACAGAGAGTATGTGTGTGGGGGTATCTATACGATACAGGACAGACTGGGTTGAAATAGATGACCTTGTATGCAGTTTAATAGACAGTTAGGTTGGTTCATTCTGGGGGAAGAAAGTGCTCTATGATGCCTACCTGAGCTCTTCAGCTGCCTGTGACCTAAATATGTCCACAGTAAACAGAGGGGAAGAGTGGGGGGGCTTCTCCTGTCTTGAGTAGGTTGAGCTCCAGGTGGTTGACCAGACCACAATTGACCATTCCTAGTCCTCAATCTTCATTACCTCAAGAATGATAGAAAATCAGTTTAAGTTTAGGTTGATCACCTCCAGAAGTACACTCACTAGTCACAAAGCTGCCTTAATTCTTCATGATCTAAGTAAAAGAAGGTGCTGGAAGCATTCTTCTGAGTCTTGAGTTCATATTGAGGTGAAACTATCTCTCAGTCTCTGCAGATTTGTTGGCAGCACACTCACATGGAAAAAAACAGTGAACATGTTTGTGCAGGTGTAAAGGTCCGTGCAGGTGTAAGCCGTCCTGATATTTTATCTCTGAAACAGCCAACACACATCCCCTTCACAGTCCCTTGGTGCTGGTGGGGGGTCTGAGGGGAGGAGGGAGGAAGCAGGGGGAGGTTTAGGTGATGTAGTCTGTGATGGTTTCAGGCGCTTAAAGCTTTTTTTTCAACTTCTCAGTGTTGGCTGGTTTCAGGCCTGCTTGTAAAGGTCTCGGTCTCCAACCCTGTAGGGTTTCCCCTTGGCCTGATGAAGCTTCCTCAGAGGGGCATTTCACAAAACCCAGATAAGGGATTAAGCCAGGATTTTCTAGTTTTCCTGGATGAATTAAGCTGTGATTTGGTTTCATGAAAGCGGAGGCACATAAGTTACCGTGGAGATTTGTTCTGAGCAGCTAGCCTGCTCCAGACCAGGCTAACAGGCAGGCTTAACTAATCCTGCTGTTCAGTCAGCAGTACTCTCCTCTGAAATTATCATGTTTCTGACTGTTATCATAATGATAATGACTTTAAGAGGTATAGGAATGATGTAAATAATACATTTCATTTAAAAATGCTTTTCAAAAAACTCAGAGACAATTTAAAATGAGGATAAAAGAGAAAAATAGGATTTAAACCAAAGCAAACACAATCACATGAGTAACTTCAGCAAATTATTAAAATATCCCATAATTTTGTGTATTTTGTTTATGTTTCTTCTAATTAATACAAATTAGTTTTGTTTAGATTTTTAACAACAAGGATAAATATTCTAAAGACTTTGAATCATACTTTTATTAGAACAGGAATATTTTACAATAATTAACAAAAACGTCCTCACTTCCTTCTATTAGAAAATGAGATTTAATTTTCACTTTAAAAGTAAAAGAAGATTACATAAAAATGAACCTGACACCACCATACAAAACAGAATAAAACCTTGTGTTCATATTTCACCATATCTAACTAACATAATGTTTTTTAGTTCACATTATGTTATCATTATTTATTACTTAAACAAATCTTTAAATTTTTGCCATAGCTTTGAGTCTCTTTTCTCTTGTGTGTGTGTGTGTGTGTATGAATATATGTATAGAGAGAGAGAGAGAAATAAATTATAAGCTTATGTGTATAAATGTACACATTTGCAAACGTCATGAAACTCCTCATATGTAATAATTAGGACGCTTCCTTTCTTCCTCTCACTATAGGCTGTATTTAACTGTAATACTAATGTTTGTTCTTTCATCTCTCCTTGGTTCTTTTCAAAGATTCTTATGTATGGATTTGCACTGTAAAAACGCTTTGACTGGATAGTGGATGTATGTTTTAGGCTGCTCACACATTCAGGAGGTCTGATTTTATCTGCCACACTCTCGCTCCTTATTGCAGCGGCTGTATTCCTTTTTTTATGGAACTTTGATGTGTTTGACTTTCTGATAAGTTTCCATCTGAAGCTGTTTTTTCATTTGGAACAAAGTATGCACATGCGTCTTCCGTGTCACGATCAGTATATCTGTGATCTACCTCGCAGTCTTTTGAAGAAAGCCATGAACGCGCAGTTATCCAAAACAGGTTCATCTGGCTTGACCAAGCTGCTCCTTCTCATCCTGGATTGGCCTTCGTGAAACACATTAAACCAGCATGCTCAGAAGGGATTCGGTCAAGCCTGGCTTTAGTTGGTTATCCTGGATATCTTAATTCCACTTTGGTGAAATACCCCTTAGGTGTGAGGTGAACCAGGGTTTGTTGTTGTGCGGTGGGGCGTGGTTTGCACACACATCCTCACTAAAGCTGATGCATGATGTCACAGGTTTGTCGAGGATGTGAATCGAGGCCTGCTCTGTTAATGATAAGCAGGACATCTGTTGCTGGTGATGCCTCTATGACTCAGACTTGAGGTGTAAGCATGGCCACCTCTTGAAATCTTTTTATTCACCTCTGGAGATGAATTAAAAGGTTTACAGCTCATGAACAAGGGCTGCACTGTTTCTTCATCACTGTGACATCTGCACACCAACCTTTACACCTGCACAAACATGTTCACTGTTTTTTTCCATGTGAGTGTGCTGCCAACAAATCTGCAGAAACTGAGAGATAGTTTCACCTCAATATGAACCCAAGTCTCAGAGGAATGTTTCCAGCACCTTCTTTTACTTAGATCATGAAGAATTTAGGGAGCTTTGTGACTAGTAAGTGTACTTCTGGAGGTGATCAACCTAAACTTAAACTGATTTTCTATCACATTATGAAGATTGAGGACTGGGAATGGTCAAATTGAGCATTAATCAGACAGATCACGTCATGACAGGAAAGCTGAAGAACAAGGTAAATTTGGGATCTCATTTCATCTGAATCAAACTCCATGAGAAACCGTTTTCATGATCACGGTTCAGTTAAGAACCACTGTCCCTGCATGAACCTAACAGTCACCTCTCCCCAGGGTGTCGGCTTTATTAACCATCAGAATGATGATGGTCTCCAGCTGAGCTGAGGACATGCTGATCGGGCCATACGGTGTATTCTCTACAAGAAGGAAGACAGAATATTCTTTCTTTAACTGTCCTGCATTTAAAGAAAACTGATTTAGGAATATTAATCACCCTCAAATACACTCGTGCAGGACATTCAAATGCAGCCAAACTGCTTTGTTGAATCCAGTTTGCTTGGGCTTGGCAAACTGGGGGATATTTGTCTTACAAGTGATGGACAATGTTGTTATAAGTTAGTCTTATTTAAGGGCACAAAACTCCTGGTCAGACATAAAACGTCATCTGATCGACTGCAAGTTTGAGTGTTTATGGATCAGGGGCCGCAAGATCTTTTTCCCTTTCAAAAAAGATCCAACAATTTTAGAGCAATTATCTCCATTTTTTAAAGGAGTTTTCCCCCACAAAACAAATCACATAACTGGGAGTGATTATCTGGTCGGTGAAAAGACATTTGAATAAAATAAATTCATCTCATAAAATTCATCTCACCAACATTTTTGCTGAAATGTATAGATTTTAACTGCCTACATTTCTTTCCGTCCTTTGACTATTAACACACTAAATACATCAAATGAAAGAACAGACTCAATTTTTATCCAAAGCAATCAGTTCAAGTTTCTCTTATTTGGTTCTTTCTTTACCAATATCAGAAAAAGGGTAATTTTCATGAAAATCGTAACATTGTGCAAAAGCGCTGTGGAAAACACATTTTTATCACAAAAGTGTTTCTCTGTCATCTCAAGCTGTAAATTTGTTGTAATTTTTTTTTTTTACTTTTTTTTTTCTCAATTCTTTGTGGTAAACTCAAGTGTCTAACAAACAAAAATACAATATTTTTTGAAAAGTCATACATTTGAGCAGCAAAGTGCTAGATTTCCTAAAAAAGGACCAGGATGGCTGGATGTTTGAACAGTTTCTGGTGCATATGTACAGGATCAGCTGTAACAAAAAAACAAAAATTTCAAATAAATTCCAGCGCCAGCTGCTGACTAAGAATACGTTGGTTCAGGTCTCACTGTCCTCTTCGGTCTAAGTGTACATTGAGATATACATCCACTGAAAAGGAAAGAGAAGGATTTTAGGTGCTCTGTCTTAAAAGACGACATTAACATTTTAGTTTGCTCTGTTTTCTTCTTCAGATTCAAAAGAAGAAGAGCTGTAATGGACAGTCATTACCTCTGTCTCTTGCAGACTCATGGTTTTTCCATTTGATAGTTGTTTGAAAATCTCTGTTAAAGAACACAAAAGAGCTGTAATAGCTAGAAAACATCAGTTTCAATACAACTCTGTGCTCTGTGGTATGATAAATGTGATTAACAAACAAGCCACTTGGCTATTGTCATGATTTCTTCACTCTAGTCAACGTACTGTACATGCAGTCCAGACGAAGAATGAGACTGATAAAGCTCTCCAGGGTCACATGTCCAGAGGAATCACTGTAACGAAGGGCCATCAGGTTGAGCATATCATCGCTGACACTCATCCCTGTTCAACACATGAAAAATCATCCATGACGTCCCAAAATAAGCTCAAAGCAAGCAAGTCCCTGTGCTGCTGGCTTCTGCTTTATTTAAGAGGAACCTACGTCTTCTGAGTTTGTGCTGTAGACCGGCAGCTGTAAAAACTTAGTTCAAGGACAATGCCAAAGCTTAACAACATGAAAACTATCCACTTTAAAATCAATAAAATGACATGAAAAAAACAGCTGGAGCAGGACTCTCAAACTTATACAAATGACCTCTCCAGTCAAATTGTTATGTTAAAGTTTTTACTTCCCGATGAAGACTAAAGAAACAGTCGTTTGGAGACATGTTCCTTGAACCCACTGCTGCTTAGCCTCTAATTACTTAACCTGTACCACTAAAGTTCACCTTCTTCATGTGACAGTGGGTTCTTGATTTCGTGTGTTAATCTTACTCAAAAGTATTGGTCTTTATAGTACAAAATGTAGGGATGTATGTTAAAACTAAAACAAGACATTGATTTTGCAAGCTGAAAAAAAAACATAAAACGTAACCTAACAGTCAAGCTCAGTTAGAAAAGACCATCCTCTGTTGTTGGATTTCATAAATAAATAGTGGTTTACCTGAGGCTACGAATGCATTTCGGAGCTCTCTTAATGACAGTGTTCCTGTTCTTGAAACATCAGTGAGGAAGAAAATGTCCTGGGAAAAAGGGGGAAAAAGAAAAGTTTCAAAAAGCATTGGCTGTGTGGATGTGTATGAATGTCTGAATGAAGATGTTACCGAAAATACATATTAAATATTAAACTATTCATCTGGTCTGGGATTGAGTTTTACCTTGTATGTAACAACCTTCTTCCACAAACGGACAAATTCTTCACCATTTAGTTTGCCGGTAATCGACGTCTATTCAACCAATCATTAAGGTTATTAAACAGGAAATGGATTTTCTATCTGACCTTCATTGAGACTTCTATATTACTTTGTATATTGTGCTAACTTCATGAAAGGTACTATGGCACTATTTGTTTCAACTTATTCTTCAGATACATCCATCAGGGCAACCATGCTGCGGCAGGCATCGAGGCTGAATCCTCCAAATTTCAGGTCACCTGGAGGAAAAATTGAGCAGGAGACATATTTTTTCTTAGATCCTCCAGGAGCACTCATAGTCCACAGAAAAAACTTCTGCATATTTGGATGTAGGATTTTGTTTAGACCTTTAAGAATGCGATCATTCAGGAGTCTTTGAAGCTGCTCAGCATCCACTTCTTCATACTAGATGAAAGACAAATGATCAATGAGGAATGGACTTGAGCTTTTAAGTTCTAGTCTCTGAAAACTCAAACCACCTTCACACCACAGGTCACATCTACATATTCACACCAAAGGCTGCATCTACACATTTACACCTCAGGTCACATCTTAAACATTCACACCTCAGATCACATCTAAAACATTCACACCTCAGGTCACATCTAAAACATTCACACCACAGGTCACATATTACACATTCACACCACAGGTCACATCTAAAATATTCACACCTCAGGTCACATCTAAAACATTCACACCACAGGTCACATATTACACATTCACACCACAGGTTGCATCTCCACATTTACACATCAGGTCACATCTAAAACATTCACACCTCAGGTTACATCTACACATTCACACCAAAGGTCACATCTACACACTCACCTCAGGTTACATCTACACATTCACACCTCAGGTCACATCAATACATTCAGACCTTTAGGTCATATCGTCACATTCACACTGCAGGCCACATCTACACACTCACCTCAGGTCAGATCTACACATTTACACCTCAGGTTACATCTACACATTCACACCACAGGTCACATCTACACATTCACACGAAAAAGCCACATCTACACATTCACAACACAGGCCACATCTACACATTCACACCTCAGGTTACATCTACACATTCACACCTCAGGTCACATCGATACATTCAGACCTTTAGGTCACATCGTCACATTCACACTGCAGGTTGCATCTACACACTCTACTCAGGTCGCATCTTACACATTCACACCATATGTCAAATCAACACATTCACACCACAGGTCGCATCTTACACATTCACACCACAGGCTGCATCTACACATTCAATCCACAGGCCACATCTACAAACTCACCTCAGGTCACATCTACAAATTCACACCAGAGGTCACATCTACACCATTTACACAACAGGCTGCATCTTACACAATCACACCTTAGGTCACATCTACACATTTACACCTCAGGTCACATCTACACATTCACACCTCACGTCACACCAACATTCACACCACAGGCCACATCTGCCGTTCACACCTCAGGTTACATCTAGTCATTCACACCTCAGGTCAAATCGTACCCATTCACACCACAGGTCACATCTTACGCATTCACACCACAGGTTACATCTACACACTCACCTCAGCTCACATCTACACATTCACACCACAGGTCACATCGACACATTCCCACCACAGGTCACATCGACACATTCACACCACAGGTCAAATGGACACATTCACACCTCAGGTCACATCTACACATTCATACCTCAGGTCACATCGACATATTCACACCACAGGTCACATCTACACATTTACACCTCAGGTCACATCGACACATTCACACCACAGGTCATATCTTCACATTCACACCACAGGTCACATCCACACATTCACACCTCAGGTCTCATCCACACATTCACACCTCAGGTCACATCGACACATTCACACCACAGGTCACATCTACACATTCACACCTCAGGTCACATCGACACATTCACACCACAGGTCACATCCACACATTCACACCACAGGTCACATCTACACATTCACACCTCAGGTCACATCGACACATTCACACCACAGGTCACATCTTCACATTCACACCACAGGTCACATCCACACATTCACACCACAGGTCACATCTACACATTCACACCTCAGGTCACATCGACACATTCACACCACAGGTCACATCTTCACATTCACACCACAGGTCACATCCACACATTCACACCTCAGGTCACATCTACACATTCATACCTCAGGTCACATCGACATATTCACACCACAGGTCACATCTACACGTTCACACCTCAGGTCACATCGACACATTCACACCACAGGTCACATCTTCACATTCACACCACAGGTCACATCCACACATTCACACCTCAGGTCAGATCTACACATTCACACCACATCCACACATTCACACCTCAGGTCACATCTACCTATTCACACCACAGGTCACATCTTAAACATTCACACCTCAGGTCACATCTACACATTCACACCTCAGGTCATGTCGACACATTCACACCACTGGTCACATCCACACATTCACACCTCAGGTCACCTCTACACATTCACACCTCACGTCAAATCGACACATTCACACCACTGGTCACATCTACACATTCAATCCACAGGTCACATCGACACATTCACCTCAGGTCACATCTACAAATTCACACCAGAGGTCACATCTACACCATTTACACAACAGGCTGCATCTTACACAATCACACCTTAGGTCACATCTACACATTTACACCTCAGGTCACATCTACACATTCACACCTCACGTCACACCAACATTCACACCACAGGCCACATCTGCCGTTCACACCTCAGGTTACATCTAGTCATTCACACCTCAGGTCAAATCGTACCCATTCACACCACAGGTCACATCTTACGCATTCACACCACAGGTTACATCTACACACTCACCTCAGCTCACATCTACACATTCACACCACAGGTCACATCGACACATTCCCACCACAGGTCACATCGACACATTCACACCACAGGTCAAATGGACACATTCACACCTCAGGTCACATCTACACATTCATACCTCAGGTCACATCGACATATTCACACCACAGGTCACATCTACACATTTACACCTCAGGTCACATCGACACATTCACACCACAGGTCATATCTTCACATTCACACCACAGGTCACATCCACACATTCACACCTCAGGTCTCATCCACACATTCACACCTCAGGTCACATCGACACATTCACACCACAGGTCACATCTACACATTCACACCTCAGGTCACATCGACACATTCACACCACAGGTCACATCCACACATTCACACCACAGGTCACATCTACACATTCACACCTCAGGTCACATCGACACATTCACACCACAGGTCACATCTTCACATTCACACCACAGGTCACATCCACACATTCACACCACAGGTCACATCTACACATTCACACCTCAGGTCACATCGACACATTCACACCACAGGTCACATCTTCACATTCACACCACAGGTCACATCCACACATTCACACCTCAGGTCACATCTACACATTCATACCTCAGGTCACATCGACATATTCACACCACAGGTCACATCTACACGTTCACACCTCAGGTCACATCGACACATTCACACCACAGGTCACATCTTCACATTCACACCACAGGTCACATCCACACATTCACACCTCAGGTCAGATCTACACATTCACACCACATCCACACATTCACACCTCAGGTCACATCTACCTATTCACACCACAGGTCACATCTTAAACATTCACACCTCAGGTCACATCTACACATTCACACCTCAGGTCATGTCGACACATTCACACCACTGGTCACATCCACACATTCACACCTCAGGTCACCTCTACACATTCACACCTCACGTCAAATCGACACATTCACACCACTGGTCACATCTACACATTCACACCACAGGTCACATCGACACATTCACACCACAGGTCAAATGGACACATTCACACCTCAGGTCACATCTACACATTCATACCTCAGGTCACATCGACACATTCACACCACAGGTCACATCTACACATTCACACCACAGGTCACATCGTCACATTCACACCACAGTTCACATCTTCACATTCACACCTCAGGTCACATCTACACATTCACACCTCAGGTCATGTCGACACATTCACACCACTGGTCACATCCACACATTCACACCTCAGGTCAGATCTACACATTCATACCTCAGGTAACATCCACACATTCACACCACAGCTCACATCCACACATTCACACCACATCCACACATTCACACCTCAGGTCACATCTACACATTCACACCTCAGGTCTCATTGACACATTCACACCACAGGTCACATCTACACATTCACACCTCAGGTCACACTTACACATTCACACCACAGGTCACATCTACACATTCACACCTCAGGCCGCATCTACACATCCACATCACAGGCCACATCGACACATTCACACCACAGGTCACATCTACACATTCACACCACAGGTCAGATTGACACATTCACACCACAGGTCACACTGACACACACACACCTCAGGTCACATCGTCACATTCACACTGCAGGCCACATCTACACATCCACACCTCAGGTCACATCGTCACATTCACACTGCAGGCCACATCTACACATCCACACCAGAGGCCACATCGACACATTCACACCACAGGTCACAACGACTCACTGACACCACAGGTCTCATCCACACATTCACATCTCAGGTCACATCTACACATTCATACCTCAGGTCTCATCGACACATTCACACCACAGGTCACATCTACACATTCACACCACAGGTCACACATACACATTCACACCTCAGGTCACATCTAAAACATTCACACCTCAGGCAGCATCTACACATCGACACCACAGGCCACATCGACACATTCACACCACAGGTCACACTGACACACACACACCTCAGGTCATGTCGACACATTCACACCTCAGGCCGCATCTACACATCCACACCACAGGCCACATCGACACATTCACACCACAGGTCACATCTACACATTCACACCACAGGTCAGATTGACACATTCACACCACAGGTCACACTGACACACACACACCTCAGGTCACATCGTCACATTCACACTGCAGGCCACATCTACACATCCACACCTCAGGTCACATCGTCACATTCACACTGCAGGCCACATCTACACATCCACACCACAGGCCACATCGACACATTCACACCACAGGTCACAACGACTCACTCACACCACAGGTTTCATCCACACATTCACACCTCAGGTCACATCTACACATTCATACCTCAGGAATCAATGACACATTCACACCACAGGTCACATCTACACATTCACACCACAGGTCACACTTACACATTCACACCTCAGGTCACATCTAAAACATTCACACCACAGGTCACATCTACACATTCACACCACAGGTCAGATTGACACATTCACACCACAGGTCACACTGACACACACACACCTCAGGTCACATCGTCACATTGACACTGCAGGCCACATCTACACATCCACACCACAGGCCACATTGACACATTCACACCACAGGTCACAACGACTCACTCACACCACAGGTCTCATCGACACATTTACACCTCAGGCCACATCTACAACATTCACACCACAGGTCACATCAACATTCACACCACAGGCCACATCTGCACATTCACACCTCATGTCACAACGACTCACTCACACCACAGGTCTCATCGACACATTTACACCTCAGGCCACATCTACAATATTCACACCACAGGCCACATCTGCACATACACACCTCAGGTTACATCTACACATTCACACCTCAGGTTACATCTACTCATTCACACCTCAGGTCATATCATGCACATTCACACCATAGTTCACATCTTATACATTCACACCACAGGTTGCATCTACACACTCACCTCAGGTCACATCTACAACATTCACACCTCAGGTTACATCTACACATTCACACCTCAGGTCATGTCGACACAGTCACACCTCACGTCAAATCGACACATTCACACCACTGGTCACATCTACACATTCACACCACAGGTCACATCAACATTCACACCACAGGCCACATCTGCACATTCACACCTCATGTCACAACGACTCACTCACACCACTGGTCACATCCACACATTCACACCTCAGGTCACATCTACACATTCACACCTCACGTCAAATCGACACATTCACACCACTGGTCACATCTACACATTCACACCACAGGTCACATCTTCACATTCACACCTCAGGTCACATCGACACATTCACACCACTGGTCACATCTACACATTCAAACCACAGGTCACATCTACACATTTACACCACAGATCACATCTTCACATTCACACCTCAGGTCACATCGACACATTCACACCACAGGTCACATCTTCATATTCACACCACAGGTCACATCTACACATTCACACTTTAGGTGACATCCTGCCATACATGCCTAGGTATGGCATTGCCGACGCAAATGAAAAAGAACATGTGTACTATGCAGACTGCCAGTGTCTTACTTTAGGAAAACAATCACACCTCAACCCTCTTAAAGATCCTTTCTAGGATCTCCAAGAGAAGATATCTACCAGACACTCACATTAATATTGTTACATTTTATTTTTGACAATTCACAGTGTGAGGTGACCTTGGAAACATGTGCGAGACCATGAAACAGCACACGTTTGGAAGCAAAGTCTGGCCTCGTTTGGTTGGCACTTGGAGTACCAGGTGCTGTAAGCTCAGTATGGCAGCTGATTTCAGAATGTCAACCCACAGTCAATTGACAGGTGGAGGGTCCGGGTCCTGCTGTCCCATGTGTCCCCGATGCTCATGGATAACTTAGGATAAAAATTGTCGTGGAAACGGCCGTAGAAACTGCGTAGCTGACCAACATGGTGGAGGCCGGACCAGCCAATGCTCGAGGGTAACTACTATGTCTCTCTCTTACGCTAACTGTTCACGCTACGCAACCTACTGCTCCCCCTCCCCCCTCTGTCTGATCTGCGTATGAGTATGAACCACCCCCTGGGCGTGAGGTGGTGTACTCCTGTTTTGGTGGCTCGGTCCGACACACAGGATTTACCTGCTGAAATTCAGAGCCCAGGCTGTGTATTGAAACCGGACTTTTTTTTCAGCATGCTCTCAGAAGTGACAGCTTGCAGATGGTCAGGAAAAATATGGTGATTTTGACAAATAGCGCATTGGATTAAGATCGCTGATTATGCCTTTAACAACTGTCAGCAGATCCACATTACCTTGTCGGAGTGCTGGCGAAAAATGTTCTTCTTGTTTTCATCGTCCTGTAGATTCAAGACTTTTTTGAGCTGTAACAAAGAGAAAATCATGAAGAAATTTGGAGGTTTTAAATAAAAGTTAATGCTGTGTAAAATATTAGAGTGACTTTAACTTCTTTACTGTTTTATGGGTCATTGTTTCACACCTTTACAGCTGTTTCCTGTTTGTGGCCTCCAGAGTTTTCACTGTCAAAAAGAGCAGGTGCACTCCAGTCAGGATTAGTTTTGTTTTTGATGGACTTCCAAACATACACCACAGGTTATATGAGATGTAAGGCATGCGCAGTATCTTTGGAGGTATGATATTTGTTATTTCTGGCTGTATCTGTTTAAGAGCAGGAGATATGTAAATGGTTAAGAGTGTGAGCATACAAGCCATGGGTTTCTACTTTGGAGAGGACGGTCAGGATGAAGGATGCACTTTCATTTGGATGAAAGGTGGACGGCACAATCAGGTATTCACCAGGCTTCAGCATGAAGAGCTCCATTACTTCCCGCGCATTCAAATAGGTTTTGGTTTGCACAACAGGCATCTGTCTGCTGAAGAATGAGGCTGGGAATTTACCCTTGTGCATCTTGTACTGCAATTAAAAAAAGATGCATCAGTTCACTGCAGTTTTTACATAAAGCTACCAAAGCCTCACAATATGGCAGCAGAATTTATGTTGATAAAGGTTTCCTCTTACTTGTTCAGTCACCTTCAAGGAGGCCAGCATGTCATAGGAACACAGATCAGAACAATTAGAGCCATAAAAAAAGCACAACTTTAATATGAATATACAGACACCCTAATAAAAGACAGAAATGACTAATCAGTTTAAGTTTACTCACCTGTTGATGTACATCGTTCAAGAAAAAATGTGTTAGAATGTATTTTTTAAATTATGAAAAAATAATGTTGTGACTTTGTTTGAATACGTATTTTCAATACATTGGACCAATTTTTAAAACATATCATCAATAGAATTGCCCCTCTGATGCAAAGACACAGCTTCGGCAGGCATCAAGGCAGCAGTTTGGCCAGCTTGTAAATGCATCTCCATGCTACTTATGAGCATTAATGTAGCATCCTCTGCCATTAATAGAACTGTGGTGTGAATATGTGAATGTGACATGTTAAGTTGCAAGACACTTGAAAATCGTTTGTGCAAGTCCAAGTCATTCAAACTACCTAAATGAACAAATTGAAGAAAAAGTATCACATAGTCTGTAGAGGTCAAAGAGCATCAACAGTGAGCCACCATAATGTTTGCTGGTCATGTGTCCATATCTACCTTGTGTTTTAAAAGTGGAGTGTGAAAGTAAGATATTACCTGAAATACAGAAAATCCAATGTGGAGGTTCTGGACCAGGTGTCTGTTCCTCTTGTCAGGTTTTTGCAGGAGAGACACAAGCATGTTTCTGTTGTTAGGCTTCTCCGAGTCTTCACTGTCAATTTGAAGCCGATACTGTGGATTTGTCCAAAAACTGTCTTGAATTGAGATTAAAATAACAATGTTAAAGTGAACAGACCAGAAGAGGGTTTCAAAGTTGAGGATAATCATATCGGTGTCATCAAGTTTTATCAGTAAATTCATGTGGTACAGAATGAAGACTGCTGTGGTTTTCTACAGCATCAGAGTGGTTCGACTTATCAGGAGATGTGTCCTAGAGTCAAGCAGTCATCTGAATTACAAAGGTTTATATTGCAGTGTTTGGCAAGCAATCAAGGAATTAAAATAATAATAAATACATATAAATTCCTCTTTTTAAAAGCAATAAAATAACACTAAATTCACCTTGATATAATATGTAACTAATCTCTTTCCTGTAAGTTATTCATGACCTTTTCCTATTTGACAAACTCCTCTTCAACAGGTTAAAAACAAGGTTTAAAGCAAACAGCAGTGCGTCTTTAATAGATGTGAACCCAGTATGAAAATATTTCACTGAATTGTTAGAGCAGTGTTCACTCTGTCCTCCTCCTATGTGAAAACTGTAAGCATGACAGCTGCCCCTCGCAGGGATAGTTTCAGCATTACTTTGACTAGTAACTGTCAAATCATCCAATGTACGCTTCAGGTTACTGTAGCATTAATATTGAAACAGATTACTAGTCCCTACCCAACATTCATTTTGAAAGAAGACCTCATGGCAGTACAAAAATAAAGCTTGGGGACATTTTTTTTTTTTAATCAAATCTTTTGAATGTCCACAACTAATTAATTGTGGGTTAGTGTTAGGGTTATATTACTTTATATTACTTATAAAGGCAATTTACATAGTGATCATTAAAAATACAAATATCAAATTTAGTTAAGAACAAATGCAAAACTCTTAGAGCATCGTGAAAAAATCCCCTCAAAGAACAACAAACTGATGAATAGATCACCTTCCACCTGTGCTGTCTACCCACCATACAGATGAATGCTCATTGTTGACCTAACCCTTCAGTGGACAAGCATCAAGGCTGAGAAAACACAATTTGATATATATCTTTGCAAAACGTGACATTTATGTTCCATCTACAGGCCCTATCTCCTCAAAGATATTGTCCATTCAGTGACAAAATATCTGTATTTGTTGTCATCTTTTGATATAGATGTAAACTTTACAAAGCATTTTAACAATAACTAGAAAACACTCGGAGAGTGCAAACCTCCCCCATGGTAGCTCACATATTGCTGTTACATCCATAAGCAATAGATCCATGATAAAGTTACCATCATAACCCTGAAAACACACACCTAGCACTCAGAATTATGTTGATATCATTATTAGTTAGACAGATATTGAGCAAAAGCAATCGTTCCCTAATGGAGGTTATCTGGATCACCACCAAAATCTAATAATTTTTAAGTTGGGCCATTACCAACATCTCCTGAAATTTTCAGCAAAATCTGTGCAGTAGTTTTTGTGTAATCTAACAAACAGACAAACTGGCAAAAACATAACCTCCCTGGAAGAGGTAATAAATTGGCTCCTATATATTAATATTTTGAAAAGTGTAATAAAAGCAGCTGTTCAGGTAAGCTCCAGACGCAGAACACAAAATTAGATAAAGTAGAATAAAATAAATCTAAAAGTTTGAATTGGGAAAAGGAAAAATGCTGATAATTACCAGAGGAAGTTTTATTTTATAATCCAGCATTTACTGTGATTAGTGAGGTATTCATATCTGACAGCAGTGTAAAAGTGATCCACGAAAACAACACTTCAGATGTGAATGACTTGTTACAGTGAGGACGGATTGCATTTGATCCGAGTTATGATAAGAATACCTCGATTGTTCATACATCCTCCAGCAGTTGTTCCTGCAACCCATCTTCCCTCAAACAAAGAACTCTTCCAAGGACCGGGATGGTCCCCATCAAGAAAGTTAAGACTCAAGGAGCAGATGTCAAGATCTGAGTAAAACTTGCAGAAGTCATCCAGGGTCATCCTGTTGACGTCAGAAAATCTTGCTGATTAAAAAAAACATTGATCAGCACAAAATAAAGCATTTTTACAGTTTCAGTAATACACTTAAAACTTGAGGGAAAGGGAAAGTTCAGGATATCTGAAGTGGGGTTGTATGAGGCACATACACTATATTGCCAAAAGTATTCGCTTACCCATCCAAATAATCAGAATCAGGTGTTCCCATCACTTCCATGTCCACAGGTGTATAAAATCAAGCACCTAGGCATGCAGACTGCTTTTACAAACATTTGTGAAAGAATGGGTCGCTCTCAGGAGCTCAGTGAATTCCAGCGTGGAGCTGTGATAGGATGCCACCTGTGCAACAAATCCAGTCGTGAAATTTCCTGTCTCCTAAATATTCCACAGTCAACTGTCAGCTGTATTATAAGAATGTGGAAGTGTTTGGGAACGACAGCAACTCAGCCACGAAGTGGTAGGCCACGTAAACTGATGGAGCGGGGTCAGCGGATGCTGAGGCGCATAGTGCCAAGAGGTCGCCAACTTTCTGCAGAGTCAATCGCTACAGACCTCCAAACTTCATGTGGCCTTCAGATTAGCTCAAGAACAGTGCGCAGAGAGCTTCATGGAATGGGTTTCCATGGCCGAGCAGCTGCATCCAAGCCATACATCACCAAGTGCAATGCAAAGCGTCGGATGCAGTGGTGTAAAGCACTCCGCCACTGGACTCTAGAGCAGTGGAGACACGTTCTCTAGAGTGACAAATCGCGCTTCTCCATCTGGCAATCTGATGGACGAGTCTGGGTTTGGCGGTTGCCAGGAGAACGATACTTGTCAGACTGCATTGTGCCAAGTGTAAAGTTTGGTGGAGGGGGGATTATGGTGTGTAAGGTTGTTTTTCAGGAGCTGGGCTTGGCCCCTCAGTTCCAGTGAAAGGAACTCTGAATGCTTCAGCATACCAAGACATTTTGGACAATTCCATGCCCCAGTTTGCTCCTGCACAGAGTCCTGACCTCAACCCGATAGAACACCTTTGGGATGAATTAGAGCGGAGACTGAAGGCCAGGCCTTCTCGTCCAACATCAGTATGTGACCTCACAAATGTGCTTCTGGAAGAATGGTCAAAAATTCCCATAAACACACTCCTAAACCTTGTGGACAGCCTTCCCAGAAGAGTTGAAGCTGTTCTAGCGGCAAAGGGACATCATATTAAACCCTATGGATTAGGAATGGGATGTCACTTAAGTTCATATGTAAGTCGAGGCAGGTGAGCGAATGCTTCTGGCAATATAGTGTAGCACTAGACTGAACATGAACCACAGTGTCAGCAATCAGCTCTGCATCTGCACAGAAAGAGATTAAGTTATAAAGATGAAGCTCTACTTAAGTTAGAGTTTAAGATGAAAACAAGCCACATAAACAAGCTACAACTTACTTCTCCCCTACGAAGCTGGGTTAGGGTTAGGGTTGGCACTATTTTCAGCACACAGTACAGCAAACGTCCTTCTGACAGCAATGTGCCAACCAGCTACTGTCTGCAGGCTTCAAAATAGGAAAGAACCAACTTATAGAAATGAGCATTTTTGCTGTGGATATGATCGCCTACTTTGGACACTTTGGAATATTTGTATGCACTGGAGTAAACACAGGAACAACTTGTGATGGAGAGTCAATAGGTCTGAATGAATAAAAGGAGACTGCTGTGGGAACTCTGGAGGACAGGAGAAACCCAGGTTTCCTGATGATACAGGTGTGTAAACTGTGAGCTCATGTCATCAAGCTGGGTGAAATGAGAGAGTGACCAAGAAAACAAAAAATTACTTCAGGATGTTCGAGGATCAGAGGACACCATTTGTGTCTCTGCAGTCTGCAGCTCTCATCATGCGGAGCCTCCTGCTGTGATCAACATTTACCACCAAATCACAGATTTACAAACTAAAAGGATAAAACAGATGAGCTTGATAAAAATGCTTCTTCAAAGTATTCAGCTCAAACCAATTGTTTATTGCAAGAAGACACAAGCCATATTTGTGAACTGGTAGTAAGTTTATTTGATTTAAACACACTGTATGTTTGTTGTTGTTGAGGTAAACTGAGTCAGAATAGCTCTTTATCAAAATGGCTGTGCTGTGTCAGCAGGATCTCCTTTACATATTTATTACTTTGGCTAATCTTTACTCGGGATGTAGTCATGGAAGTGTACTCCGCTAAATAAAAGTGAGGCCGTATGTTGCCCTTCTTCTGACACTTCTGGCAGGAGGATATGAGGACTGTTAGTGTCTTAACAAAGTGACCTGATTGGGAAAAGTAAGTTGTTGTCAGAATATTAGTTATAGCTATATATGTAGCTCTAGCCTCTGTACAGGCTATTTCTGTACATAGGGTAAAATTTTGATGTGCCCATGAGAGCCTGTCCAGCACCTCAATTCTAGCTTTCCAGTGAAGGAAAGGGAGTGAATAGATATGTGTGTGTGACGAGTCCACTTCCCAACTGAATAGTGAATATGGACCAAACGTTCCTGTAATGACAGATCAATAGTTCCAGGCTTTCAGATGGATTCACATGCTATTGTCTACATGGTAGCCTCTATCAACAAATACGCTCAACACCATTACTAAATGTTAAAAAAAAATAAATAAATAAAAAAAAGGTTGACATCTTTGGCCCAGCGTTACAAATGTCGTTATCTGACTGAGCAGGTCCTCCACCTGTATGTCATGTTACATTCAATACAGAGAGAATATATATCAGGCCTCCAGGTTTACTCCACAGGCCACGGATTAAAGATGTGTGTGTACATTAATTTAATTCAAACGTTTGGGGGTAAGCTTTAATGACGTTTTCAACACCCGGTTGTAAAACATAACAATTTCCCTTCATTTAAATTCAATGAACACAGCCAGAGGCAACTAGTGGCTCCACTGTCATACAGCCACAGTGCTGATCTCTGCTGCTGTGGCAAATATTCAGGCTAATACAGCCCCCTGAAGAAGTCCTGAACAATCCCTGTAAGGACTAACAGTACTGATCCTGTATTTGATAAATGGGGAACTTTAGAGGGATGAACATGAAAACCAGCTGCATAAGATGTCTGAACAATTTTAATATTTCATCGGTTGTTCCTGATGTTTTGATCAGACATGTGTCACTAGCCCCATCCAGAGTGACTATGTATAGCTTTGAGTCACACTAAATCAATTTATGAACAAATAAAGGAAAGGTAAAAAGTAAGTAAAACATGTACTACTGTGATGTTGCGTTAACTTACCAAAACTCTCCATCCTCAACCACTGAAAGGCACATTTCTCGGTCTTGAGCACTCACAGTCCTCCAGAGGGATGACCTTAAAATGTTTTTTTTAATTAAAGTCGATGAAAAGGCATATAAGGCTGTGAACAGTTTTAGAGGCCTGCTACAACATGCCACTTATGCAACAAAGGTGATCTTTACTTTGTGAATCCTCTGAGCCACCCTCCAGGCAAGATTATACAACTTTTTTTTTTCTTTTTTCTCTGTAACTGGAAAACTGGAAAAACCACCTCTGGATACCAGAGGGAGATTTTTCTAAAAGACAGTTTTTATTGGCTCTTGGCAGCCTTTTTAAAAACAACCCTTCTGTTGCATGGTGAACTCCCCTCAAAAGATTATTTACAGGGTAAAGGGGACTTGGGACTGTGCTTTAAAAATGTTGTAAAAGTGGTGAAAAGCACTTTAAAAGTTCATGTTAGGTGTTTTTTTCTGGACTTAGTTCACTGTTTCCAGACTATTATACAGTCAGAGACATTTTTGAAAGCCAAAGTTGTCTGATGAAATGTGTCTCTAGTAGAAGACACTAACGTCTAACTACACATGGACTGTCGATGAGATTGTCAGGCATCACAAGTTCCTCACAGATTCCCCAAGTCACTCTGAACGTGTCAAAAAGATCCATGCGTTACTCTACAGTGTTTAATCACAGACACTTAATTGAGACAGTCATTGAGCATGAATCAGTCCTACCGGTCACTCCAGTCTCCGCTCCACTCGACTTTACCCCAGGGGTTCCACAGACGCACCAGGTTAACCACCTTCCCGTGGCTCATCACCTGACCGGCATCATCACAAAGAATCATGATTATGAATCATCATTAAAGAAACAATGGCAGTAAAAATGATCCAGACTTTTCTGTGAAAATAGTCTTTCTGTGATAAGACTTCATGGTTGATATTGGCCGTGTGCTTTGACTATGAACAAAGGTCTCTACCTGTTTCACTCCAGTGACAGCGTATGCATGGCCTTGGACTAATCCATTCTGCAACATGGTGTTAGCGGATGTTTTCTAAAAGCCAAAAGCAATACAATATTATTATGCCAGAAAATGACCTAAATACAGTGTGACAGCAGCCTTTTATGGAAATAATTAACCTAAATTGGGATAATGTCAGCAGCATTCTGTTACTAAATGAAAATCTCATCAGCATGTGTTTTTCATGGATCTCATTTCAAGCATTTAACAGAAAAGCTAGTCCAAAACCCAATAGACCCTGGGGTCTGGGAACCAGAATACTAAGATACTAACTCATTTCCACACTCCAGGAACATCCAACACTGTTAAAATATCAAATGTTGTCTGAAACATGATGGACTGGAAGCCTCCACTAAGGCATTTCTGACGTTACTGACATTAAGAGCATCCCAAAGAGCTACTGTATGTCAGGATGCTCCTCATGGACTTTAGCTCAGCATTTAATACAATCACTCCAGACATCCTGGGGGGAAAACTGCTAAGGCCTCTCCTTCTCCATCTGCTCCTGGATCAAGGACTTTCTAACAGGGCGCTCACAGAGAGGGAAAACTGGACACTTCATCTCCTCCTCCATCACCCTCAGCACCGGCTGTGCTGAGCCCTACTGTCTGTAACCGCACATCTGTCTGTCCTCCAGCACTCTTGTCCATTGCTGTCATCAGGTTTATGGACGACACAGCCATCGTCAGGCTCATCTCGGGGGGGGGGGGGGGGGGGGGGGGGTGAATCCATGTACAGAGATGAGGTGAGAAGGATGTCAGAGTGGTGCTCGGCAAACAATCTGACTCTGAACACGTCCAAAGTGTGCAGATCTTTCAGTTCCTTGGAGTCCACATCTCAACGACCTCTCATGGACACCCAACATCAGAGAGTTATTAACTCAGACTCGGCAGAGACTGGACTTCCTTCAAATGCTCAAGAGGAAGCTGTTAGTGGCCGTCTACAGGGCTGCCATTGTCAGTCTTATCACCTTCTGCATAGCAGTGTGGTATGCAGGCAGCACGGCTGAGGACAAAAAAAGCTCTGCAGATAAATTATAAACTCTGCAGAGAAAATCACCAGCTGCCCCCCCTCCCTGGAAGAACTGGCTACATCACCCATGCAGAAACATACTGAAGGAAACAATAAGTCATTATTGTCGCACTAATTTTGTTGTATTTAGATACAATGACAATAAAGATTCAAATTCTGAGTGATTAGCACAAATGTTGAAAACTGCCCAGGCTGGCAGTGTTAAGTGCTCCTTTAAAAGGTTCCCGGATCACTGTTTGATAACTTTTTGAATTATCTTGCACACAGACAGACAAACACCATCACACACATCAACCACACATCCTTGATGGAGGTAATAAGGCTTAAAACAAAAGGAGGATGAGAAGCCTGCTGTAGTAGGTTGAATAAAACTCTACATGTTTATGTATTGTATACAACAGACACCCCCATTTTTTTTTTTTGTTCAGTGTTTGAACAGATTTAATACGATTCATTACAACATGCCTAAAATGCGTCAGCAGATGGCGCTGTTGCGCTGCTGTGGATGCAGGGGAGGCTGTTTAATGCTGCATTCCATTAACCTTGGAACTGGGAGGAGGGAAGTGGGAATGACGTCATCTCCGAGTTATCAGCGTTCCAGTTACAAAGCTGGAAAAAACGTGCCAATCTACCAGGCTATTGTTAGCCGTTGTGTTAGCCATTGTTAGCATGCCCTGCATTGTAGTTCACAAATACCACATGAAGAATGTAAATAACACTATGGCTGCATTTTCATAAATATAAGTTGAACAATACTATGTATACAGCTTATTTAGTGCGACAAACACTCATCAGAAGTGCAAATAAACGTAATATTACAGGAGCTTAATAACTGTTTACACTGGGGGAAGCCATCTTCAATTGTCAACTCGGGGGGCGTTCCAGTTGAAGTTTCCTACTCGGAACTTGGAAATCCCGACATCCGAGTACAATTGAAACACACCATTAATGCTCATGCGCAGCTCAGAATAAACCGAGCTACGGCAGAGCAAGGAGCTAATCCGTGTCCCGTCTCTCCTTGCTTCACAGATATGCCTAAACTTGTTTCTTTTCCAAACAAACTGTGTTTGTTGACCACTGTAAAGTTATTACGAGTGGTTTTGTGATGCTTTGGGATGTAGAGTGACAGGATGAGTGTTGTAGATGTGCTTTGTGGTTGAGTGTGTGGCGCCATGATGGCATGGTTGCTTTTCTCTTACTTTTTCTGGAATGCGTTCGCGCTGTGTTGCCACACAGTTGTGTGTGGAGATGGAACGACATTGTATGTGTGTGTGTGCGTGCATGTGTTGGATTGGGAATGGATGTGGATATCACAGTGAGAATGTGATTTGAGGGATGATTTAGGTTAAAGTGATATTTTGGTCAAGTTATTGACTTAAATGTTGAATACGGTTTACACAGTTGTGCATTTGTATGTATTAATTGATGTTTTACATTGATGTTTTCTGAACTTTAATAGTTAACATGAAATGTGAATGTTACATGAAGTTCAGCTCAGAATAAACCGAGCTATGGCAGAGCAAGGAGCTAATCCATGTCCCCGTCTCTCCTTGCTTCACAGTTCTCCATATTCTTTTGGGTTTCACAGCGCACCTTTGCCTGTGATGGCCTTTTGCTATCGGCCCAGATTCCCCGAGGTCTGGCACCGGTAACACTGACAGTGTCATGTCAGTGAAGTCAGTGTGAAGATGCTGAGCTCAACTGAAAGACTGAAATGTGCCACACTTTGTTCTCCTTTTTCTGTGCTAAGCTACCATCATTAAGATGAATACTACCTCCCTACAGGATCTAAAGTGCTGTTGACTTGTGAGTGTGCTGTGTTTTCTGTTCATGCAGGGAAACCGAGACACCTCATGAAAAACTCTGATCAGTGATAAAGTCAGAAACATACGCCTCCATTTGTACCGCAGCCCATCAAGGTCATGGACCGACCAGCCCTGAACATCAGCTCCCACAGGTTTAGAGGAGGATCAGCCAGATTGATGCTCAAATGAACCCCCCCAGTGAAGTCCATCATGGCCTCTGCAGGACTCCCAGCATTCATATCTGTATAAGAACCACACACCCTGATACAAGGATGGGACATTTTATTACTTACTGAAGATTGTCTTTAAATGAAACTAAAGATCTATCTATGTTTTGTCCATACTTGGCATATGCTTTTTCCATCAGTGCAGGCCAGAACTCATTTCTGTCTTTGGAGTGGACGAAGATCAGTCTTCCATCGATTGTCGGTAGCTTGTCATCAATCACGACATTCACCCACCTTCCAAATCTCCAAAACTGAAAAGTCATAAGAAAGGACATAAAGTCCGTCCTTGCATTAGATCCATTTAGTAATCAGTCATAATTTATTTGATATCCTAACATATCACTGTGTTGTATGTGCATCATTGTTTGACATGTGTTATGCTTTGGTAGGCAAAACAGTCCTCACAGTCTTATCAGAACATCCATTTTTAAAGAAAAATTTACAGTGCAATATTAAAACCATTCAGCAAACAGAGCTTTAGAATGGTGGCTCCATGCTTTCTGTCGTAAGAGTAAACATCTACCTTCTACCACCAAAGTCTTACCAGTTTGACCTTGAGTTAAAGTTAACCTTTGTTCAAAATTGAGAAAAACAATAGATAAAACATTTTTGGAATATCATATTCACAAGCAGGCAGTAAGCAAGACAACCTTTGACCCATGACTTCCAAAATCAAATTAGTTCATGATTGAGTGCCAGGAGACAAATGTGCAGCGTTAAAAAATTGCTTAAAAGCTTTCTTCTTGGCTGCATTCACAAGCAAACAATGACCAGAGAACTCTGTAACTCAATAACTTTGACCTATAACCTTTAATAGAGCTCCATTCAGTTGAATGAATAACTGTCTTCAGTGTTCAGGCCGTTCACATCTACATCGGACAACACAGACACAAGCTGAACAGGAGCTCTTGATCTGTGATAAACACCTCCTCCTGTAAAGTGTGGGCCTTAAGTCAGAGTAAATGCGTCACTGTATTTTTTACCCTGAAGTGGAACAGCCCACAGTAGTCTTCATCCAGTGTCTGCTCATGGGGGATGACCTGCCGCAGGATTTTCTCCTGGAATGTCAAGGCTCCAACAGACGCAAGAAACCAGCAGTTTCCTAAAACACAAATACTCACAGTAACTGAGATGCAAGAACACAGCAATGCGCATTATTAATAACAATCATAAGGACATGTCTTTACCATTTACTCCTTGACCAAAGTCAAACCTTGACACCCCATGAACAATGAAGGCTGGTTTAGGGATGATGTTCTGAAATGAACAGACTGTGAATGAATCCAATGGAAATGACACAAAACAGAACTTTTTTAGTATATTAAGGAATTTATACGAAGCTCACATATGTCTTACAAAAGTTAAATGATAACTGTCTGTATAGATCAAGGGTGTCCAAACAATATATAGAGAGAATTTTGTGTCTTTATTACACATTTAAAAAGAATGGATTTGAAAACAAAAAAAATTGCAAACAAAATTATGATTTCAAAAATACAAAAAAATTAGGATAAACAAATGAAATGTATTTGTGATTAAATTCTACCTTGAAAAATCCACAGGTTTTGTTTACAAACCACAAATATTGTTCTGATGAAGCACAGATTTGTTTGTGTTCCCTTTGGGGTATTTCACCAAAGTGGAATTAAGACATCCAGGATAACCAACTAAAGCTCGGCTTGACCAAGTCTCTCCTGAGCACCCTGGTTTAATGCGTTTCACAAACACCAATCCAGGCTGAGAAGGAGCAGCTTGGTCAAGCCAGATGTAACTTTTTTGGATAACCGTGCTTTCACGGCTTTCTTCAAAAGACCACAAGGTAGATCACAGATATACTGATCGAAACAGGGAAGACGCATGCCCATACTTCACTTCAAATGAAAAAACAGCTTCAAATGGAAACTTATCAGGAAGTCAAACACATCAAATTTCCATAAGAAAAGAAATACAGCCGCTGCAATAAGGAGCGAGAGTGTGGCAGATAAAATCAGACCTCCTGAATGCGTGAGCAGCCTAAAGTATACAAAGTTTGTCCTAATTATTATGTATGAGGAGTTTCATGACGTTCGCAAACGTGTACATTTATACACATAGGGCCTGATCTACTAAGATCCAAAATTACAAGTGCTAAATTGCATGTGCAACCTAAAAACATGCACATGCTATTAGTGGGCGTGTTGTGGGTGATCTACTATCACCCACAACACGTGCAGTTGATAACAGACACAAAAGTAGTGCGGACCGCCCCCTTTATAGGAGGATTTTGCGTGTGCTACCGGCTGTCACCATGGAGAGTTTTGGAGAGCAGAGTTGCTGTAAATGAAAAATGAAGTTTGAAGCCATGGAATAGGAGGCAAATAAACGCACTTACAGTGACCTTTTTTTGCTGTCAATTTTAACAGACAAGGTCATTTTCCCTCATGACATATTTGTATCCCTCATTTTTAATTTTCCTTTTCTGATTCCAATTAAACATAATCAAAACATAATCTAAATGACAGCATTCACATAGTTACACAGCTTCACCATCAATAACCTCTCATGTGAGGAGCAGTCTTACAGTTACACACAGACTGAGCGGGTACTCTTGCATTTTATGCACTGACAGCCTCTAAACTCACTGTCAGTGTGTGGAGAGTGTGATGCAGTCAGCTCTGAGTGACAAACAGAGTGACTGTGGCTATGAAGGTTTTTTTGTTTTTTACAAGGGTTAAATGACCTCCTCCACGATGTATTAAGAGCGCAAAACAGAGAGGGTTTACTTCAGGCAGGTGTCTGCATGAGTATGATGGCACACTGCATTGTCCCTCTTTTTCCAGTCCATAATAATGACAGACAGCCTCAAAGTCTTTCTGTAATTCATCAAAAAATTCAGTCAGTGACAGAAAAAAATTCCATTGATGTGACCCCTGTTTCTTGCCACAAAGAACGCGGCCCTCCGTGCGTAACGCTGTGCCTTTTTTGCACCTGCTTTTCAAACGTGCAAAATTTAGATGCAAAAACACCACACAGTCAGTTGCGGGTTTGATAAGTCACATTGCAGGTGCTAAATGATCATGTTTGCATCTCCTTATTCCAGTATTTTGCGCGTTCTGATTATCTGCATGTATTTTTCATACTCATGAAGGCAAACACGCTAAATGGACTGCATGTGCTATTTTGTTCATTTGACAGACGCAATCCTCGCTGCACCCTGTTAGTAGATCAGCTTTGCGCGCGCGCGCTATCACATTTGCACATGTTTTTGTACATGCAAACCTTTAGTAGATCGGACCCATAAGCTTCTCTCTCTATCTCTACATATACACTATATTGCCAAAAGTATTCCCTCACCCATCCAAATAATCAGAATCAGGGGTTCCAATCATTTCCATGGCCACAGGTGTATAAAATCAATGATGCCTGTTTTTGTTATTATTATTGTATGTGAGAAAAGAGACCCAAAGCTATGGCAAAAATTTAAACATTTGTTAAGTAATAAATAATGATAACATAGGGTGAACTAAAAACCATCTGTTAAAGTATAAATTAAATCTCATTTTCTAATAGAGGGAAGTGAGGACCTTTTATAATGTACTTTGTTAATTATTGTAAAATATTCCTAGTCTAATAACAATATGATTCAAAGTCTTCAGAATATTTATCCTTGTTTTTAAAAATCTTAACAAAAGTAATTTGTATTAATTAGAAAAAACCTCAACCAAAATACAATATGGGACATCCTAATAATTTGCTTCAGTTACTCATGTGATTTGTGTTTGCTTTGGTTTAAATCCTATTTTTCTTTTTCATCCCCACTTTAAATTGTCTCTGAGTTCTTTGAAAAGCATTCTTAAATTAAATGTATTATTAACACTCGTTTAACTCTTAAAGTCATTGTCATTATGATAACAGTCAGAAACATGGTAATTTCAGATAAGCACGCTGCTGACTGAACAGCAGGATTAGTTAATTCTGCCTGTTAGCCTGGTCAGGAGCAGGCTAGCTGCTCAGAACAAATCTCCACGGTAAGTTATGTGCCTCCGCTGTTGTGAACCAAATCACAGATAAATTGATCAGGTAATCCATTGTCCAGGCGGCTGGGTGGAGTGGTGGGAGTGGGTGATGGGTGTGAAAACCTGCAGTAGAAGCCATTCAGGTCCTCAGCGAGTCGTTGGCCACCTACAGTGTGGGGGGATGGGCTCCTGTAGTCCGTGATGGTTTTCAGGCCCCTCCAAACTGGCGAGGGATCGGTGGCTGAAAAGCTGTTTTCCAACTTCTTGGTGTAGTACTCTTTTTAGCCACCCTTATTTCCTTTGTAAGCTGGTTCCTGGCCTGCCTGTACAGGATCCTATCCCCAGCTCTGTAGGCTTCCTCCTTGGCCTGACATAGCTTCCATAGGTGTGAGGTGAACCAGGGTTTGTTGTTGTATGTGCAGTGGGTCCTGGTTTGCACACACATATCCTCACAAAAACTGATGTAAGATGTCACAGTGTCAGTCAGTTTTGTGGCTGCAGTCTCAAAAACAGTCCAATCAGTGCAGTCAAAGCAGGCCTGTAGCTCCAGCTTTGCCTCCTCTGTCCATCTCTTCACAGTCTTTACTACAGGCTTAGCAGCTTTAAGTTTTTGCCTGTAGGTCGGGATGAGATGGATCATGCAGTGATCGGAGAGTCCTAAAGCTGCACGGGGGACAGAGTGACAGGCATCCTTTAAAACTGTGTAGCAGTGGTCCAAAATGTTTGAGTCCCTGGTGGGACACTTGATGTGCTGTCTGTATTTTGGGAGTTCACGGGTGAGATTAGCTCTGTCAAAATCCCCCAGAATGATGAGGAGGGAGTCAGGATGTTTTTCCTCCAAGTCTGTTACCTGGTCAGCCAGCTGCTGTAACGCCTCCACTACAGCGGCTTGAGGTGGGATGTAAACACTGACCAGGACAAACGAGGAGAACTCCCGCGGAGAATAAAAGGGTTTGCAGTTTATGAAAAGTGACTCCAAGTGAGGGCTGCATGATTTCTTCAACACTGGGACATATGTACACCAGCCTTCATTCACGTAGAAACACGTACCGCCACCCCGCGTCTTCCCGGTGAGCTCCGTGACGCGGTCCGCTAGGTAGAGCTGGAAGCCCGGCAGCTGTAGTGCGCAGTCGGGGACGTGATCACTGAGCCAGGTCTCAGTGAAGCACAGTAATCTGTTAAAGTCCGTGTTTTTTGAGTTAAGGAGCAGCAGTTCATCTATTTATTAGCCAGAGATTGAACGTTGGCGAGATGTATAGATGGGAGCGCAGTCCTGAATCCACGCTGCCGCAGCTTCACAAGCGCTCCCGCGTTTACCCGTGGGAGTCTCCTGCATAACCCATACAGAGCAGTTACTCCTCCAGCCAGAATCTCTGTATAATTCTCTGGAATGGTGAAAGTGGGTGAAAAAGCCCAGCAGACTTAAGTCCAATATTGAGTAGTTCTTCTCTGGTGAATCTGACCAGGGAAGGGAAGCAATAAACAGAGAAAACACACAAAAACACGCAAAGTACGAAAGAGCGAAGCACCGAGGCAGCCGTCTGTGGCGCCATCTTGGATGTATCAGTGTTATGGGCCTACTGCATATTGACAAAACTAGATGGGTATAGCGCAACAATATTGACGAGTATTTTGCACATTGTGTGTAACTGTGTGAATGCTGTCATTTAGATTGTGTTTAATTGGAATCAGAAAAGGAAAATTAAAAATGACTGATAAATATATGGCATGAGGGAAAAGTGACAACCTTGTCCATCAAAATGACAGACAAAAATAAAGGTTACTGCAACCTCTGGTCAGAGAAAAGAGGATGCTGTAGAAATAGTAGAGACATATCGTCTGTCCAGCAATGCCAGTTTTGAGCTGTGTGCTTTTCACAGATCTCCTAAATCGTGTGTCTTCTGGCAATGCAGAGATGTCTCTGCTAGAATTCACCAGTGTGTTTATTTGCCTCCAACTCCATGGCTACAAAACTTCATTTTTCGTTTAGAGCCACTCTTCTCTCCCAAACTCTCCATGGTGACAGCCGGTAGCACACGCAAAATCCTTATTTAAAGAGGGCGGTCTGCAGCACTTTTGCACCTGTCATCAATTGTGCAATCTTAGTAGATCACCTGCAACATGCCCACTAATGGGCCCCTCTCCTTTCTGATTGGTCACTTTACATGACTACTGTTTCCAGGGCAGAGCCAATCCAAGGTACAGTATGGTGGGTCATCAGAATTTGGGTAAAGTTAGAAAGATATTCACAGATTCAGACTTTCCAGGTCAATAACTGATCAATGAAACACCGCAGTGACAAACCCGAGCCCTCTTTTTACCCACTGTCGTGAAGACTGTGAGCCACAACCTAGTTTTCCTCAAAACAAGCTGTCCTCCGAGCCAGACAACTTCAGTTTGTCTCAATTTGCTGCCAGTGATGGCTTGACAGCAAGTTACCATAGTGAAGGAATGCTATGAAAGAAAATGTAGACTATTTACCTTCACCATAAAGAGATGAAACATCAGTACACATAAATGACCTTATGTTATTCATACTACATGTCATAGTTTGAAAAATTATGAATCAAAATATTTTACAGGATTTTTTTGATTAAAATAAAGCCAATGCCATCAAATTTATGAGGTCTACTGACAAAATGAACATAAAACATGAGTATTTACCTCCTCTACTTTACACTTCAGCTTTAACTTTAGAGAATTAGGTTTTAATTTAATGTATATATTTTTTCTTGTATATTAGGCTAAATGGGGTTAATAAATAGATTAAGTATAATAACTGTAATAACTGTAATGATGTTAACTGTAGTGAAACCAAAATCACCCTAATGATCAAACACCTCATTTAGTTTATACCACAGCTCTTACTTCGTTTTCCTGCCGTTCTTTTGCTGTGTTTGGCTCTGTCTTCAGCTGGGCAGGAACTGTTTCAAGGACTATTACCAGTTAAAAAAAAAGACAATAAAAAAACGCCTGCACGTGGTCTAATATACCAAGCTGTAACATGGACACTAAATGCTGTTGGCAAACTAAAATGTGTGAGTTTATGTAAAATAGGTTACATCTATTTTTGTCATCTAAAAAAAATTTACATGTTAATTTACAATTATTTAGGTATAAAAAGAAACCTGTTGAAAATTCAAATCCATTTTTATTCTCTTCTTAATTACACGCTGTTTAAGCATTTATAACATACTAATGACAAATACTTGCCGGAATTGTTTACTTTTATTTCTCGCGAAAAAAGGGTGAAAACAATTTACTCAAAGGACATTTCCTGTCAGGATCTGACTTGTTCAGTTATTTTGTATTTGTTCCTCTTTTAGACCTCCTGATGTTCCTGTTTTACTGTTTTGTCCCAATTTTTTTATCCTAGTGAAGTTACCTGTTTTGTGTACTGTTTTCCCTTGACTCTCTTGTTTCCTGTTTTATTTTGAAATCCTTGTGTTCCTTGTGGTGTTTTCCTGCCCTCCCTTCTGTGGCTGCCTGATGATGATTCCCTCCACCTGTGTGATTGTTTCACCTGTGTTTGATTGTTTCCCCAGTGTGTTTAGTCTCTGATTTCCCTGTTTTCTTTGTTGGGTCATTCGTCTTCCTCCTCACTATGTCTCCTGTGATTTCCTCGTGTTTCCCCAGAGTTTAAGGTAGTTTCTGTTCTGATTTGGCTTTTTGTTGTAACTTTGTTTTTGTACTTTTTGAGCTTCTGTTATGGACTTGTTTTTGACTTTTTGGACTGAGATCCTCTGGAGTTTGAAATAAAGCCTTTTTGTTATTTCTGCAATTGGGTCCTGCATCTTTGTTGGTTCAGGCTTAGTTGGTTGCACAAAAGACCAAGCGAGGATGAGGGCACACGGATTCATCAAGCCAGGTGTGACCAATCCTGGATCAGTGCGCGCACGTGATTCCTTAAACAGACCCTGCGATCGATCACAGAATCACGGATTCACCATGACAACAAGAGGGGCGTGCTTCTCTCCAATTTAAATAACCACACAGTTGGCACACAATAACTCTATACATAAGCTACTTTTACACTATGCAATACTTTAACATTTGAATCACTGTGAGCTTTTCTATTTTAGGAGTTAATAGTAATAACTAGTTTTAATATAACTATATTGAAGGTGAATTTTTTTCACAGATTTTGTGGCGCCCCCTGGAGGCCACTGTGCTTTTTGCTTATATTGCCTAATGGGCCAGTGGGCTCTGCATGCATGTGTATGTGGGTAGGTCATGAAATAACCACTTAGAGCCGTGTGTGTGTGTAGGTTAAACATGACATGAAATCCTTTCACAGCATTAATGTTCAGGTGAACATGACTTTTTGATATAGTTATTTAATTAAAACACAGCACTGCTTGGTATGTACATTGATTGGTTTAATAGTCCACATCTTATAGTTTCAGGTGCAGACTGCCTGATCAGCCATGTTGTGGCAAATTGACCTCTGACCTCTGCAATCTACCAGCACCTATCACAAAGTGAGCCCCACAGCCTCTGTTGATAACCACTTTAACATCATGGCTGTGTGAAGACTGTCTCTGTTTCTGAAGTTATGATGAGGACATTTTGTTTTCACAGGTGAATTCTCAGGTGTGTTGCTGGGGGACAGAGCGTATGCCTGCCAGCCTTTTCTCCTCACACTGTTTACAGACCCTCGGGGGGGCACAGCAGCCATACAACCATGCCCATGACAGGACAAGAGTCCTGTCATAGAAATGACCTTTGGCCTCCTAAAAGAATGCTGTCATTGTCTCCAAAACCTGAGTGTCAGTCCAGACAGGGCATGTACATCCCTGTGTCCTGTGCAGCCCTCCACAGTGTGTCCTGCCTGAGGACGGAGACCCCCAAAGTGCCCTCACACATGGACTGGGACAAGACTGCCATCTTCCATGACGACAGTGGCTGCCTGTCAGAGACCAATACATCTTAAATTGTTTTAGTTATGCATGCTGTAAATTTAACTTAAATATGTCCTGCAATGGCAGACAAATGTGTTTAATTTTAAATTATTTTGTCCTATTATGATGTCTGTGCTGTATGCAGGCCTGCAGAGAGGCTGCTGCATCATTCATCTGTCTGTTCATCTGTTGTGTTTGGATTTGTCCTGCAGTTATCTCAGTGTGCAGACATGTGGGGTGGATTATATACAGACCTTTGAATGTGCATTTATTCTTGTCTTTTATAATATGCTGTGATTCTGTGCTTTCTGTCTTGTTGAGCACTGTGTGACTTCAGTTTTAATGGAGCTGATGGTTTACCTGCTCTAATTTATCCTTATTCAATAAAGAAACACCATGTGACTATCTGACTTTTATTTTAACTAATATGGGACGTGCATTTTATTTATATTCTATGGATAACTCTTATCTAATGATTGCAAAATCATTTAAAGTCATACTTTTATTTAAAATCATTGCAATAAATGATCATAAAAAGTTTAAATAATGACAGAGGGTCTTGTTGAATGTGATACCGATGTGTGGTGGGCAGTGAAATAAATATTGATTCCGTTTGTGGGGACTGCTGATTGAGATAAGGGATGAGATTAAATAAATCCTGGATCTTAACCTGGTCTGGAGCAGGCTAGCTCCACAGAATAAATCTCCATGGTAACATCTGTCAAAACATATCCCACTTCCCCCATCCCACTTTTGTGCAATCACATCATGGATTAGTTGATCCAGGATAACCAAGATATCCCGGCTTAATCCCTTATCTTGGTTTTGTGCAACAGGCCCCTGGTCTCCTGTACCTCCAGCTCACTGTGGGGGCAGAGGTCGTCCCCCGTCTCTCTGAGTGAGACTGACCAATCAGGAGGCTTCTTACAGTTTTCAGAGGAGGTCCTGACCATGAGAGTCATGAAGAAACGCAAACAAAAGTTCAGGACACGCAAACGAATCTGTGGTTCATGAGAACAATACTTTTGGTTTCTAAACAAAACCTGTGGATTTATCAAGATAAAATTTTAATCAAAAATACATTTCATTTGTTCATCAGCATTTTTTGTATTTTTGAAATCATCATTTTGTTTGCATTTTGGCTTCCAAATCCGTTCTTTTTGATTACATGATAAAGATACAAAATTCTCTCTATACAAACACAGGGACACATACTAAAAGAAAATCCATGAAGCACATGGTCTCTGTCTCTGTGATGGAGCTGGACTAACAGCATGTTGGATTAGTGACTTTGCTGTTCTGTGTTTCTGGAGGTTTTGTAAAGAGATGGGCAGAAGTCAATGTGTTTTTAAAGCCATTGTTTAAAGTTTTTTTTGTTCATAACAGAGATAATTTAACTTTTTGTTCATTTACATTTAGTTTAAATAGTTCAGAATTTAGTTTCAAAGACTTTTAGTTTCTCTAGTTTAAGTTTGCCTCTTCTCTGACACATTTTGAGCACCCTTTCTTTAAGTTGATAACTTTTATAGTTTAGACACATAGTTAAGATGCAATAGGCTTAGACGGCCGGAGGGATCTGGCACACTGGGCTCTATCCCTCTCTCTCTCACACTCTCTCTCCATATCTGCCTCTGCCCCTTTCTGTTTGCTCCTGTACTCGTCTCTGGCTCTGGTCTTGTAGGTGGTCTGGGATCCTTGGTGTAGACTGCCTGCTGCTGTGGAGTCACGAAGCCTCAATAACTACAACTACAGACATAACACATATTTGGCCATCTCATTCCAGTTCATAATCATTATAGCTGTTAATGTAGATATTAACATGATCTTTCTATCCATGGTTGATACATCTATAGTAACTATCTTTAGCTCCACATGGACATGAGATCCCTCTTGAAAATGAGGTGTCACATCTCAAGAGGTCTACCATTAATACATTTATACTTAACGGAGACAAATATGGTAGGGATGCACTTGTGGTCTGGGCACCCATGAGTTCGTCACTACCATAAATTCTTATTTTCAGTAAGACTTTTATTGATTATACTTCTTTAAAATTATCACCACAACCACACAGACATGATGACCCTCCTGAGATGAAGCATCTCAAGAGGCTAACCTCTAATAGATTTGTTTGCAGCAGAAACAAATTTGACGACGACAGGTCTATGATTGGTCCATTGATCTGTCACTAACTTTAGTTCTTACTTTAGTCCACTTGTCTCCACTTACCTCCCTCCCTTTGCCCACACACCCAACACAGCATGGTGTGGATTTGCTGTTCATCATGAGACTGGGGTCCACATTCAAGATTTCCTGCTGCTTAACAGAAGGTTTTTTCTTGCCGCCATGATGGAGGGATTCATGATTGGCTATATGGATTCATGTTGGGTGTTGGATGTATATTTGTATATCTATGTATATGTGTATTTTATATATGTATATATGTATCTATGCATATATGTGTATCCATAATATGAAGAGCTTTGTGCTCTATTGTAAAGTGTCTTGAGATAACACTTGTTATGAACTGGAGCTATACAAATAAAGATTGATTGATTGATTTTATTTAAGCCACCTAAATCTGGTTCATTTCGGTTACTTCCCTTCCCCCTAGCCAAGCCAGGTTGAGACATAGTGTTATATTCTGCATATATCATATTCAAAAATATCATATTCTGCACTAGAGCTTGCTGGTGTTTCAAGATGATTGCCACAATAAACTTTGTAACCTTGAGATGAAGAATTTTGAAATTGGTGTGGGCAGATATATCTATATCTATATCCATCCATCTATCTATCTATCTATCTATCTATCTTTATATATATATATACACACACACACACACACACACACACACATATATATACATATATATATATATCTATATATCTATATCTATATATATATATATATATATATATATATATATATATATATATATATATATATATATATATATATATATATATACTACCGGTCAAAAGTTTTAGAACACCCCAATTTTTCCAGTTATTTATTGCAACTCAATTATAGAAAAAGGCCCCTTTCAGGGAACATGAATTGGGTTAACAATTTAAAGCTGTTCTGCAGCAATGAAGGTTGATCAAGCCTTGAAAGCTGGCTCTACTAATTCCTACAGGTGTTCCAACTTGTCTTGATTGCTTACAGCCCCCTCTGTCTGCATAAAAGCATACCCTGTGGTACCATACCCTTGTGAGCATCAGCTGATCAGCACTGTACTGCAGAAAGTCTTATGTTACTACACAAACGGCAGGAAAAAGGCAATTAACAATGGAAGAGAGACAGAGCATCATAACACTTAAAAATGTAGGTCTTTCTTACAGACAAATTGCAAAGAAAGTCAAGGTGTCAGTGAGTACAGTTTTATTCTCCATCAAAAGGCACTCAGAAACTGGGGAAACTCTGACAGGAAGAGGTCTGGCAGACCCAAAGCCACAACTAAACCAGAGGACAAGTTTCTGAGAGTTAACAGTTTGTGTGACAGGCGGCTCACAGGACATCAGCTTCAAGCACAGCTTAATAGTGGTCGTAGTGAACAAGTCTCAGTTTCAACTGTGAAGAGACAGAACTACCTCAGGAAAAAAGAACAAGATGGTAAGCTTGAAAACATGGAGTGGCAGCACAGCCTCCAGACTTGAACCCCATGGAGCTGGTTTGGGATGAACTGGACAGAAGAGTAAAAGCAAAACAACCTGCAAGTGCCACACGTTTATGGGAACTTCTGCAGCAGAAGTGGGAAGAACTTTGTGAAGCATATTTGATTTCTATTGTAGAAAGATTGCCTCAAGTGTGTTCAGCTGTTATATCTGCCAAAGGGGGCTACTGTGATGAGTCAAGAGTTTAGAATACATTTTAGCCTATAAATTGATTTCATGATTTCTTTTTTTCTTCAGTTGTTTATTTGCACTATGCTTTCATTTCAGAGTGCAATGAGACATTAAACTGAATACTATTCAGTAAAAAACTGGAAAAATTGGGGTGTTCTAAAACTTTTGACCGGTAGTGTGTATATATATCTATACATATATATATATATATATATATATATATGTTTACGTGTGTGTGTGTGTGTGTGTAGGTGTGTGTGTGTGTATGCAGAGTAGGTTTCAATTGCAGAGTCTCACATTTCTAAAGGTAAATCCTCACAAGGTGATCACTTTTCTCTCCTAAATCAGAGTATTAAACAGGTTTCAGGATTCAGAGTAAACATAACTCACGGCTGGTCTCAGCCACACCACACGGCCCAGGTCAGAGGGACTCAGTATGCCTTCTCCGATGGAGCTCCTGTCAGGCGGGAACATCTCATCTGTGTACATCACTCTTTGGATGAGGCAGTCATGTTTAATCTGCTGATAGTCTTGGCCTAAAAACCTGTCAGGGTTTTCAGCAGTCCCATAACCTTCTTTCTTGTGACGAGCCTCCAAAATGTTCAGACAGACACCCGGAGGAGGCATTCTGACAGTGATAGGATTCAGCTGGGAACAAATAGATCAGATATTTGTTTGGATTCAAAACCATTTCTATCTTTAGAGAATCACTGTAGGCAAAATAGAAACATCAAAAATGGAATCTTATCAGATAAGAAGAGGAAAGGAAAAGAAATGAAAATAAAGCATTGTTTCTGTGAATAGATATTATTTTCTTCTCTCCAGAGATAAAGTGATGACTGTTCATCAAATTTAAGTCCCTGCTTTTCTGTCAAACATGTTCCTCCAAAAGATTACATCAATATTCAATATGTTTAGAAAGCAAGGCCCATATTTGTTTGCATTTTAAAATTCTCAAGTAAAAGCTAAAATGTAAATGTACAACTGAAAGGTCATAGTGATTGAAAAAGTTATCCTGCCAGTTAATGTCATGTGGAGCCGGAATATCAAATCAGAATCTGATTGAAGCACAGAAGGATTTTCTGATGTCTTCTGTTTTAAATTCACATTTGAAAAAATCTCAACATGTATAATATAGAGAATGAATGAGCTTTAAGGCATTAGCTCAGTGAACAAGCTGTAGACAAAATGCCAAAACCCATAGTTGAAAACTTAAATCTAAAACAACCAGGCTACAAAAGACCTTACCTGAGCGTATGGAGCCTGAAACAGCAGGTGAGCAGAATGGCTCCCAGTTCCTGTAAACACTTCAGGCCAAGGCTGTGAACCTTTGGTCACCATTAACTTAGTCACTGCACGGACTTTCATATACGAGGACTTTGCAACCTGAGGGCGTGTTTTTCCAATTTCCTCAAACAAGCTTGGCCCAGTCTTTATTTATTGATTTATTGTGCCCTTTTATTGCCTGTTGGTCTCTGAAGCACATGGGAACTTGTTAATATTTAGTCCAAGTGAAATATATGCTGATAACAGCACTGTCCTGGGGCAAAAAAAAAAACCAAAAAAAAAAAACCATATCTATCTATCTATCTATATATATATATATATATATATATATATATATATATATATATATATATATATATATATATATATATACATATATATGTATGTATGTATGTGTATGCCACAGATAAAATATGTCAAAAACATTAGGACATAAAAATAATTTTTAAAAAACAGAGTCAAGCTAAACAGAGCAACCAAACCATTGAGGGGAAATAAAACAGTCACTGTGAGAGGAAGCTGTTGATAATAATTCATTGAAAAGTGCATCTTGGGCCCTCAGGTGTCACGAAGATGTGAATCTGAGTTTTGTCTGCAGGGCAGTGAAAAAAGACTATGGTTTGTTTGTTTGGCATAGGGGCAGCACATTTATGGAGCATAAAAAAAAAAAAGATGAGATTGTTTCTCACTTTTTGTGCAGCTTCATAAAAGTCTACTGCCTGACTCGCCTGCTGACTTTGGAGGCCACTGGATCCTCCTGAACTGAAGCAGATTTGGGGTTAGTGGTGACGTGTTATGCTGCTGGAGGTTGCCATCAGGAGACGATACACTGTGACCATGAAGGATGGACATGATCAGCAAGGCTGTCTCAGCTGGGACCAGCGGGCCTTAAGAGTGTCATGAAAATATCCCCCATATCATCACACCAGCAGCAGCCTGAACCGCTGATCCAGGGCAGGATGGATCCATGCTTTCATGTTTCTCTCAAAGCATTTACACCCAAACTGCCACTCACTGGATATTGTCTTTATCCCAGACCATTCTTAGCCCTTCTGAGGTACTCAGACATGCCCCGTTCAAAATCGCTTAAACCATCGGCCTCCCTGTTCTGATGCTTGGTCTGAACCTCGGTAGGACGTCTTGACCGTGTTGCAGTAATTCATCGTGTCTCAATAGTGTCTCGCAGGAGCTTCAAAAGCAGAAGCTGAGACCTGTTTGACATGTTTGCTCCTTCGCCTTTGTTATTTTGAGGTTCAGCGTTGTTAAACATCTTTGTTTTGGGGTCAGTTTCCTAAAAATTTAGTTAGATAAATAATTCAACAAAACATTTGCATGACTGTTACTACAAAATTCAAAGAATTTGTCTTCAGAAACTGACTGGAGGTAGCCTCTGTGTATGTGGGGGTGGGGGGCTTTCTCACTCGCTTTCCTGTAATTCTACTTGTGGCTCTTCCTGTGTTTAAACAAACCCAGGAAATGCTGTCTACAGACACATGAATGTCCCGACTTTAGCTCTGTGAAACATTTGGCCTCTCTGACGTGTGTGGATCAACAACTGACTGAAATTTTGAGGAGGGAAAAAAGAAAAGATTCAGATTTTTCTTTTGACAATAATTCACCATGGGTCCTAGAATTTTGATAATTATTAGGACAAAGGTTTATTACTTGAGTGGAAATATTCTGGAAAGCTGTCAATTTGACTGCTTTTATTTTTTTTATATTTCAGGAAAAGTTTGCTTTTGCTTGTGGTTGAAACAACAATTCTCAATTTTTTTTTAAATAAACAATAAAATTAGGTACAATTTAATGAAGACTCAGCTCAACCAGTGTGAAAAGAAGGTTCTTAAAAACACCATGAACAAATTGCCCATATCAATCTTATCCTCCTTTCACGAGATTAATTAATAAATAATTTCTGGACTAAAATGACTCCTAAATGAAGAATGACAATGTTGGAAGTACATTTAAACACAGAGATATGTTTTATTCTTTGTTTAGGAGTCACTGGGCTCTGTCTCTCTCTCTCTCACACTCTCTCTCCATATCTGCCTCTGCCCCTTTCTGTTTGCTCCTGTACTCGTCTCTGGCTCTGGTCTTGTAGGTGGTCTGGGATCCTTGGTGTAGACTGCCTGCTGCTGTGGAGTCACGAAGCCTCAATACCTACAGTTACAGACATAACACATATTTGGCCACCTCATTCCAGTTCATAATCATTATAGCTGTTAATGTAGACATTAGCATGATCTCTCTATCCGTGGTTGATACATCTATCTCTATAGTATAGTAACTATCTCTAGCTCCACATGGACATGAGGTCCCTCTTGAAAATGAGATGCTCATGGCAAGAGGTCTACCATTAATACATTTATACTCAGTTGAGACAAACGTGGTGGGGACGGATTTATGGTCTGGGTGTCCATGAGTCTGTCCCTACCATAACTTCTTATTTTCAGTCCTTCGTCTCTGCATCAACCCCCCCCCCCCCCCCCCCCAGCTCAGCTGATAAGGGGGGGCATTATCAGCTGAAAATACATCACTTATAAATTCTCATTTTGATGCTGTTGTTGTCACAGTTCCTGTCTCTCACTCCCCTTCTGTCACTGCTGCTGTGTTTTTCCACTCACCCTCCCTCTGCTCCACTCTACCTGCCAGCCACGCCCACCTCATCAGCTCAACTCCGCTCACCTGTCTACACAGCTGCAGCTCATTACAATCAAATCCTGTATATAAGCCTCACCAGAACTCTCACTCACTGCCAGATTGTTCTTCAGCGTTATGCGAGACTTTCCAGCGTTCATTCCCTGCCTGATCTCCTGGTGCCGACTTTGCCTGTCCCTGACCAGCTCTTCTCGTCTGCCTCCCGGTAAACTCACCTGCCTTCTGTCCCCAACCTCGTGCTCTGCCTCAGCGTTTCTGGTATCTGCCTGCTCGTCTGGTTACGACTCCTCCGCCTGGCCTCGTTTATCCTTCTGCCTGCTCCCCAACGGTGCCTCCGCCTTCGCTGACTGATCTTCGGCTTACGACCCTGCTTCCTGTTCCTGACGACGAGTTTCAGTCTGCTCCCCAACGGTACTGCCGCCTTCGCTGACTGATCTTCGGCTTACGATCCCGCTTCCTGTTCCTGACAGCGAGTTTCTGTCTGCGGCTCCTGATCTGTGGTGGTCGTCTGGTCATCGACAGGTTACGTCACTTCCTGCTTCAAAAGATCGGGTGAGTCAGAGCCCGATTCGCCTTTAAGACTCTGTGTAGCGGAAAGTGTGTGTGGCTGCGGTGTGGCCGAGAGGACAACGTCACCGGCTCCTGTTCCTGAGATCGCGGGTTCGATCCCCGCTCCCGACTCTACCTCTCCTGTTCCTGACAACAAGCTTCTGTCTGTGTATCCTGATCAGTAGTGCCGCCTGAAGTAGGCTGCTTCTCGTCAGAGCCCCAGAGACTGTGTCAGACCTTGAGCCTGAAGAACAAACTGTATCCTGTGTATACTCTGCCTACTGCATACCTTGTTTGCTGTGGTGAAATTAAAGGTCATTACAAACTGTTCCTGAGCGCCTGAGTACTGCATTTGGGTCCTAAACACAATCGTTTCAGTTGTACTATTCAATGTTAATGTAAACATTGGATTATTACTCTTTTCATGACTATTATTGATTATACTCCTATAAAATTATCACTACAGTCATACAGACATGAGGACCCTCCTGAAAATGAGATGTTGCATCTCAAGAGGCTAACCTCTGATAAATTTGTTTTCAGCAGAGACAAATATGACGACGACAGGTCTATGATTGGTCCTTTGATCTGTCACTAGCTTTAGTTCTTACTTTAGTCCACTTGTCTCCACTTACCTCCCTCCATTTACCCACACACCCAACACAGCATCATATGGATTTGCTGTTCATCATGAGACTGGGGTCCACATTCAAGATTTCCTGCTGCTTAACAGAAGGTTTTTTCTTGCCACAATGATGGAGCGATTCATGATTGGCTACTGGATTCATGTTGGGTGTTGGATGTACAGTATCTCACAAAAGTGAGTACACCCCTCACATTTCTGCAAATATTTTATATTATCTTTTCATGGGACAACAGTGAGGAAATGACACTCTGATGCAGTGGACTGTAGTGAGAGTCCAGCTTGTATAACAGTGTAAAGTTACTGTCCCCTCTAAATAACTCAACACACAGCCATTAATATCTAAACCCTACTGAGCATCTGTGGGGCGTCCTAAGAAGGAAGGTGGAGGAACGCAAGGTCTCTAACATCCACCAGCTCCATGACGTGGTCATGGGGGGGTGGAAAAGGACTCCAGTGACAACCTGTGACGCTCTGGTGACCCCATGCCCAAGAGGGTAGAAGCAGTGCTGAAAAATAACGGTGACCGCACAAAATATTGACACTTTGGGCCCAATTTGGACACTTTCACTTAGGGGTGTACTCACTTTTGTTGCCAGCAGTTTAGACATTAATGTCTGTGTGTCGAGTTATTTTGAGGGGACAGTAACTTTACACTGTTATACAAGCTGCACTCTCACTAATGTCCACTGTATCAAAATATAATTTCTTCACTGTTGTCCCATGAAAAGATATAGTAAAATATTTGCAGAAATGTGAGGGGTGTACTCACTTTTGTGAGATACTGTATATATTTGTATATATATGTGTATATGTGTGTTTTACCTGATGTGTTTTGGATCAAGTATGAATTCAGTGTTTTTGAAACTTTGGGCAAATGAGAACATATGTAGATACTGTTGCATAACCACAACTCTGGGCTACCACAGACTAACCGGCATCTTACAGGAGGATTTCCGCATCTCCAGTTTCTCGGCAGTGATCCCCGGTCAGGAGAAGAGCAAAAACATGATTTCCCATGAGAAAAGCTTTAAGTGACATTCTCTGCTCCTCTTTTAAAGAAGAAATTGAGTCCATTTCTGATAAAACTGCAGATATTGCTGCATCCACTGAGACCGCTTCAGAAGCTGCCATTGTTTTCAAACATTTTGGGCCATCTAATTGGGCCGTCCAGCTTTTGGCCATGAAGTCATTGGAGCTTGGAGCTTGGATCTGCATGATTTCAGATAATGAATCAGGCAGGTCCATCTGCACTGCAAGGTTACGGTGCCAGGGGAGAGCTGGAGTAACAGCATGTTCAAAGACAATATGAAAAGAAAACACAGATTTCCAGTATTTCACATTCGTGTCTTCTTGTTTGGTAATGACTTGATGTGGTCTAATTGAGGGGTGTTTGTGGGCGCTTTCTGTGGTCCTCTTGCTTTCCAGGCCAGGTTATGGGATTGGAAAGAGCCAGGATTTAATGAGCCCTAGATTTAGTGTTAGAAATGGGCCATGGTCTACTCAGGGTTGGTGAAGCCTGACATGCACCATTAGGAGCACAATAAATAAAATTAAATCAAACTTTTAACCTGTCTGGATGCAGAAAGGTTGGAAAAATTGATGATAGGCTTTTGCAGGCACTACAGTATACTACACGTAAAGAAACAAACTCTTGGTTAATTTTGTGGTTCAGGGTGTAACTTGAGCTTTTATTTGAAATGACAAAGATCCTCAAATTCTCCTCCCTCTGTAGGGTCATGTATTGTGCAGCACCACAATTCAGGGATTAGCTTGAATGTCTGAAAGCGACCGAGGCCGGAGACATCTGGAGACACAATCAAAACACAGCAGAGTACGCCATTGTTTTCTGCTTCAGAACGGAAGTGGTCAGTGGGGTTGGGGGGAGAGGACCTAAAACTGCAACTAAATATGGTTTCCCTCCTCACTTCATGTCCCAGACAGGATACAAGAGCTTGAATGCTTCAGACCCTCACCACTTGTTTTTTTGGCAACCTATGGAGAAAGACGTATGGATGCTTTTCACCCCAAAGCTTTAAGGAAACTTTAACATCTGCTCGCTCATTTGATGGCAATTATGTTGTTATTATTTGTACTTCAGCTTATCAGGAGTTTGGAGGGATTCTCTGGGGCTGAACATGAGACACTGTGCAGCTCAAACGTCTGCCTTACGCTGCAGGTGAACAAGGTCAGCTTTGAGGTCGCTGCTCAGAGCTGTGTCCAGGACGGAGGTCATCTGATGACCATCAGAGAGCCAGGAGAGGAGGATGAGCTACGCTTACTGCTCTCACGGGTCACAGGACAGCGACAGGACAGGCTGATGAAATTCTGGATTGGATTAAAACTGCACAGGGGAGACTGTGTGTCATCTGACAGAACTCTCCGAGGGTTTGGGTGGGTGTCTGGGGAGGCAGAATCGCACTACTCCAACTGGGCGAGGGACCCTGTCAGCACATGCACACAGGAGAGGTGTGTGAGCATTCATTACACCTCCTCGGGTCAGGACCAGCTGAGATGGACCGATGGACCATGCAAAAAAACTGCTTTTTATGTATGTGAGTTCATTTTTAAGGGGATGTGTAAACCCTTGACTGTTCTGGAGCCTGGACAGATAAACTACACAGCACCCTTCTCACTGGAACCACTAAGGGGTGAAATGCCGCTTTATCCACTTGGAACATTTGCAGTTATTTCATGTGGTGACCAACAGTCTCAGTACTCTGTCTGCATATGGACTGACGACATTTACCATTGGAAAGTGCCTGGACCATTCTGCAAAGCAGGAAAACAAAACTGTGCAGTTAACAACGGTGGATGTGAACACTTATGTCGTGAAGACGCAGACGTAGTCAGATGTATTTGTAAAGACGGTTACAGCCTGGATGAGGATAGACGTATGTGCACATTGATAGACTTGTGCAGGTTTGACACATGTGAGCATCAGTGTGTTATGGGGGAGTCTGGGTATTCCTGCAAATGTCCACACGGCTTTAAACTGAATGAGGACCAGCATAATTGCTCTGACATTGATGAGTGCAGGTCAATGATCTGTGATCAGCATTTGTGCGTTAATAGTCTTGGCAGTTACTCCTGTATGTGCAAAGATGGCTACAAAATGGTTGACAGTCAGTGCATTGATATTGACGAGTGCCTGCAGCCAAAGTGTGAGCACAGCTGCGTGAACAGTATTGGATCCTTTGTCTGTAGATGCAATGAAGGCTTTATCTTATCCGCAGATGGACATTCATGTGCAGACATAAATGAATGTGCCAGTAATATTTGTCTTTACAAATGCCTAAATACAGAGGGCAGCTTTTCTTGCACCTGCCAACAAGGTTTCACCATGGACACTGATGGCTTTACCTGCACTCCTGATATAACACTGGATAACCAAACTACAGAAGAGACAAAAACAAACTTCACAGATTTATTATCCAAAGTCCTAGCTGACCCCCAGCATCGGTCCCATCACACTGAAGCCCCTTTTTCAGAGTTTGTCAATGTCACGTACAGCGAAAAGCACACCAACACGTCCTTGGTAACCAGTGTCACTAAGACTAGTTATTCAAGGGTGATAGTCTGCGTCCTTGGTTCTCTCATTCCTTTGCTGCTTTTGCTTGCTGTGACTCTGGCTATTGCAATTTTTAGATGTGCCCACTCCCAAAAACAAGCCAAGAAAAACACCACCACAGATGGATATTGTTGGGTGTCCTCTGGCTTTGATCCACGTTTGGAGAAACTTTACGAGTCCATCCTGACTGATGACCTATGACACGGCGAGACAAGAAGTCGACTGACATACATTAGTTATTTCATTTATTCTGTTCTTGAATTTTCTCCTATGTGTTGAACAAAAGTGTGTTGAGACATTACATTTCAAAGAAACAGAATAATGTGCTGTTTTCTTTCACTAGGACCACAACAATGCAGTGTATATTTGAATGATGGCAGAATTGGTCAGGTGTAAACAGCAGTTTTGAAGACAGTTTCTTATGTACAAGAATCTGTTATATTTGTACTCTAAATCTTATAGCAGATGAAATCAGGGATTACAATCTTGGACATCAGATTTTCTTACAATCTATGTTTACTGAAGAGGGCCTTTTAATGTTTTTCTGCTCCTCTTGCTTTTAAAAATGACAAAAAAGACCCAAAATTTTAGGACTTGGTCATTTTGAGATGTTTTTAAGTTACTTTAAAATGACCTGGGGGAGGACCAAAGACAGGGGTGCTGAGGATAGGGCTGCACCACCACAGCACAAACCAACCCTACACAGCTTGAACCACACCTCTATTGTGAAAATAAAATATATCTCCTAACTTTATTGATATCTGAAATTTTTTTTAACAGTATCAGTTTTCATGAATTGAAAGGAGCATCGTAGCACAAAGAGGTGAAGCATGACGATTAGACCCGAGAAAGAAAGCTGCAGCATTTTAGAGTCATATACTACAGCAGTGTGAGCAGGCCCTTTTTTTCATTAGTGTTTATTTGTATAGGGACAGTATGAATCATGTGCCAGAGACCTGGTCCAGGTCATTTTGGAGCTAGTGTTCTACAGAACTTTGGGAATATGCAACAGACACCTTACTTCTAATGTCCAGATGCACATTTGCGTCTGGTGCACAGGTCATCGCCCTCATTGAATGACCCTGATTACTTACAGCTGCGTTCACCCAGACTTAACAAGGGAAACATACTGGGAATAAGGGCATTACCTGGGTCCAGGTGAAAACCTTTGCTGCTTGTGTTCCCACAACCTGCTCTCTAGGGTAAAGATGGGATTATATCAGGCCTTTTATTTTATTTTATTTTTTTTAATTATAACAGCTGTTTTCTCATCCCATCTAAAGACAAACAAAAACTGACAGTGTGAAAAACTCTTCTGTCACCACATGAATTCAACTTTCACTTCATGAGGGCCATGTTTTGAAAAATCTTTTACTGTTTACTGCTTACAATCTACTTACTGTTTATTTTTTTGTTTGTCTTCTTATTGTTTTTGTTGTTTTTCTGCCTACTGTCTGTTTGTTTTGTTTGATTACTGTTTGTTTGTTTTCTTACTGTTTGTTCTTTTGCTTACTATCTGTTTGTTTGTTGGTTTGCTGCTGTCTTGGCTGGACCACTCTGAAATGAGATTGTTAATCCAGAAAGATTCTCTGTTGAAATTTTAAGAATTGACCTTGGTCATCACTTCTGAGAAAACAGCTAGTTTTCTTTTAATCACACTTCACTTTATTGTCAGAACAAATTTTGGTGTAAAATGATGTGTCTACTTGATTTTCAAAGCAAAATGCCCCTGTGCCATCCAATGAAAAGTCAAGCTTTTGCCAGAACTGAAATAAACTGCATGTTGGTAAGAGATTGTTGTTCTTTATCTTCATGCTGAATATTGCCTTTAATAACCCTGAAACAAACAGCCCAGCCTTATCTGGCTTCCTTCCTGTCCTGTCATTGTGTTGAGGGGTGTTGCTTCCTGAGTAGGCCACCACGGACTCTCAATTCTCCATAACTGTTCTCACTCAACATTTTAAGTCCCTGCTTCACAGCACTATGAGCTGCTTGCATCTAACAGTATTTTTGCCAATGAAGTTCATCAGATGGATCATTCTGATGCTTTTCTCGTCGTCTTTAAAGACAGGGTTCAGCGGGGGGCAGGGGAGTGGCTGTAAACCTTTCTGCTCTGGGAGTGACTGCATTGTTTTACACCAGGACTGGGTGGACTTTAAATCAGCTGAGGAGGCATGCCATGACAGGAATGGAGAGTTGATGACACTTCAGACTGAAACAGATAAGACCATCTTTGACATTTTCAGCCTTGAACTGAGTGGAGACTTCTGGATCGGACTCCGTTTACCAGTTGGCACTTGCAGCAACCCTTCAGCTCCATTAAGAGGCTACAGGTGGACCTCTGGGAGTGTGGACAGCAGCTTTCTTCAGTCCTCCTGCACATGGACCGATAGTTTTAAAGTCTGCTTTCCCTATTGTGTGTCTCTCTCAAATGAGCATCGGTTGACTGAGAGGCCGTGCACTGAGAGAACTGATGGCTATTTGTGCAGAATGAATCACAAAGATGCATGCCAGGCACAAAGATTAACCGATCCTGTTTTCAAAAGCTCCAAAGGCTGCTCGCCTGGCCCTTGTGAACACATGTGCACAGATGTAAAAGGAGGATATAAATGCTCTTGTTTCAGGGGGTATATTCCAGACAGCAGTGATCCAAGGAGATGCAAAATGCATTGCTCAAAGCAGAAATGTCCTGCAGTCTGTCAGAGGAACACCGACAGTGGGTGTTTCTGTCCTGACGGCTATCTGATAACAGACAAGGTTTGTGAGGACATTGATGAATGTTCAAATAACTGGTGTGATCAGGAGTGTAAGAATACTTTTGGAAGTTTTGTGTGCTCCTGTCGAGAAGGATTTGTACAGAGAGATCAGGTCAAATGCATCAGAAATGTGCATGATGAAGGTCATGTGGTCACAACTCCTATTGCCGTAGGTTCAGTGAAACCAGCCAATAACATAACCTACAGAGCTTCTCCTGCTACAGCCGGTCATTTCCTGTGGATCTGGATTTTCCTCACTTTGGCTGTTGTTGTTTTTGTTATTGTTATTAGGCTTTATGTCATTAAGCATCATAGGGGACGAGAACAAAACCTCGATCCAGTGTCTCCTGTCCCTGCGGACAATATAGAGTGTTGAATATGAACACTACAACATATGACTCTAAAATACAAGATTTAAACTGTTAGATAAACAGTGAACAGACAGTAGGCCTGAATTATAAACAGAATTTGAGTAGCAAACATTCACACAAAACTGAAACTCAATAATAACAATAGAATTTCCGTTGAAGCTCAGTTGATTTTCCTTTAAATATTCATTTTAAGGTTTTACTGCTTGTATATATCAATGTTCTACCTGAGAAATGTGTGTTTTTTAAGAACCCGAGAACCTCCAGTCCCATTTTCTTTACATTTGTATTCATGAATCTACATTTAATAACACTGAGCCTCACAGAAGTCAGTTGTGTCTTCCTTCTTTAGGTTAGAGTGCCACCCAGAGGTCCTTCAGGCAAACTGCAAGACAAGGCCGAAAATAACATGCACAATGACCTTGGGATTTCCTCTCTGATCTTGTTTATGTACCATATATTTCCTGCACATATAAACGTTGCAGGATTTTTCAGTACTCATGCTCATCTACAGTAGAAGATAAACTATTTTGAATACATGACATAAAAAAAAAAAAAAACATTTGATGTTTCAGGGAATTAATGTTGTTGCTGCGGTGTGATAAGTGAAAAAACAGCCATTGTGAGTGTTTTCATGCCATTATTCTTTGTATGAAGACTTGGTATTCTGTATATCTCTTGCTAAATAAAAGGAAGTAAAAGAATCAATGGGAGTTTCAAGTCAACTGTAATTATCTGACCCTTGATGACCCTTTACAGAAAGTCAACCACAGGCCTTCTTGGTAACTGCTAAGTCAAACAAAACCTGTTGTTGGACACTTTCCCTTTTGGAAAACAATTGGAAATAACTTATTTGACAAACTTTCATTCATTCTTAATTCATTTGAGTCTTTCTAAAACTTGACCACAGAATATTACTGATGTATGATCTCAGAAAAGGTAATCGTCCTCATCAACAAAATTCTGTTATTATTCCAACTAAAAAAAGGAAGAAAGACCTGCACACCAGAAGGTGCTCCAATGATCAATTTAATAATGAAAATAGTCACAGATGTGGCATCTCAGGTCCCAGCTGAACATCAGACATGTATAAGTGAGGGGACGCACCTCCAGGTTTACAGCCCTGGGGCCACCTGACAGGTCATGTGATACACATCATACGACAACAAATGCATTAATGTGGCTATTATCACAAATGTAGAGACTAATGATGAAGTTATGCATCACATGATTTTATCGTTCTACTGTTGATTTTATTATTTTGACCTTGTGAACTTGTACAGTGTCCTTGAGTGTCCTGAAAGGCACTTTTAAATAAAATACATTAATTATAATATTACCCAACAAACATATTTACAGAAGCTAAAACAACTACAATCTGAGAAAAAAACTGAACAGCTTGAAACATCAGGGAAGTAGCGTCATAAAGGAAAAACCTGTGTTTACACATACATTTATGCATAATTAAATAAAGTGAAGTTTAGATTAAGCATTGAATAAAGCATTAAAGATGTGTCAAAACAGACAAAAGTGTAGACATCTGTCCCACAGCACATGGAGGGTTTTAATATGCACATAACCATAAACTGGGACAGGAAGGTCACCGACACGTTAGAAAACTGCTTCAGAAACAGATCACACAGAAAACCACTGAAGGACCAGACCAGAATCATGACAATGGTCTCAAATAAAACTCCTAATCACGTCCTTTTGGGGACAGAGTGTCCGATGTGTGAATCCAAAAGGTTGCTCTTTTGAGGAATAATTCATTCACATTCAATGCATTGTACTACAGTTTATGGGGCAGCAGCAAAATCATCTCTCCAAAAAGAGGATAGTTTACAACGCAGAGCTCTGCTTATGTCCACAGGAGTGATGAAAACATGGAATAAAGAGGAATAGAAGCTGCCACTATGCACTGGGTGAACAGAAAGGGAGTGGGGGGAAACCAGCTACAAAGACAGAACTGTTGGAGTATGCCAGTTTTCAGAGGCGAGGGATTGGATGGACATCGGTGAATGTGCTGAGATGTATAAATGTGCTCTTGACAACTCAAGCCCAGCGGTGTCCCCTTAAGGTTGTACCCAACTGATGTATGGTGCATCAGCATTTGGCAGAGGCGTTGGAAGACCTTTTTAACTGGGAGTGCTGAGGCTCACTGCTGTGCATACAGTGTACAAAATCATATAATAAATCCAACTTGAAGCCCATCACCCTTAAACAACAGTTAATTCTAATGCATTAAGCCAAAGAATTTCATACAAGAAAAACAAATGCTTGATTACAAAGACGGAGCTCCAATTAGATGCATCACTGAAAAATAAATATAGATCAGTATTGATTATAAATTAACTTAAAACATGATCAAATCTAGTTAAAGGGACAGTTCAATTTTTTGAAGTGGGGTTGTATGAGCTCCATATAGCCACTAAGTAAGTTAGACGCAGTAGAGCAGGGGTATTCAATTAAAAGTCACCGAGGTCCAGTTAATAAAATTTTCACCAATAAAAGGTCCGAACCGAAGCCCAGTTTGTCTTATAGCCTTCCCCTATGTCCACATTTTTATGGTTTCAACAATATTTATTGTCAATTTCTAATGCAGGATATGTTTTATTGAGTGCACAGCTAGCTCCTTTACCATAAATAAAAATAGTCCAAGGCAAACTAATTTAAGGCCTTTATTTCAGATTAAAAAAGAAAAACCTGAAATAAATTAATAAAAAAATGCAAACAGAGCAAAATAACCATTTTTTCCTCTTAAATGAAAGAGGTCCCAGCCAAGAATTGAAGGCCTACACATCAAGTTAAAATGTCAACATATTCAGAAAACAATAAATAAAAGGTGGCTCTTTTTAGGAAAAATCAAGTGCATACAGAGCGCTAACTAAATATTTTTCTTCTCTTTTTTTCTTAAATAAGAGAGGTCACAGCCTAAAAATATGAAGACCTACACTTACAGTAAAAAAAAGTCAACATCTTCATAATACAAGAAATTAACTCTTAAAAGTACTACCATCTGTCATCTGTAACTGCTTGTCCGCTGTGTGGTTGCAATATAATGTAACAAGAAAGTGATAGGAAGATAAATATTTTATTTACGCATGTTTCAGATTTTGCTCTCCCTGTCTTTGGCTCTCTGTCCTTAACTCTCTCTCTCTCTCTCTCTCTCAATCTTTCAGTCTTTCCCTCTCTGTCTTTCTCATTCTCACACACAAACAGCGCTGCACGCATTACACGAACCCACACTCACATAGGACAGGGGCGTTACTGGCACAGCTGGATAGTGCACTTGGTCAGTGATCGGGAGGTTGCAGGTTCAAGCCCAGCTCCAGGCGACACATGGCGATGTGTCCTTGGGCAAGACACTTAACCCCCAGTTGCTCCCACTGCTGCGTCAGTGGCATGTAAATGGACATGAAAGGGCGTGAAAGTGTTAGCTGATACTGATGGATAACTAACATAGAAACTCTGAACCATCAGTGAGTGAATGTGAGAGTGAATGGGTGTGAATGGGTAAGTGTGACCTGTGGTGTAAAGCAACTCTGAGTAGTCAAAAGACTAGAAAGGCGCTATATAAGCTCAAGTCCATTTACCATTTACCATTTACAAAGGCTAATAAATAAATAAACAGAACAGTGTTGCTAGAACTTGCAAAATATGAAACATTCGAAAACTAATGCTAAAAACTGTAGAACTGCAACAATGAAAATAACACGAACAAATGATCAAATAAATTTGTAAACAATTAGAAAAAGAACAGGATCAGCCCGTGGAGTGCGCAGTGCCACCACAGTGCAAAAACTCTGACCTCATCAGCATTTCACATACAGGTCGGTTGCGACCCTTGTCACCTGTCTTATTTTTTTGCACTGACTGTTTATTTGTCTCTGCCTCCTGTTTGCTTGTGGCTGCTGCAGCTCGTGCTGTAAACACGATAGCGGCGCATAAATCACCTCTGCTAAATGATGTGATGTGAGTCAGTTAGTTCCAGATAAACAGATAAACTTTACTTTTCCGAAAAGTTAATGCACTTAAAAACATTTCTAGGTAGCGTACTCTTAAACTGTGGTACTAATTTTTGGTGGGAGTTCTTGTAGGCAGAGAAAGTACCCTCTGTTCTTAGTACAATTCTTCCCTGTTTGTGGCTAGTTCTGCGTAACAGACTCTTACAGACTGTGGCTTACTGAGGGAGAGGAGAGAACTTTCTACTGCATCTTATGTACTTAGTGGCCATATGGAGCTCATACAACCCCACTTCAAAAAAACTGAACTGTCCCTTTTAGTCCAAACCCCTGTTAAAGAAGATGCCGAAGGAGAAACGATGTGAAGCAACTGTCACTGAACATAGGTGTTACGGCCCTGGCCGCATATTGTTATGTGTTTCATTTGAGATGATATTTGTTGAGATGCTCTATCCTGTGGAGTGTCGCGTATGAGAGAGTGTGATAGTGCCGGTAGAGTGAGAGCTCTTCTCCACAGGAGGATCTTTGCAGCAGCACTCAGGCCAGGCGTGATTGGCTGAGGTGCTGGATCGGCTGAGGGAGAAGCAGCCCTGCTATTGGCCCAAGAAGAACGGCGTCCAATTCAAATGGCCTCAGTCAGGAGATGGAGGTCGACGTCTTTTCTGACAGCAGCAGCTCCACGTCACTGTCGGCCTCCAAACTTGATAAACTTGGTTAACTGTGTGATTATTAATTGGTAGTTTTTAGTTGTTTTTCTTGTCTTGGTTAGTTTGTTTGTGGTTTCGGGCAATTCCTTATTTTGTGTGCCAGCCTTTGCGGCCTTTTGTGTTTGTACCCCTTTTTTAGTTTGTTTTTTTGTACATACCTTTTTTGCCTTTGGCTTGTCTTTGTTGTAAATAAATTGTGAAAATTGTTTGGTTATTTAAGATTTGGAGAATGAGTGATTTTCTTTTTTTCCCCTTTTCCTTTTCAAATATGTTAGGCACCTTCCCCCTAGACGGGTGCGTAACATAATTTTGGGGGCTCGTCCTATTATTGTTGTATTGTGCCTTCGGTGAGTATTTCAATTTGTTTTTCTTCTTTCTACATTGTCTTGGTTGGCATTTTGTCACTCTAAAAAAAATTACCAAAATGTTTGATTTAGATGTGTTTGCACAACATCCCTCTCTTGAGAAATTGGATCACCAAGGCACCAAGGCTATTTGTTGCTGATCGCAAACTTTTTTAATATCTCTGTGCCCTTAAATGCCCAAAAGGCAGAGATTAAAAAATGTTTGTCGCAAAAATTAATGAAAGAGGGCAGAGTGTTTTCCAAACTGTTCAGCGCTCCTGAGAGTGTGTCAGGGGACGTGGGAGCGGAGGCTGCCACAGCCACCGAGCCGAGCGCTGTCGCCCAAGCTGGGGTAAAAACGGAGGATCTGAGGCTGACACTCCGGTTGAGAGAGGTGGAGCTCGAGACAAAAGCTCGTGAGGTTGAGCTCATGCACCTCAGAATCCGAGCTTTGGAGCTGGAGAGGTCTCCACTAGTGTCCACCCCGGTCAGTCTGAATCCTTCCACCTCTGCCTCCGATCAGTTTGAGGTCAGCAGGCATATTGCTTTGGTGCCGACATTTAGAGAATCAGAGGTTGATTCGTACTTTAATGCTTTCGAGCACATTGCAGCAGCTCTCCGATGGCCTGAGGAGGTGTGGAGTTTGCTGCTTCAGTGCAAACTGGTAGGGAAAGCGCAGGAAGTTTGTGAGTTTATCTATTGATGAGAGTCTTGATTATGACATTGTGAAAGCCACTGTGTTAAGGGCTTATGAATTGGTGCGTGAGGCTTACCGCCAAAAATTTCGATCTCTGGAGAAGAAAAAACTTTGCTTTTTGATAAATGGTGCCCAGCGAGCAAAGTAACAAATTTCGCACAGCTCCGTGAATTGTTTCTGTTGGAAGAATTCAAAACATGTCTTCAAGATAAAATTGTTGGTTATCTGAACGAACAAAAAGTTGATTCTCTGTCTAAAGCTGCTGTGCTCTCTGATGAATTTGTGTTAACACACGTTGTGTTTTCCGACAGTGCGCCGTGAGATCCCCGCTGGTGGTGCGGGTAAACCTCAGCGTGCCCCTCCTAAATGTCCTCCGCAGTCAAACCAGTCTGTGAAAAAACCTAAAAGTGTGGGTTTTGTTCAGCCTGCTGCTCTGTCATCTGTTGGCGCAGGTGAGCTGACTGAGAGTCAGATGGATGAGGCTGATTGCCCGTTCATTCAGAGGCTCAGTCTCTCTGACGGGGGAGGAAAAGGTTTAGGTTCCAATCACTATTTTGTGCGACACAGGGGCACTGCAGTCCCTCATTTTGGATGTTTTGCCTTTTTCTGATGGTTTGTTTTGTGGTTCCGATGCCCTCCTCTGGAGAGTTAAAATGAGCGTGTTGAGAGCACCGCTGCACACTCTGTGAGTTTTTCTGCCCCCTGAAGTGATTGATGATCCTATTGTGGATATGCCTATTTCTACCCCTGCTGCTGTCAGACCGTCCTCTGTTTTTCCGGCTTGTGCCGTCACCCGTGCTCAGGCGCGTAAATACGCTGATGTCATGGATTTGTCTGATTCATTCATGTTCTGTGATGACAACACTGTAAAAAGTGAAAATCAAATTAAAAACTCAGAAAAATGTGTTACTGAAAACCTGCTGCCTGATGCAGACTTGTCTTTTGTCATCACAGGGCTGAGCTCATCCTCACAGCAGACCGACTCTCTGGTCAGCTGCCTGTCATCTGCTGCAGCACAAGCGCTGACTGCCCCTCTGTGTACAGCATTGATAATGGTGTATTAATGCGCACGTACTCCCCTTCGTCTGGTGATTTAGGTTGGAACTCGTTTAAACAATTAGTTGTGCCACAAAAATTTCGCCCACAACTCCTCAGCCTTGGGCATGACAGTTTCTCTGGTCACTTAGGAATTAAAAAGACTTACCACGGCATCCTGCGTTACTTCTTTTGGCCAGGTTTAAAAAGTGATGTGTCCAAATTTTGTCGCTTATGCCATGTCTGCCAAGTAAGCGGTAAACCAAATCCGGTAATTCCTCCCGCTCTGTTGCATCCAATCCCGGCGATCGGAGAGCCGTCTGATCAGATAATCCTCGACTGCATCGGTCCGCTTCCCAAAACAAAATCAGGATATCAATACCTGTTAACTCTGATGTGCGCTGCAACCAGGTATCCAGAGGCAATCCTGATGTGCACACTTAAAACCAAAGCCGTAGTAGAAGCCCTGGTAAACTTCTTCTCCACATTCAGCCTGCCAAAGTCCATTCAGACGGACCAAGGTACAAACTTTATATGCAAAATCTTCGCTCAGGTGTTATCCACATTGTCCATTAAGCACCATAAATCCAGTCCGTATCATCCTTAGTCTCAAGGCGCTCTCGAGCGTTTTCATCAAACGCTGAAATCCATGCTATGTAAATACTGTCTTGATTCCAGGAAGAAGTGGGATGAGGGGTTACCTTTCCTCCTCCTTGCTGCGCGTGAGAGTGTGCAGGAGTCTACAGGCTTCAGCCCCGCTGAGCTGCTGTTTGGCCACACGAGGTCCTCTGCGGTGGCCTGCAAGAAGTACCTGTCCGCCTCGGCCACTCCAACTCAAAACGTGCTCGATTATGTGAGCTCTTTTAGGGAGCGTCTGCATAAAGTCTGTGAAACTGCGCGCAGCAAGTTATCGCTGTCTCAGAAAAAAATGAAGAAGAAATTTGACAAGAAAAGTGTAAAAAGGGAATTTGGAATTGGAGATAAAGTATTAGTTCTCCTTCCGATCCCTGGTTCCTCCCTGCAGGCAAAGTTTTCTGGCCCTTATGTGGTGCAGGAAAAATTGAGCAAGGCAGACTATGTGGTTGGAACCCCGGACTGGAGGAGGAAATCGCGTGTGTGCCACATCAATGTGATGAAGCCTTATTTTTCTCGTGTGTGTGATGATTCTGGTGATGCATCATCATCTCCCGCTGTGATTGCCATGCCCACTGCCGCGCCTTTGCCTCCCTCTGAGTATTTCCCTGAGAGTGACGGCCTGCGCGTCTCTAGTGCTGTACCGTGTTCGTGTCTCCAAAACTCGGAAATAGTGAAAGATTTACAGAGCAGTCTGTCTCACTTGAATGATTCGGCCCAAACTGATATCTGCAATTTAATCAACAATCATCTCTCTCTTTTTTCTGACACTCCAACCCGCACCAGTGTCCTTTCCCATGACATTGATGTAAGGGATCATGCGCCCATTAAACAACATGCCTACCGAGTTAACCCGACTAAACACGCTCAAAATGGTTTAGCTGTTCCCAGCTCTAGCGCATGGAGCTCTCCCTGTCTTCTTGTGCCAAAAGCAGATAAGACTCCCCGGTTTTTGCACCGATTTCAGGAAGGTAAATAACGTCACTAAGCCTGACTCCTATCCTCTGCCGTGCATGGAGGACTGTGTTGACCACGTCGGCGCGGCCAAATTCGTAACTAAACTCGATCTGTTGAAGGGCTACTGGCAGGTTCCCCTTACCCCACGCGTTTCAGAAATCTCTGCTTTCGTTACCCCTGATGGTTTCTATCAGTACACCGTCATGCCATTCGGCCTCCAAACAGCTCCCGCCACATTTCAGAGGCTGATGCACAAAGTTTTGTCCGGTGTGAAAAATTGTGAGGTGTACCTCGATGACATCGTGGCTTATTCAGGAAGCTGGCCTGAGCATCTGAAAACGCTCAGAGTCATCTTTGAGAGACTCTAGAATGCTTTGCTCATCTTGAATTTGGCCAAATGTGAATTCGGCAAGGCCACTGTGACCTATTTAGGCAAAGAGGTGGGCCAGGGTCAGGTGCGTCCTCTTGCAGCCAAAATCCAGGCGATCCTTGGTTATCCTGCTCCTCTGTCCCGACGTGAGCTGCGCCGTTTCCCTGGGATGGCAGGATACTATCGAGGCCTCTGTAAAAACTTTGCTGATCTGGTGGTGCCTTTGACTAATTTGACCAGTGCCACTAAACCTTTTGTTTGGTCCCCTGAGTGTCAGCAGGTGTTTGAAGCTGCCAAGGCGCTCCTCTGCAGCGCACCTGTTCTGGCCGCTCCTGATTTTGCGCGCCCCTTTAAGCTGGAGGTCGACGCCAGCGCTAGAGGTGCGGGGGCACTCCTTCTGCAGGAGGATGAGCATTGCGTCAACCATCCAACTAGCTATTTCTCCAAAAAGTTCAGCAATCACCAGATTTTTATGTTTGTTTTTTTGTACATTCTTTTTGCCTCTGGCTTGTTTTTGTTTGTTTGTTGTAAACAAATTGTGAAAATTTTGATCATTGTTTGGTCATTAAGATTTTGGAGACCGAGACTGATTTTCTTTTTTCCCTTTTTCCCTTTAAAATATGTTAGGCACCTTCCCCCTAGACGGGTGCGTATTTGTTTGCTGCAGGAAATTTCTTAGTTTCATATAATTTATGTATCAGTCATATCTTAAATCAAAAGGTTAAACGAAGTTCTTGTTGAATGAGAACTCAAATTAGATCACACATTATTCAAATAAATACCCTAATACCATACAAATTAATAGATAACTTAAAGGTCCCATATTTTGCTCCTTTTCTGCAGTTTAACATGGATCCTTGATGTCTTCATGAAACGTTGGTGACATGCTTTGGTCCAAAAAGCCTATGAATAAAGCACAGCTGCATTCTTTCCATGCTCACATAACCCCTCTGTTCAGAACGGCTGGTTTTAAGGGCGTCGCCTTCATATGCTAATGAGACAGAGCAGAGCAGCGTACATACGGGAATTCACGATTGACCTGCAGCGTAACTCGAGCAAAGCGGCCGCTCCAGCCACGCGCCGCTCACAGTCCTGAACACACACAAACTGCAAATTCATGCCAGTTACCAGATAACAGTGAAGCTCATTTCCCCCAAACATCACAGGCTAATGCACAACATGCTAACCACGGCCTAGTCACCGCAGTGGGACACAGCCGCAACTTAGCCTAGCTTCCATACTAACGTTAGCAGAAACAGAGGGGTAACGGGGTTAGTAAAGGACTGATTATATTCATCCAACTGTTAAACTTCTCTTGACTAATGTAAGAATGCTCGTACACTGAAGTTCATCCTTCAGACTTTCAACAAGTAAATTGTGAACATTGACGAACATGTTGTGCAGTTACCTCTGGTTCACTTCACCCTGCTGTTAGCATTAGCTCGAAGCAATGAGCAAAATAAATACTACACAGCATTAAAATACTCACATTTCCATCATCAGGTTTGGTGACAGATTGTTGGTACTGAGCCTGGATTCAGGAAAAGTCTAGTTCCCAGTCCTGTGTTGAACTGACTAAAGTTGAAGAAGCAGTCGGACGTGAAGTGACTGACACACACATACAGGTTTTAGCCGACTGTAGCTGCTCATTCCCTTCAAAATAAAATTAATCCACTGGGCCCTTTGGTCCTCTGAGGCTGGTAGCCTATATGTGAAGATATATGTGGCTGTTTACAGCCAACAACTGAGCAGTGACGGCTTCTGAGCTTAGACATGCTGAACACAGATCTCTCACTAAGAATATAAACAACATGGCTGCTCTTCACAGAGGAATCTCTGCAGCAGGGAGAAGGGGATACTCAGGTAGACCAATCAGGTTAGGTATGCAAATAAAAACATACTGTTACATAACAGTATATTCACAGACTCAACAGCTCACTGAATACCATGAGTTTACATTCATGCAGCCTGATAAATACAGGTTTTGTTGTCTACTGTCACATTTTGTGGGCTGGGAGGAAGGACAAATACCCAAAAATGTGTTCAAAAGCCTTTAAAAAGTGATTTTTGCATAATATGTCCCCTTTAAATTCAAACATAAAACAATTCCAGCATAAATTAGGGAATAAGGGTGAAATGAAATAAAAATTTATGCACAACTTTCTGCTGGAATTTATTATAAGATGAAATCAGAGGTGCTAATGTAGGTCGACCTACATGTCCAGTCTTTAAGTTTAGGACACGTTAGTATTTTATAATAAGTCAGTTTGTGTTAATTGACAGTCATTAAGCCTAAAACTGGACACCAAGTAAATAAAGGGTAAAAAAAAGAAACGGGAAGCGATGTGACAGTCTCTCTGTCTTGATAAAGTTTGATGAAAAGCAGCTGCCAGACAAAGTGTGTGTTGGATTTTTGCGGTATGATGTCAAGCTATACGTTCCTCCACTGCTGAGATGTTTCAAATGTCAGAAATATGGACATGTGGCAGCCATCTGTAAGGGAAGACAGAGGTGTGGGAGATGCGCTGGAGATCACGAGTATGGCAAATGCGAGGCTGAGCTAAACTAAAATGTTGTAACTGTGGTGGTGAACATAGCTCTGCCTATCGAGGGTGTGAAGCCAGCAAAAGAGCTGTGGAGGTGCAGCAGGTAAAAAACACTGAAGGAGTGACATGCTGAAGCTGTGAAAAGAGTGGCAGGGAAAGAAGTGAGAGTCGATGACAGAGGAAACAATGCACGATCATGTCAAGGATGTCACAAAGTTAAGGAGGACACACTAATTGTGGGTAAAAATGACTTTGTGCTGTTCATGGTGGATGTCATAAACTTTTCTGCACAGGCTGTCAGGAAAATGGAAAGGAATAAAATCATTGTTAAATCAGCCGAAAAATGTCTAGGAATCAAAGGACTGTGCTGGGAAGCAGTGGAGGAAGTGTTAAGTGGGGGACCTCCCGTCTCACAATCAGGATGCGGTGACGCCTCATGGGATTAAAGATATTGCAGTGGAATGCAAGAAGTTTGATTGCCAATGGCCAAGAATTTAAGCAGTTTTTATCGGAATTGCCAAATAAACCTCATATCAAATTATACAGGAGACATGGTTAAAGTCACAGTTGGACTTTGTTATTCATGGTTATAATTCTGTAAGGAAGGACAGGGATATGGGAAATGGTGGTGGGGTAGCTACATTTATACGAGTGGGAGGAATTAATCACAGTGTGGTTGATATTGGGAAGGAGCAAGAGTCTATAACGGTTAAAATCTGGATGAAAGAGGACCAGTAAACTATAATTAATTAAAATAACCCTTGTAAAAGGCTAAATCTAGATATATTGTATGAGATTAGTAATTATACGCACGGGAAAATAGTATGGTGTGGAGATTTTAATGCACACAGCATGTTATAGGGGAGTAAGCTTACTGATGCTAATGGTCTGGTGGTGGAGGAATTCATTGACATTAAAGGACTACTATGTATAAATGATGGGAAAGGGACAAGGTATAATAACTCAAACAACACAGAAAGTGCAATAGACATTACATTAATATCCAGTGAGACAGCTGGCACTTGCATTTGGGAGGTCATGAACATGTAGCCACTTGGGAGTGATCATTACTCGATACTCACCAAAGTTGGCATGGAGCCTAACTGAACCAAAACTAGGAGGATACAGAAATGGAAATTGAATAAAGCAAACTGGCAAGCATTTTATAGTAGCAGAGACATAGAAGACACATGGCTAGTAGAAGAGGATAAAACAGATGTTGATGAATTTAATCAGAAATTTAATCAGAATTTAATCAGAAATTGGTTCGAACTTTTATCCAAATAGCAAACAGGACAACACCAAAAAGCAAAGGAACAGAGGGGAGGAAGTGTGTACCGTGGTGGAACAAAAGCTTTAAAGAAGCTGTTAAAAGAAGAAACAAAGCATTTAGGAAATTAAAGTTAAAGCATAACATTGAAACCCTAGTTGAATATAAAAAGCACAAGCAGTAGTTTTGAAAACTATAAAAAAGGCAAAAAGAGAATGCTGGAGGCAATACTGTAATAGTATCGGGAGAGAAACACCCTATCAGATGTTTGGGGAATGATCAAGAAAATGAAAAGAGTGAAAAGTAATTTTGAAATCCCAGTGTTGATTAGCAATGACAAAGTGCCAGTGAACAATTTAGAAAAAGCTGAACTCCTGGCACAATCATTTGTTAAGGTACATAGTTCTAAAAATTTGCCTTTCATATCTAGGCAACATAGAGATCAGACTCTGAAGATGTATCCAGGAGTGGCAGAGCAGCAGACTGCAACAGGGGAGGACTTGGACTTACCATTCAAAATGTTTGAGTTAAAGAGAGTAATTTTAAGTGCAAGACAAACAGCACCAGGAACTGATAATGTGTGCTATGAAATGTTGGCACATATGAAAGACAGTGCTCTTGAAATCGTACTGAGGCTTTTTAATTTGATACGGGAAGTGGGAAACATTCCATCTGCATGGAAACAGTCAACTATTGTGACTGTTTCCATGCAGATATATATGTATATATATATATATATATATATATATATATATATGTATATATATATATATATATATATATATATATATATATATATATATATATATATATCTGCATGGATATATATGTGTGTGTGTGTGTGTGTGTGTGTGTGAATATATATATGTGTGTGTATATATATATATATATATACACACACACACACACACACACATATATATATATATATATATATATATATATATATATATATATGGATTATTGTTATACGTATAAAAAGATAACTTTTCAGGTGATAATTTTGATATATCACCTGATATATATAAAATGTTGTTCTTACCTGATGCTCTGATGAAGTTAAAGAGCAATCCCAAATGATCCTGGCTGAATCTATAGGTCAGGATATGCTGCTGATCTGCTAGCATTTTAGGAATCATCTGTGTCAAGGTGTCGATGTTTATGACAAACCCCATGACAGACAGGTACCTTCAAAAGAAAGTGTTGCATGACTTAGAAGTAGGTTTTAAGTAAAATACCTTTTTTCGAAAATGGTTATGCAAACTTACTGGGTGCTTTTTTACAGGGATGTAAACTTGGGAACAATTTAGAACACAATATGCCGAACTTGCAAAAACATGCAATACTTACCAATTTGATGCCTGCACTATCTGGTAGGAAAAGATATAACAAAGAATTTCAACCAGAAACAAATCAGCAGATAAAAATATTGGAGCAAGAGAGCATCAAGTGGTTATACATTACATTTTTACTGCTGTAGAACCTGAAAAAACTGAAACCAAAAAAATGTCAACAAAGACAACAACAGACAGTCAACACATTAGATCTTGACAACATCATGTTGACATAGGTACCATACCACTTTGACAGCTGTAAATCCTCAGAAGAAATTAAATTTGAGCACAGTGGAGAAAGGGAGCATCATGAGACCATTCTCACTTACTTATCACCATGACCTTATCACCTTATCAGCGGCATGCTTGAAAAACAGCATCGTATGAACGTGATGCGGAACTTGAACAGAACAGAAATTTGGGTATTTTAAAAGACCTCTTTGACCATTGAAGGGGTTTGTTATCCTTCATCACCAAAGAAATCAGGTACTTCCTGGCTTTCTTCAAGAAAAGAACTTTCTCCCGCCAATTGAGCTTTCCCAGGGGAGCTTTGTACCCTTTGGCACGGGGATTGCGGCTTTTCATTATATCCAAGAGCCTGTCAATGATCTAGGAACAAATATCTACATTATAGCTGCAGAAAGGCAGTAAAGCAGCAAGCAAAATAAATCAGGGATGTCAATGAACTTCAAGGTTTCAAAAAGGGATTTTTTGCATAAATTAGGCTGATTAAATAATTAGCATATCACACCCAACAATCTAGCGTTAAAAGTTTCTCGTAATTCACCAAAGCAGGGAGTCAATAGATATCAGATAAATCAAATTAATTCCCCCTCCATGCAGCAGAATAATCACAAGTTACTTTGTTCAGGAACACACAGCTATAGTGTTGCATTACCTCAATGAATACTGCTGTTGCTTCACAGCTTTGAAACTCTGGACAGCCAAGATCCCTCAGGGTGTGGAGAGCTACTGCAACAGAGCAGCTCAAAGTCTGCGCAGCCAGGGAGACCTTCATTTTCTGGTTGTCAAAATGTATGTGTTTGTCGGTCAGTTTGTTGGCTGCATGAAGTCCTTCTTTTTTCTGTGAGCTGTTCAACTGACCAGTGTGGCTCCACCCAATCTTGCCTACAGAGCTCTTGATTGGACTGTATGACTGCAGAAACAGTCATAATGTTTAATTATAATTTAATTTGATTTTTGTCAGTACTTACTTACACAAGTAAAGACAGTAAATTGTAAATTATCACATTAACTGCAACATGTTGCGTGCGAGCTTCAACATGTGGCAAGCATCCATCATAACAAACACTTCATGAGAAGGGTCAGCTGGGTGTGGAAAGCTTGTTTTCAACAGTCCATGTGGGTTTTCCCCTCAGCTCACAACCAAGTTGGTTGCGCATGCTTATATTGGTGGCATGACCATCCATAGTCAAACACACCACTTTGATGTGCCGCTTATGGAGTTCCTCCAAAGCATGTGCAAGGAGCTCTTTCTGGGTTTCTGGTGAAAGCGAATTTGTGAAGTAATGACCAATTGGAGCTTTCCACTGTCCTTGTAAGCCAACAACGATGAAAACAAGAGCCTCGGTGGCTACATCAGTTTCATTACATCCAGCACCCATATCCACATATCCAGACATTGCTTTGGTGTGTGCATTGTACTGAATATGTTTCTTCATCGCCATGGCATCTAACATCAGAGAGACACAGCCATACTTGGAAGGGTCTTGTCGTCCAAAGAAGAAAGCCACCTTTAGGTTGTAGAAATTGTAAAATTTATAACCAATTGCTTACAAGTATTTGTTTCAATTCAGCTATTAAAAAAAAGAAACAAAACTGGTTCCCCCCAAAAGCATATGAGCAGGCTCATAACATCGCAAAATTTTATACGAGTTTGTAGATTTGTTTTAACTTTAGCTGTTTATTCAAGGGCATAGTACGCAGGGCTTTTGTGATTCATGTATTTTTGGGTGAAGTCAATAAAACAGCATTAGGATTACCTTTGAAGTGAGCGTGGGGGGTCAGGGGACTAAAGTATAATCCGTTTTTCTGTCCAAAACAATAAACGAAAAAAGGAAAAACCGCTCAATTTTTCATTTTTTTGTTTTCAACCAAAAACGATTTTTTTTTTTTTTTTTTTCTGAATTGAAAACCGAAAAACGAAACCAACACAATCAAATTACGGCCGAATTTTGCTTTTTGGATTTTCCTTTTTTCGTTGTTTCGTTTCAGGTCTCAAAACGAAAAAACGGAAGCACGTGATCCCTGACCGTCATGGCTGAAATGGACTCCCTACCAAAATAAAAGCCTTACTAATAAATGGGTAATAAAAGATAAATTACATTAAATAGCGCTTTTATTTTTGCACAGTATTTATTATATACACTACTAGGCTTGTGATAACGTTAGAAAATTACTATTATTTTTATTATTATTAATGATAATAATAATAACAGTAATAATAATAATAATAACAGGTCTACTGCCTGGCCTGGATACATCTAATGCGCGGACACAAGGTCCTTAATGCTTGGATAGGAGTTCACCTTCGCGATCAGTGTGACGTGGCTCTCCGGTTGATGCTATGTCTGTTGATCATAAAATACGTGGGTCATTTTAACTTTGTGACATGTCAGCTGCATGGCGTGTGCTGATGAGAAACTCGGTCGTCCGGGAAGAGCTTGGAGTAGAACCGATGCTGCTCCATGCTGCTTTCCACGTTGAGAAGAGCCAGATGAGGCAGCTCGAACAGAACCGTTTCCCTTTTTCGCCCAGTAGATGGCAGTGTGAGCCAATTCAGAAGAATATCCAGTACACAATTGAGGGACTGTCTGTCAGCTGGCCTGAGAACACCTAAGCGGTAGGAGATGGATGGATTGATGGACGGACCGACGGACGGACGGATGGATCATTTTCTTTTCCAGACCATGGCACGTAGCAGCCTGCGTGTATTCTAGTTAATTTAATCTCTAATGGTTGTTTTGTGGGAAACATAGAGTGAGTGACATCATTTTCGTTGATATCGTTTACCCCTCTTCCATAGTCCCAGCATAAAGAGGATTCCTAAAGTCACCAGCAGAGGTCTCCATCATCCACCGTGAAGAAGACCATGAACAAAAATTAACTGTAAAAGGTTAATAACATAAAGATGCATTACAGATATGAGATATGATATTACAGATATAAGTCCAAGTTAAAGACTCAACTGGTGCAGTGGACACTGCTGCAACTGCTCACCTGGAGACCGAGTGTATTAGAGAGTTCTTCTTACTACCAGCCATCCCTTTGCCAATTAGCAGCCTTAATCTATGTTACATAACTATGTTTGTAAATATTAAATGCAAATTCACCTATAATGAAATACTGTAATATCGGAATATCTAGGTGTTAAGATATAGTTTTTAATGTTTTAGGTGAAGACTGTGGCAGCAGAGTTTTCTTCATCACCTTCACATCATTGCTACTCAAGAAATAACACTACTGGTGACTTTGACGCAGTTGATGGCAAGGTGGAGCTGTTGGATGAAGAGTACGCCTGGACTGCAGAAGAAGGGATGTTTGTGTTTTTTTGTATCCAGACAGTGGCGTGTAAGCAGACTGCTTCTCTTGCCCAAATTTGGAGAAATGTCTGCCCAGGTTAGAGAAAGAATATGGTCAGCTCCTACAAAGACTTTTATTTTTACAGTAAATCTTTAAAAGGAAAGAATGTTTACTGCAATGCCCCTCACAAAGGGAAACATATACTGTGTACATATTTAGCATTATTAGCGTTATTATCATTACTATATAAAAACACCTTAGCTCCCATGAAACCGTTGAATTTGATTGTACAATGTTCATATGCTCCTATGGACAGACAGTGGCGTGCTCCTCCTCACTGCTGGGCCTCACTGGGGATTAACCTACCATGAGACATTACATTTTGCCAGTCTCAAAAGAGCTGAATGTTTGCCGTGCTATGGAAAAAGTAGATATCATTTACATGACCTCAATGTGTTTGCAAGTCCATACAGTAAAACAAAGCAACTGCAATGATGTATTTGTTGTATGTGTTTTAACTACAGTAGGGGTTACAGAACAAGGACCTGACTCAGGAAATAAGGTATACAAAGAAACATTTATTTAAAAGGAATACAAATGAACATTATTATTATTATTTTATTATTATTATTATTGTTAACAGAAAAATAACAACAAAAAATCACAAGCAGGTGCTTGGAAAAAAAGTACACTAAAATAGAAAAACAACAACAGAAAATCACAAGCAAGAGCTTGGAAAAAAGTACACTAAAATAGAAAAAAACCAACAGAAAATCACAAGCAAGAGCTTGGAAAAAAGTACACAAAAACAGAAAAAGAACAAAACTTAAAACATTTCAAAAAATTAATCCCGAATTGAGTCTCTCAGAATTCTGATTGTGTCCTCCATCCCTGCGATTTCAAATTTATTTTGGGAAAAGTCGGGATCCCTGCACCTGGGGCAGCTTGGCTCATGGGCTGTCCACTCATCGGTGCACTCCCGGCAGCCAATCAGGCTGCGGCAGCAGGGGCCCAGAACAGGGTTCTTCATTGGGTCTGCAAGAATCATATAAACTGCGTATCAGAAAAATTATTTTTTACTATCAGTATCCTAATGTCAACACTGTTGACATTAGGATATTTAAACCATCTTTAAATCATCTTTAAATCATTATTATTTCAATACAAAACAAGATATTTGAGGATGGGATCTCTGGTTTTATGAGAAAATCTGACTGACACTTCTCACATTTTTATAAAATGAATGTATCAATTCCATAAAATCAACAAAAGATTAATCAACCATTTTAAGTATCCCTAGTTGTACCCGTACCTGGAAGAGCTGGAGTGGGGCGTTTCTCATCCCTGCAGACCTCACACCGTTGTCCAACATTAATTTCATCAATATATCCAGTAGGGCTGGGCAGCACAACATCCCATGTGTCCATTATTAGATAAATGCTGGATGGACTCAGCTGAAGGCGAAAGGATGACAAAATTTTAAAGTTTTAATATATTATTATTATGGTTGTGCTGCATTTAAAGTCAATTACTTTTGTTGTGTTACTTATAGGTTATAGTGATCCACATAGATGGCGAACAGCACACGGGTTTTGTTTTGTTTTTTTCAATGAGTTGCGGAAATTATTAATGATAAAACAGCTCAATGCACTGGTACTGCTGCTGCTTCAATAATCTCCAACCACTTGCTCAACTTCTCTCCCGCCATAACGTAGCCCCGCCCATAATCAAGGCAATTAAAAAAAAAACATTCCAGTTCAAAACCTCTGGGTTTTGTGACTTTGTAAAGTCTGTTTATGGTACAATTTTGATTGAATTGTGCGCCGTCTACAACACATGAAATACTAATTTAATAGGCCTGTTTGTACATCTTGGTCTGTGACTGCCTGCTTACCCTAACCTGGAGCTCACATCACTGGTGTTTCAGGAAGTTCAGTCCCATTACAAAGAGGTGCGGCAGAATTGGCGGGCAGACAAAATGTCGCCAACCCATTCAGTGAGGCATCTCCTACCATATGTTATGTCAATGGTCCAATGGTATATTTGCCTTGCCTATTGCTTCTTGTCTATAAAGCAGTGAGTTAGCATATTATATTTCACAGGTAGATTACAGTCACGAAACGAATTGCATTAATAAGGTCATATTGAGCATATTTTTATCAAGCTCTTAGTTCTGCAGTTTTAATGCTTTCCTCTGTGTTAAATGAGTGCAGGACCACAAAAAACAAAATACAGTAACCGGCTATTGTTGAGGAAGACATTGAAAGATTTCCGTCTAATACATGAATGTTATCAATTATTTAGATTGAAGGTACATAGATTCCGACCGATTTTTTTCGAGATAGCCTACTGATATAAAGCTAAAAACAGTGCACGCCCAAAGTGGTGAAATTTGATTTGGACCAATAGAATTTATCTTTCTCCAAGCCCCTCCCACTTAGTCACTGTTGCTAGCCCGTCAAGCTTCTATACATGACGGGTTGTCAATGTGCACAATATCCTCCAAATCGAGGAAAGTCATATGCAGTGAATGGATATATTCAAAATACCAAAATCAGCACTAAAGTGGAAATTACAACTATCAAGGTAAAAGCAGGTAGAGTCATCTTTTGCACACTGCTTGAGATTATGTCATTCTGATTTTGTTATACCTGTTTATGTAGCATAAATAAATCATGTTTGGATTTGGAGGACAGTTGTTCCTGAGGTTGAACATTAGTTGAGAGGGTTCTTTGTATTTTTCTTCTATGTTTCTGTGTGTTTGTGGGGAAGAAAGTGTTGAATTGATTGGGAAAATGAGGGTACCCTACAATGTTTTTTGTCACCAGTGGTAGTGTTGCTCAGTAGTACCTGTAGATCGCTAGCAGGGGTCAGCATGGCTACACAAGTGACTGTGAAGGGAACGTGACGAGAATCTCTGTATGAGGAAAAACATAATGCTGTGTGTAACGCTTGAAAACTAAAAAAGTATATTGGTGTACTTTGCAGGTAAGCTGGTGATGATGTGACACACTCTAGGGCTAGGATAAGGTTAACACAACTGCTGGACGATTGTTACCATCACTGGATTCAGTTTCGTAAGATCTGGGCTGTCTAGTTAGCGTGTTAGCGGCTAGTGGGGTTGAGGAAGCGTGGGGCAGTAGCCATGACAATGAGCCCTCGTGTGAGGGAGCCCACGTCATGTGTATGTACTTTTTGTTAAACTGTTAAATCAGAAATATAGGGTGCAAATGGGGTTTATAAGTACATGAAAGAGGTGTGATAGCTTCAGATGAGGCCTTAACTAGGAGTGGAGAAAGCGGCCACAACAACGGTAAATGTCAAAATCTACACTACAGTGTCGAGGCGAAAGTATACCGCGGTCAATGACAAAGTCGGAGAAAGCCCATGACGTTTACCTGAAAGGCAAGAAGCACACTTATGCGGACCAGTCATGGTGTTGCACTACCTGTTAAATTCTACATTAGCCTGGTATTGTTAAAAAACATCCTCCATAAGCCTTTAAGGTCGTTATGGCACCTAATAGGGTTCCTTATTAAAAACACAAACCTAGAGCTATCTAGCTAATCCTAGTTTCCCTAAGGCTAGTAACATTACCAAAGCTTGTTAATGTTTGTAGTGGCAAAAAGAGCAGTTTATTGAATATGTCATCTAAAATATAATATGAGTGTCATGTTAATATTATGGTTTAAGAACGTAGATTAAATGTTCGTATACAAATTGACAAGAAAGATGTAGTTGCCCTTTAGAGTCTTAAACGCAGACGCAGATGTTTACCTTTCGTTTTTCTTTTTTTGAGTGTCAGTCTGTACTGTATAGTGAGGCAAGCACACAGTTTTCTTATCTGCGTTTCAGCTAAAAATATACAAGTGTATTAGCCAGCCACATTGTTCCTGACTGTGGAATTATATTTTGAGGACAAAATAAACCGATCAGTTTATATTTTTTCTTTAACACAACGTCTCTGGAGTTGATTTGTTGGATCGTGTGGCTGGGCTAACTACGAACACGGCCTGTGGAAGTGATGTTTTGGCTAGCAAGAGACTCAGTGTAAGTCACGTAACCTCACAAGAGATAAAACCTCTTCATTGTTGTTCAGGACACTTGTATGTTTCAAGAGGATGCTGACTGAAATATTTAAGTTAGTTTGATAGTTACAAGCTCCGATTTAGTAAGATTGTCAAAAGCTAATGCTACTTCTGATTTAAATCATTTAAACAGGGTTTTGCTCTCATATTGTGAGCCAAATATGAACATCCTGAACCTGTGCCATGCTAGATATGAAGACATCTCCTCCACAAGCCAGGCTCAGCGTGACACAAAAGCAGGGGTCCCAAAAAGAAATGGACAACCAGTGAGCAGTGTGGTGGTAGCCAAGGCCAAAGTCATCCGACACTGGAAGCCCATCATGTCTAGTTATATCACAAGAAGTAAATATTTTCCTTTACTTAGTCTTTTACTACAGCAGCACCATCATCCACACTGTTTGTAAGATTATCCTGTGTACTGTGTAATTGTGTAACACAATAAACAATAATACTTATCTCTGAAACTGCACCAGAGGTAGATGGAGGCAGGACGCATGCAGTAGTGTACGGTCTGAGCCAGCAGATGAGATGAACTACAGGAGATTAAAGGAGGCCAGTGAAAATCAAGTAGCACTACTTGCGGTTCTAGATTTTTAAACACATGTTTATTAAACGTTCATAAAAAGTGGACATTTACAAATTCAAAGTGGTGCTTACAATGTAAAAAAATAAAAACAAAGAAACCTCATATAGTATTATGTCATGTTATGATATGACTGTCCACGACTGTCCCTTACTTAAGTATGTGTGACGTGAAGTTTGTAAGCATGCTCAACACATACCATATGTGATTTATGATCCCTACCCTTGTATTGGGAATTTTTGCTGAGACTAACCTGAAATTTTTTATTTGTGTGAAGGTGCTCTCTACATGCAACCTGTGCTTTGCAATATGCTTTGTCACCAGATCATCACCAGCTAGTATTTGCCTTTGCAGTGTAAATGCTCACATCTTTTCTTTGTTCAAAAATCCCTGATCAGACATTATGCCATCCCTTCTTTGCAAATAGCCACTGTCTATATGTTTCTCTAGTGGTGGGATGACATCACACTCCTTGTCAGACATGAATCATGTAAAATTACAGCACCATAGGGGTCCAAGCAAGTAGCAATTAAAGCAGCACTACTTTACGACAGTATGCGCGGGTCCTCAAGGGAAATGTGGTCGTCCTTCGGGCAAAACACTACCACTTTTGTCCACTGGCGCCGCCATAATCAACGAAAACTGAAAGTTACATAGTGCTGCTCTAAATGGTGTTTGCTCAACAACAGTGACGTTTTCCTTTCCAACTTCTGCTTTGTGCAATCTATTATTGCAAATGTGGACAGGTAGTTAGCTTTTTTGGTTTCTAGCATGATTTGTGCTGTCACATCTGTATCATGCCAAATTTGTAAGTCTCCTAATACATCAAATATATTGATAGTATTAAGGGCTTTTCAAATGTTTATATTAAATATAAAGGCAATGTTCTTCAGGTCTTTGTTGTTTCAAAGTTTCCATAAAACAAAAATCAACTGGGCATTACGCTTGTAGTTTACGTGTACATTTATGTGACTGATGTGTGTATGATTTGGAATGCAAAATATTGAGCACAGTTGGTTGTATTGTTTATATGTAAACCCTGTACTGCATTCCAATATTTCCGGGATTTTACTGCTTTCAAAGAGTTAAGTTATTACCGTTTTCTATTTCAGTGTTTTAATTTGTGCTTTAAACCTTTCTATTTCAGTTACTTTTAAGTAGAATTTCTTTTTTTTTTTCTTCTAATTTCCTCTCCTTTTCAGTGTTATGCTCCTCTTCAGGCTCCCTTTCCAGCTGGCATCCAGATTGTGAGGTTTGCTCAGTGCTCTCTGTAAAGAAAAAATGTTTGCATATTAATGAGAATCATTTATCTTTGTCACATTTTTACAGCTGCCATTTCTTAGCCAAATTGGTGAGCCTTCTGTTGACATTGGAGCAGCTCAGCCAACAAGATGACCTGCACAACTTTTGCCTGCCATGCCAACACACCAGCTTCTGTACAGTTTGGAATGAAAATGCCATGCAGCATGACACAGAACTCAATTTTCTTTGCCTGGTTCTATCGCTCTGGAACAGAAAACCATAGAACAGAGCACAAACAACTTGTGGTGCCTTGCAAGGCCTGCCCAAATCACATCAACCTCTTTAAAAATAATAAACCTCTTTAAAAATATGTTCTAGGTGAGTTGCCCATGAAAAACTTGATACTAGCTTTAAAGACAATGACTGTCGCATCACTACAGTTTAAGGCGATGAAAAGAGGTCTAAAACAAGAGCACATAACAGCAACACAGCATAGAAAGCTTACAGGTAATGTAGTGTATCCATGTGTTTTTGTTGTAAATCCTAATGCCCCACACCTTGGTACGTCACCTCACTGTAAGATGATAGAGAAAAGGAGTGGAATATGAGTGATGGCTACCACCATCAAATAATGGGGCAACTTGGGCGCACGGGTATGTCATGATGTGAAATTTCTTTAATGTGAAGAATACCACCTAGAAAGAGTTTACTTAGATGTTGCAAAATTGGAACAAATGAAGCACAAGGTTGATGTATTTTACTCTAAGTACTATGTAACATGCTAGTGAGATAAATCAGTTATCTTATCTAAAGGAACTCTCATTCTGTTGTCTTGCATCTGGCATTGGTGTATTTTTGTTTTGACCCCTGAACAGAGAATCAATATGCCAATAAAGGAACTGTCAAACATCTTGCTGCCTATTCTATCTTTCAACACAATACAGAGATAACAGGATTTAGCATGCTATTACACGGCAGTATTAATTTGAAAAAGGCTTGTCACTCATCACTGTCAAACACATGCTGTTGAGTCTCTTCTGCATCTTACATACTTAATCTGCACAGATTATTCAGACACAAATTTACAGTTTAGTTTCTTTTACATTCTATACTGTATTTTATCATCATCAAACTTAATTTAAACAGTCAAGAACGTGTTCTTATTTACAGTAATATTAACATAGTAGTGACATGTATTAACATGTATAAATAGGGTGAATACAGAGTTATGTACTGAACTTCAAATCAAATCCCAGCAGACACAAGACGTTAGGAAAACGTTATACTCCAGTGTTGGATGACCGTTGTGATTTGGTGGAAAATAAAAGTTTGACTTATGTAATAACCTAACATTGGTCTGATACCATAACATAACGTTGTTTTGACATTTAGGCTACCTCTGATGTTATGCAGATGTTGATAGGTTCCACTCACAACGTTGGATACCAGGTGTATTATAGTTGAAAATGAAAATTTGATTACCATCAAAACCTAATGTTCGTTTGACGTTAATCAAACCTCATGAGTAGGCTTCCCATTGACAATATGCTACATTAATGATGAAAACAAAATAAGTTTAAATTACCTGTTGCGACACAATATTTTTACACTTTGATGTAAACTAAAGAGAAGTCATAGAGCGATAATGTTAGCCTAAACATAGAGCAGAAATATGTAACCTATGCATATTTTCATGACATATAGCTGTGAGTGGGACCTTCCACAGTCCTTTATGTATACACGTTGGACATTACCTAAACATCACTTTGACTAAAAGTTCTTTATAAAGATCATTATTATTATTATTATTATTATTATTCATAATTATAATAATAAATATTGAATAGCAATAGCAATCGAATTATTATTATTATTATTATTATTATGAATAATAATAATCCAGAGATGATTATTATGACGATGCTTATTATTAATATTAATATTAATAATAATAATAATAATAATAAGCATCGTCATAATAATCATCTCTGGATGGTTTATATTCATTCAAGGATGGCAACATTCAGCTTTTGTATTTGAGTAATAAGGTCTACTGCACAATAGGTGGCAGTAATGCAGGTAGCTTCATATAAGTAGGAGATAATAGACGCGCCAACGCTTGGTGCGTCTATTATCACTTTATCGCCAGAAAATGATCCTCCTTCAACTGCTGCACCAGGATGGCTTTTGAACAACATTTTGAATTTATTCAAAATATGATACAAAATGGAAAGACTTAAAGCGAAATCTCTTGCGCTTTACTATCCATGGGCCTGGACAAAGGTACATCGGTCTCAAACATAAAAAAAATGTGTTCCAAATGGAATTTACAAAAAAGGATTGTGAAAGCAATTCAAGAGGTAAGACAAAGGTCTAGGCATTGAGTTAGGCCTACCTTTAGCCTGTCTTTTTTAATAGCAAGTTAAGTAGGGTATAGAAATATTTTGCTATTTTGTTATGTCTTTCATTTAGGAATACAGCAGAGAAAGGCATGTTGATCGAGGGGTTATATGCTGAATTTATAACTGGCTGATTCTGTTCCCAGATATGTTTTATTGCCGCAAGAACTCAGTAACGGTTTTCCTCACAACTAGAACAGTGGTCACCATGACAACAATGTATAAATCCATGGCCAGGACACAGGAGGATCCATGGCCAGGACAGGAGTTAAAGCCTGCTTATACAGTCAAAGATAGTCTACTCTACAACACAAAGCCAAGGGGAGCTGCATCGCCGAGCAAGCAGGTCAACCGCTTCAGGGTGTCAGGTCAAGACACAATATGATGTTCATTCAAGGATGAGAAAGAGGCGGAGTCTGGGCTGTTTATCTAGTTGTTTAACTAGCTCTTGCGTTATTCGTACAGGTGAGCAGTACATGCGAGTGTGGTTTCCATAATACAACAACGATCCTCATTAGGAACATAAAAAAAAATTCAAAATGTGACGGATATGATGCAAAGTTCTAAAGAAGTCCCAACTTCAAGACTAGCATTTATGTACTTAATGGCAAATTAGCGTACCATGATCTGAACAGATAATATAAACAGATGCAAACTAATGCTAAATATCTAGGAATACACACAGATTTAAACATCAACATAAAGTGATTCAACCTAAAACAGCAAACTTACAGTCTTATGAACGCACACCTCTGAACATCATCTCCATTGCTGTCTGTTTCTGCAAGGCAATGAGGCGTTCAAGGCCCGCATCAGTGTAGAACAAAACGGCACTGGCATTTTAAAGCTATAGCAGCAGAACTAACAGCAGCCTGTGCTCTGACTATAAGCTTTGAAGAGGACAGTTTTAAGTCTACTCTTCAACATAGAGAGGGTGTCTGCCTCCCGGACTGAGACAGGAAGCTGGTTCCACAGCAGAGGAGCCTGATAACTGAACGCGCTCCCATCCTAGTTTTGGGGATTGTTGTAACAACCAGAAGCCAGCATGATGAGACCATAGTGCTATAGATGGGTTGTAAGCCACTAAAAGCTCTTTAAGGTAATGAAGAGCCCCACCACTGAAGGCTTCTAGGTGTCACAAAGAACATCTGTAATCCTAATAGTGATTTTACCACAGATGTTTTAATTCAGCTAGTTGTGATTTGATGATTAATTGTTGATAGTGTAACCATATAACCACAGACAATGTGTTTTTTATGATACATTTACATTTTGTAAATCCATGCCTTTGTGTTTTCATCAACCCTTTTATTCTGACTTTATTAGACGGGGCAGACTTATGGTCGCAGGATGATGTGTGGGTACCTAAAAAGTAAAAGCATCCATGCTGCAGAACATAGGGTTGGAGCTGCACTGCATGCTGTTCAACTTGAATCTCATGACAGCCGTTGCAAAGTGAGTATTCACATTAACATCTTATTTGTATAGAACTTCTTTTTCAAAAGTAACATCTTGGGGTGTAAAATAGCCTGGAATCCAAGGTAACTTTCCAGCCAACTAGCTTTGATTTACTGTAGTGACGTTTGTAGAGACCATTTTGTAGTAATTATTTGAAATTATCAGCACCTCTGGCACCATGGTTTTTTGCTTTACACAGGTAAAAAAAGCCAAATGTCAGTATAAAATATACATAATGCCTTTCAGGACTGACATTTGTCAGTTCACCTATTCACATATCTCTTGTTTTTTTTGAGAGACTGTAAAATGTTTGAACCATAACCTAGCATTTCACAATGTGTGTCAGCAACAAAACAATGGAAAGGTCTGTCTTTCCCTCTGTCACATCTTTATCAGTTTAAAGTATAATTACTGGTCCTTTTCTTAAAAACATAATGTCCATTTCTCATGTCTCTCTTGTGTGTCAATAGCCCTTTGAATAATAAAGAAACTATATACCAAGCCTTCTTCTTTTTCTTCTGTTCTAGGGCCTAAGGAATCTCAATCCATATCATGCTACATATTTTGGTCAAAAATTTCATATTGACCAAAATGAAAAGATGGCAATGTATGGAGTGACCTACGTTGTAGCCATAGATGGCTACAAGATTGTTGGAAGCGCCGTCATGCCTGTAAAAAATAATCTCGTCATTTATGACGAAGTGTACAGGTGAGTAGATGGCTAACCTTCACAAATACCATTTTCTGGGATTTTCTCATAAAAAATAATTAATAGACATTTGGGTTGTTTCATACTGTAAATTGAAATAATACACAAAAGCAGCGATTTAGGGAGTGACAGCCAATTCTTTATGATGTTAGTCTAACCTTGGAGCAGACATATGTAGCAGACATATGTATGCATTTTTGTGACATTTAGCTGTGAATTCTTTAAAAAATCTTTAAAATTCATTCATCTAATGAAGTCACGAACTTTAATAATTTGTAATGGAATGTGGTATTTGACACACTGCCTCATGACAGAATGAGTTAGCTAATTCTGCCAGGTAAAGCTGTTCTTTATCTTTTATTTCCTTTAAGCAGGAAAGCTGTTCTGTCATACGGACTTTGGGACCAGGTCAGAGTGGACCATGGAAGAGAATTTTACTTGTCACTGTACATGCAGAGCAAACTGGCAGGGCACAGATTCGATAAAGACAAGCCACCATATGTCCTGACAACGTCAATAAAGGTTTGTAAATTTTTTCCACAAATATATACACTGACATTATATTGTGTATAAGTACTTGGACAGTGTGGTGGTTGTGTATATAGCACCCACATTATAGTGTCCATCACAGAATATCTGTGTAAATCATGTCAAGAACAATCATCTAACATATAAAAGAGACCATTATAGTAGTAACTGATTATAGTAATGAATTACAGTACATATATTAAGAGATTGTATGAGAAAGTAATCATAATATTATATTCACTTCTTTTCTATGTTAATCACATTTTGTGGCACAATTTTTCACTCATCTTCTGTCATGCATTCTGTCCCAAAAATTGATTTGTGGGGAGCAATTTGGAACCCGCCACAAATTAAAGGGTCGTTGTTATTCATTAAATATATTAAGTATTTAATACTGTCATTTCTAAAAATTTGTTGAATTGACCAGGCATGACTGCTGAACTAAAAACTACAAAAAACCTTGCCAATGTTTTATAATTCCCTTCTGTTCTGCAGAACCACAGGATCAAACGTATGTGGCCTGAAATAAACAACAGGGTCACCTATCCGCTGAAAGCAGCGCTGGTAGATCTTGTTGACCAAGGGCTCATCAACATGGAGGACAGCACAGTCCAATACTGTGTGTCTGCCAGGTTGCCAGTATTGGACTGCAGCGCTTCATTGACGCTTGGAATTCTCATACAGTTTCAGGTATTGGATCCATTTTTGCGTTTGTCTCTTAAGCATGAAAATATATTTTACTTGGCTAATTTTGGTCATCAGAGCAGAGTCCTGTTTAGTTTTCTGGGATCCTCCTATGAGGACTCCCTGTGCTTACCTTGCATAACGCACACAGCTCCTAGTGAGCAGGAAATTTGTGTCTAAACATAGCACATATGGAAAGTATCCATTTCTTTCACATGTTTTATAGACTTATTTCAAATTGTATCACATTCATATGTTTATTAATAATCAACACAAAATGCCCCCTTTCTTCTAAAAACTTTGTATCAATTCAAAACTAAATTATGAGATTTCTAACAAAATTTGTACTAAACTAGCTAATGTTTAGTATAGCTGCATATTATTTGCATGTGATATCCTTGTGTCTGTGACTCATTAACATCAATTTATTGATGTTAATGAGGAGGGATTCCAAATGTGCTGGCTGAGGGGGGATGCCAGACAAAGCTGTCAGCAGAACTTCTGCCACCCTCAGCTGAGGCCGCCGACCAATACGGTCAGGAAACGGGGGGGAATCTGGCCCCCAAGAGTCAACATTTGGGACCAGTCCCTTTACCTGCCAGGCCGACCAGCAAAGTGTTGAACAAGACTTTGCCGCCAGATACCCAGACATGGGAAGTCTATTCGACAATACAGTGAATCAACAACCTGGACCTTTCCAGGAAGCTGTGTTGTCACTGATAGACACTGTAAAATGGAGGCAGCATGTGTAGGTTTTCTGTTGTTAGTTTTCTGTTTTAGTGTACTTTTTCCAAGCTCTTGCTTGTGATTTTCTGTTGTTGTTTTTCTGTTTTAGTGTACTTTTTTCCAAGCTCTTGCTTGTGATTTTCTGTTGTTGTTTTTCTATTTTAGTGTACTTTTTTTCCAAGCACCTGCTTGTGATTTTTTGTTGTTATTTTTCTGTTAACAATAATAATAATAATAAAATAATAATAATAATAATAACCTAAACACGTTCACCATTTGAACATCCTAGAAAGTTGATGGTGAAGTACGACCTCTGCTGGCGGAGCATAGATGCTGCACATGCCAACGAAAGCCCCCCACTTACTGTATGTAACTTACAGATAGTAGGCATTATGTGTTTATTTTCTATTTGTGAATAATAAACTATGTAACAAAAATGTACCCGAAACTAATACTACAGTGTGAAATTCAACGTTAATACTTCTTTCAGAGATGACCTTTTTGAACTAAGCAAGATTAACATCCATGGTACGCCAGATACTTACTTCAGCATAGTGACATCAATTCAGCAAAAATTCTAGCCCAATCAGTGTTGTCCAATATTAAGAGTTTATTTTTAGTTTTTTATAGTTATTTTTGACAAGATGTGCCTATTTATGCGGTATTTAAAGGGGTATTTGATGATCACAAAAATGATGATTTAATCATTTTTGTGATCATCAATAATAATCAGAAAGCGTGTCCCCTGGCCGCGGGCGCACGCATTCAGCGAGGTGGAGCCACAGTACTGCGCTTGATTTCCGAAACCTTGTAGATAATTACAAAATCAAAACACTGAATTAAACAATGCAGTTGTAGATAGTTTTAATTTACTTGGATGAAATCAAGCGCAGTGCTGTGGCTCCACCTTCGCTGAATGTGTGCGCGCTCCTGCAGCCAGGGGACACACTTTCTGATGGGAATAATTACACTGGCACGACACCTGTCTACTACATTGTGGTGATAGATTTTTTGGTCCAGTGTCTTTTTTTTATGCCCACCTCATAGAACACATCTGAAAGCGATGTCTTCCACCACAAAATAAATGTTTTTCAAATTCTTCTTTCAGGTCAACATGCCCAGTCTGTACCTCACAGATGCTGCAAACGTTGGCATTTTTCCAGTTGAGGATGGCAGTTTCAGCTCCCTGGACCTCCATGACCATGATCATTATGAAGTCCGTGGAGAAGCTGGGGAGAATCCAGGGACAGGGGCAGCACCGGCCTATACAACACCGCCATCCACATCTCGACACCTTGCCTTTCGGCCGCTGCGAACATGAGCACACTGGCAAGATCGGTTTCCATGCAAAGGTCATTTCAAAGGTAGGGACATATGGTAACTGAAAGCGCTTACTAAAAGGACAGATTATAATGGTTATTATATTTGAAGAGTTCTTATCTAATATGCTATAAAAGCCAAAATTTAAAAAAATATATTACTCAGTGCTATTCTTTTGTATACCGATTGTACTACCTGCCCTATCAGTATTTAATGCCAGAAAGCTATATATCCCTGTTTAAACTGTATTTCAAAGTTCAGTTCCCCAGCCAACCCAATGGTGGGTCTGGGTAAATAATGTCATTTTTCTAAATGAAAATGGACTTATAGCATCTTGGAAAAGAGCTCTTCATTTATATTATATAAAAATTATATCTAATATTAAGCAAACTGAGCATACTGGATGTAAACGACATATTACTAAAGACAAAAACAGAAGAATGATGCATTTAGAGTTTTGCATGGGCTCACACGGGCTGTTTGACCAAATTAATGTAGTTATGTAGCTCGGTTTCTTCATTATTATTTGTGCATTACAGGGCCCTTCATGTGTCCGAGGTGATGGAGGGGAAGCTATTTTCAACAAGAGTGGTCATGGTGCGATTTACAGAAGCAGAGGCAACCGTCTCATGCATCCTGCAAAAACTAAAGGTTGCCATGGCAGATGATGAGGATTACACCCTTACTGACCCCAACGGCAATGAAATTGTCAATTCAGAAGGGACAACAGGTAAATAAAATATTTTATTAATCTACATTTAGACTACTCCAAATGCATAAAAAAATGGCAAAACATCAGTGGTCAGAAAGTAGAGGCTGTACATTGCTCTTTACTCTTCTTAACTGCTCTCTTTGTGTCTTTTTTCTGCATTTCTTCTTTGAAGGATCAATGAACTGGAAACAAAATGCGCGAAAAGTCTTTGCCATCAAGACCTTTACTTTCTGGCAGTGGCGCAGGCATCTTTCAAGTCACAGGTATTATAAGTGGGGAGGGTGCAGCACTGAAATCGAAAGCTTATGACATTGTACTCATTTTCCATGCCTTGGGTGCCGCTGTGGATCAGTGGTTGCCCAGACACTAACAAGGTCTGGGGTGGGAACATCTAGTTGCCCAAAGGACTCTTTATGTTGACTTTGCAAGTTCACATCATGCCATTGTGGGTTTCCTTCGGGGTTTGGTTTAGACCACTGTTAAGTTAAGCCACGAATCATGTCATTGTGTCTCCATTTTATTTAATTTGTCCTTGTCATAGCTCAAACTTTTACAATACAATCATTCTCAATTAAACTCTACACAGTATACCTATTTCTTAAATGGCTTCAATTTTTCAAATTCAACTACAATATGCCTAATGTGCCAAATGCAGAAATGAAGATGTCCAAAGGCTACGGGACCAAGTGGAGGAACTGCTGGATGCATCGCAAGGGCTGGACGAAGTCACAAGAAACATCAACAACCTTGTGAGCCTCAGCCGCAACTTGTCTCCTGTTTGGCTGGAATTCAAACAGGCCTTCATCTGTTTGGTCTGCAGAGGTACTGTTTCCATTCCACATGTTTGAATATTGGTCAGTATAACTTAAAAGTAATCAAATGTAGGAGGGATGAGTTTTTGTCTTGAAGATGGAAACAAAGAATTGAAAACACACCAGGCTACTCAGGTGGCTTGTAGATTGGGAAGTGTAGTCTGCATGAATCGATGAAAGTACTTGGACAAGGGGTTAAAGATCCAAGACATAAATTAGTATTGTGTAGGTTGAAATGGCTTGAAAGAACTTTATTCATATCCAGATCCCCAGTGGTCCTCAACAGGGGGTGTGTGTGTGTGTGTGTGTGTGTGTGTGTGGGGGGGGGGGGGGGGGGGGGGGGGGGGGGTTGCAGTGGTCAGGCATAGTTCATGATCATTTAACGCTACATGCAGAGAAACAGCGCCACCACAGATAGATTATCTATCTTTAGTTGGGGGGGGGGCGACTGCATTGAACCAGGTTGAGAACCTCTGGCCAAACTAATATGTTATTTTTACATACCGGTATTTCTCTTTCTGGCTACAATGGTTCAACCAATGTTTTCATCGTGCTGTCGGAGCCTGGTGGGGTGTGCGGAGTGTGTAAGAGAGAGGGAAAGCAACTTTGATCAGTGCCTCAAGTGCAGGAATGAGCTGCCCATCTACACTGAAGTCACTGGACTGTCTGCCGCACTTGACCACCTGAGATCATCTCAATAGGGATGGATTTTTAATTTTGAATGTTTTTAAGATGTGTTTATGTTTTATATTATACATATATTATATTTATTTATGTTTCTTTCAGTTAAAAAGTGTGTTCTGTAAAGAATGTTTATGTTTCATGTTTGAGTTTAAGTGAATGACTTTTCTGCTTTCATTAAAGAGAGAGTTGTATTTTGGTCTCAATTCTGCTTTATGTCTAGCCTTCTCAAGTCATTCACAGAAAACAAGTATAATTGTAGTAATGCAGGGTCAAAGGTCACTGTCCAAGCTGTCAGCACCATGGACAGCGTCAGCGACGCTCACAGCGTAAACTGCGAAGCTTCCATGGTAATTCGCTCCAAACAGTGAGTAGAATCAATGTGGGCAAGTTCTCATATCCATGGGAAAGGGGAGTGTTGGGAGTTTGGCAGCTTCCCCAGCTGGGCTTGTCCTTTAACGAGGCTCACTTGTTACAAGTCGACAAAGGCAATGAGCAAAGCGGTCAGAAAAAGTGCGACTTCTACGGAGCTCCGCAGGGGACAGGAGAGAAAAAAAACGAGGAAGGGGGGGAAAGGAAACCAGCTATGTCGGTGTCCTGATATAACTATCACAGGATCCCGAGATAAATGGCGGAAATGGGGGGGGGGGGCAGTGGAACGAGGTGAAAAAAACAAAACAAATCAACTTACCTCGGGGGAGGGTAACAGATAACTACAACAAAATAATTGACGCCACACCTTAATCATCGTCGTATCGTTTTGGCACCAACTTAATGATGAGAGTGCAGTAGCTTGTCTGGCTGGGCAGTATCTAAGGAACTCAAAGGTGACAGGTTCGAATCTGCACTGCAGATTAATTTTATTTCGATATTAATGGCGATGGGTGGCAGCCAGGTGATGGTTTGTTGGGTTGGTTGTCAATATTAAAATGCAGCACCGCTCGCTCCCCTCCCCTCTCCCTCCCGAGGCTAAACCCTACATTAAATTGCAAAAAAAATGTTGAAAGTGGCTTCAGGGGGCGCTTGGAGGTTGGCACGCCCCGATGGGAGGTAGGACCCGACGGCTCGGGGGAGCTGGAGAGGGCGGAGGCGGGCCCTCCCATGGAGTTACACCACGCTACCTGGGGGAGCTACGCCAATGACACAATGACGGGGGGGCGGTGGCGTAGTAGTAAACACCTGCTCCGCTGCGTTTACCTGCTGGATGGCACCACTGTTACAGGTGGGAGTGGCGTGAATGGACCGGGACTGGGCCATCCACCGGCAGACAGGCAGTCGGCTGCTCCATGGAGGCGATTTTCCGAGTTGGTCTCTCGCTTGGCAGCGGTCAACGCGTTCAGCATGTAAACACTGATTAGCTGATCGAAGGTGCGCATTCGGCGGCGCTCAGAATGAAGGAGGAAAGTAGTGGATGTCTGTTTTTTTTACTGCCAAGAATTCCTGATTAAAATGGATTACTCATTTGAACACTGTTGTTTATGAAAATACACTGAAACCAGCCGGGATCCACTCCCGTCAAAAACGCGCCACTCCCCAACATATTAAGTGGGTGTCAAAATGATGCGGTCGCTCTCCGTGGTGCTGAACTGCTTTGTGTTGTTTTATGATTAGTGACCATGGCCTCATGTTTTTGTTGTTCTCTTGGTTTGCTTAACTTCATGTCCACTTGATGGACTTTCAAATGACAGTCGCTCTCCGTGGTGCTGAAGCTTGTAAGCTCCAATATTGTGGGCATGTGGATGTTGTAAAATTTTGTTATCATGAGCTTTATTATTTGTGTTTATAGGGCCCGGTCATTTGCCCCGCCACCGACCCTGCTCTGATTTGTTCCACTATTGAGTGGATAAAGTGGCTTTTCATCTGATGATGTATTTAAGTTGAAATGCGTGTGGTAAAAACTGTAAACCAAACATACAGATATATACATTAATCAGTTGGCCAAGGTGAATGAATGTAAAGCTAACAATCTACCCTGTTTTAACTAACAATACTGCAATAAAACAATCAACTCAAACGTAATATTTTCAATTAAACAATACAGAGATAAACATCCGATCTTCTATGCGACAAACGTACAGCATTGCTTGATCACAACTGATGTGAATGAAGAAAACAGCCTACTCCTTCAACCTAAACACGTTCACCATTTGAACATCCTAGAAAGTTGATGGTGAAGTACGACCTCTGCTGGCGGAGCAGAGATGCTGCACATGCCAACACAAGTCCCCCATCTTACTGTATGTGAACTTACAGATAGTAGGTATTATGTGTTTATTTTCTATTCGTGAATAAATAAACTATGCAACAAAATGTACCCAAAATTAATACGATTTATGGGCATGACATTAAAACTACAGAGTAAAATTCAACGTGAATACTTTTTTCAGAGTTGACCATTGTGAAATAAGCAAGATTAACATCCATGGTACGCCAGATCCTTACTTCAGCATAGTGAAATCCATTCAGCAAAAATTTTAGCCCAATCAGTGTCTTCTAATATTTATAGTTTGTTTTTAGTTTTGTATAGCTATTTCTGACAATATTGCCTATTCTGCCTATATCTGTTTATTTATTTTGTATTTAAAGGGGTATTTGATGATGACAAAACTGATTAAAACATCAATATAGGTCAGTGCTGACTCAGATAGGATATATAGGCCTACCAGGGTGAATTATAATTCAGTTAAATGGAAAAAACAAAACAAAAAACTATATTTTTATTTGAAACCATTGATGTGTTTTTCATGATTCAAGATAAAAATAAAATCTGAAGTATCATTTACATTTTTTTCCATCACAAAACCTTTGAATCCTTGCTCCAATCCAGATTCATGTATGGATCACTGGGACATTTAGGGATGAGTGCTGGCATCGTTATGGGCACGGCAACACCTGCTGGTCATTTAAATGCCTACTTTCAGCGTGCCTCGTCGATCTTGTCTTGTGCGTTTAATCGTCCGATAAATATGCGCCTTCTCTCAATCAATAGATAGATTACGTCGTGTAAACCCTGTACTGTGTACACGACTTGGCGATTAATTGGAATGAAATGCATGCAATGCCACTGAAGTCCGGCTCTGCGTGCCAGAGAGAGGAGTTTTATTGTGAAAGGGACAGCACTGTCGGGCTTCAAAGCCCGACCCACCAACAAAATGAAATATTGAGTGGAATCTTCATTTTTTTGTGTGAAAACGAAAAAAACAGCTTGATTTCTTGTTGTCTTTTATACCCAGGAAACAGACTGATAAAACGTACCTTGGTCCTGTACGCTTTAGGACCATGGAGATGTAGGGTGATGGCAAACTCACGCTGCTCCACCGAATACTCATTTTGCTGCCTCTTTTTAAAGAGGTCTAAAAGGAGATCCGAAATTCAATTTGCACAAATGAGTAAGCACCCTTAAATACTAAAACTATCTGAACTGAACTATCCCTTTAAGAGGCATAATCATATCATATTCTGTACATAAAAAAAGAAAGAACAGCACAAAGAAACTGAACTGGAACAAAAAAATCAAACACTTAGAGGACATCCATAGCCGCGGGAACTTATTTTAACAGGGGGTGCTGAGAAAAGAAAAAAGAAGGGGTGGGGTCGAGGTTAGCCAGGATTGACGCTGACTGTGCATAGCCTATATAACTGCAGAAGAGTAAAACACTGTCAAATTACTAGAATGCAAAATGAGTTGCTGCTAAGGGACAATGCACCCCACACACACAGGCACAGGTGCCAGGCCTAACCCCCAAATTCCACAAGAGCGCAGCGCCGTGTTTAACCGCGGTCTTACTTCGACTGACAAATCCCACTGGATGCGCTGCAGCACACCGTCCCAAAGGGGGAGGGCTGATCCCCGGAGAGCCCCAAGCTCTCGTGTGAATAGCAATGTCACATGATAACAAAACATGTTATAAACTGAGAAAAAAAATAAACAACACCTCACTTCACTTCTCTAAGGTCGCTTTGCTGGTCCCAACCGCACAGCTTCGTGATTTATTCTACTTCTATCTGCCTGTATCCTTGTACAGAGGATGTTTGGTGTCATATATAATGTTATATATTTCTGTACCTCTACGATTCACTTTTCTTCGTCCATGGTGTCGTGTTGCCTCTGGGACCCTCTGACTGACTGTTGAAATGCAGACTGCTCAGCGACAGCATAAAAAAAAAACCCATGATGAACACATGTGCAGGCCTAACAGGATAAATGATGGCATAACATGATACAGCCTAAGTAAAACTGGTATTTCAATACAATACAGCAGTTCATAAATCATGTCTATTGACTGCACGGCGGCATAACCCTTCATTTCGTTCGGGGGTGCTGCAGCACCCTCCGCACCCCTAGTTCCTGCGGCCCTGAGGACATCATCGCCAAAACCCAACAGAGGAATCACATACTGAACTTAGAAAATGTAAATTTAAATTGATTGAAATCCTGCATTAAAAAAACTCAATTCCAAATACACAGACTCAGACAAGAACATTTCCATTACAACAATAAATCTGGCAAATACCTAGCAAATCAAATAAAGCAAAATAAAGAAAAAACAACTATTCCCACCATCAAGAACTCAGCAGGGAAGCCAACAAGCTCACCTGAAGAAATCAATAAAGTATTCAAAGAATTTTATGCCAATTTATATTCATCAGAAAATAGCCCAAACTAAGAAGACATCACCTCATTTCTGAACAACATTAATTTACCACAAATTAACCAAGACCAAATCTCAGCTTTAGAAACTCCAATATCTCCTGAAAAACTTTCATCTGCACTACGACTCATGCCAACCACAAATCACCAGGACCTGATGGCTTCCCTGCTGAGTTCTATAAACATTTCTGGTCAATTTTATCCCCACTATTCCACAGACTAATAACCAACATAAACAACAGTCAAAACTTCCTCCACATATGAACTCAGCAACAATTTCACTCCTCCTCAAACCCAACAAAGACCCATTACTCCCATCCAGCTACCGCCCCATCTCCCTCCTAAACATAGACTTAAAAATCATCACAAAAACTCTTTCTCACAGAAAGAAAAGAAAAGAAAATCATCCCGTCCATAATCCACCCCGATCAGACCGGTTTCATCAAAGGCAGACATTCATCCACCAACACCCGCAGGCTCTTCAATCTAATGGAGTATTCACAACAACAACACACACCATCCATCATTGTCACACTAGACGCAGAAAAAGCATTTGATAAAGTTAACTGGTCATTTCTCTTCTCTACACTGCAAAAGTTTGGCTTTGGAGGAATCGTTTTATTAATTGGGTCAAAATTCTTTACACTGACCTTCAGTCACTGTTATTACAAATGGACCAACATCACAACCATTCACACTTCACCGGGGGACGAGGCAAGGATGTCCACTCTCCCCCTCATTATTCATCATCTTCATAGAACCTTTAGCTGCTGCCATCAGACTGAATACCAATATCCATGGATTCAAAACACCAAACCACCATCACAAATCAGTTTATATGCCGACGACATACTGCTCTTTCTACAGAAGCCACATTCATCACTACAGGAAACAATCAAAACCATAGAAACATACTCAAAAATCAATCCTCCCTCTCCATGGTAACAGCTGGGTTGTGGCAGCCCACACACCACCCATCCCTTTATGCACTGGTCACATCACATATTTAGGTATTCACATTTCCTCCAGACTGTCAGAGCTGTTCATCCTCAACTACACACCATTACTTAAAACAATAACTGACACCCTCCTCCGCTGGACAAACCTACCACTCTCATTAATCGGCAGAATATGTATGTATGTATGTGTATATGTATGTATATGTATGTATGTTTATGTATGTATGTATGTATGTATGTATGTATATGTATTTTTTTTCTTCTGTAGTTCTGTCTACTAGGTTTAACCCCCCAATTGGTAAAACCAGTTTGTTGTTTGTCATATAACCTGTCTTGTTACATGTCTTAATGTTTGTCTGTTTTGTTTGTTTTTGCAATAAAAAAAATTAAAAAATAAATAAATTAAATCTGTATCAATTATTACTGACGTGGGAACAGGAGGAATTCAAATCGAATTGAAATCGGTGCATCTCTACTTTCAGTAGCTCCAAGAGCACAACACTGTAAAGAGACTTTTTTTTATGTATAGATTTGCCCTCTTATTTTTGTTTATGGTGAGCTAGTTTAATGCATTTAACTTATGTACACTTTCTTCTTTTGGGGACACATTTCCCCAGTCCCCCCGAGAAAGGTGCCATTGCTCATGATTACACTGGTACAACCTCTGCCTTAACATGAGCCAGAAAAACACCGTGGCTTTTAGATTTCTTTGTGGGCATAATCCCAGGCACAACAGGCACCTCTGAACTGGACGCATGTGCAGAAGTGCTAGAGGGACTACTTGTACTGATGCTGCCGTCAGACCTAGGAGGCGCAGGCAAAGCCTCCAGGTTACCCTGGCTCCCAAGTGAAAAAGAGAGAGGCACTGGAATAGAGCATCTTGTCTGTCCTGCGTCAGTATCACAATTCTAGCTCTGGTATCCAGTTGCATACCCAGAAACGGTTCTGTCCAGAGAAAAACTCTCTGGACAGAACATTGAAAACCAATATCTGTTATCAACATCTGCCCATTGAGATTAGATTAAAAAATAATGAAATGACCTGGCTGAGTCACATCAAACTATAGTTTATTGATTTTTTGATTAAGGCATAGTAACAAATGGAGACAAAGGAAATTGGACTCATTTGTCAACAAGTTCTGTAGGAGCCTTTTGGATGGCCTGTTACAAAGTATTTGTAACTGAAAGGCTCTTGCTGGTCCTGAGAGATTCTCTGTCATACATTTATCAGAATAGCCGACAGTACTTAGACTGGGGTATCATAGTTCAGGGTCTTTGGCTGTACAAAATCACATAGCTGTGCACTACATCTTTTCTAAGTTCTGGATCCTTGGATACTGCCCCAAAGAAAGTAAGTTATATCATTTTAGGGATTTTGTAAAACTGTAAAAATTGTAAAACATTTTCAGTTAATTTGGCGACGTTGGCATAGAATGACCTTGGCTTCCAAAGATCAATTACATCCAGTTCATTAAAAAAGAAAAGAAAAAAAGAAAGAAACACATCCTTTATTCGTCCCTCATGTCATCTCTGGGTCTTGTCTTGTAGGTGGTCTGAGATCCTTGGTGGAGACTGCCTGCTGCTGTGGAGTCATGAAGCCTCAATAACTACAATTACAGACAAAACACATATTTGACCATCTCATTCCAGTTCATAATCATTATAGCTGTTAATGTAGACATTAGCATGATCCTTCTATCCATGGTTGATACATCTATAGTAACTATCTCTAGCTCCACATGGACATGAAGTCCCTCTTGAAAATGAGGTGTCACATCTCAAAAGGTCTACCATTAATACATTTATCTTTAACGGAGTTGAATATGGTAGGGATGCACTTGTGGTCTGGGCACCCATGAGTTTGTCACTACCATAAATTCTGATTTTCAGTAAGACTTTCATTGATTATACTTCTTTAAAATTATCACCACAACCACACAGACATGAGGACCCTCCTGAAAACAAGATGTAGCATCTCAAGAGGCTAACCTCGAATAAATTTGTTTCCAGCAGAAACACATTAGACGACGACAGGTCTATGATTGGTCCATTGATCTGTCTCTAGCTTTAGTTCTTACTTTAGTCCACTTGTCTCCACTTACCTCCCTCCCTTTGCCCACACACCCAACACAGCATCGTGTGGATTTGCTGTTCATCATGAGACTGGGGTCCACATTCAAGATTTCCTGCTGCTTAACAGAAGGTTTTTTCTTGCCGCCATGATGGAGGGATTCATGATTGGCTATATGGATTCATGTTGGGTGTTGGATGTATATATTTGTATATATGTATATGTGTATTTTATATATGTATATATGTATCTATGCATATATGTGTATCCATAATATGAAGAGCTTTGTGCTCTATTGTAAAGTGTCTTGAGATAACACTTGTTATGAACTGGCGCTATACAAATAAAGATTGATTGATGGGGAAATTCATTTCTTTAAACTCTGTTGTTGAAACATGCGACACACACAGGTTGAAATACTCATGCAGAAACAGGTCCTATGATCATGCAGAGATGTCAGAGTGATGGCTTGCTGCTCCTGAAGAAGCACTTCGGAGCAGTTTTGGGGTTAAGCACCTTGCTCAGGGGCACTTTGGCAGTGCCCAGGAAGTCAGCTAGCGCCTCTCCAGCTACCAAACCAACTTCCAAACACAATTCGGTCAGGACTTGAACCAGCCACCCTTTGGTCCTCAACCCAAGTCCTTACGGACTGAGCTACTACCACCTCAGCTTCCAGAACAATAAATCTTATCCCTAGAGTTTGTGTGCACTGAACTGTACCTTTACTTCTAATGTGATTGCTGCACCATTAGTGCATATCTCTTGGTCTGCTTATTTTCAGGCTCTTCTGCCAGCCATCCTGTGACGTAATGGAGCGTCATCACATTATATCCAATGAGAGCATGTCAAAAAAAAACACAAAAGACGTTTGTTTGCTCTTTTCACCAGTTGCATCTGTCTTTGTTATACCAAGAGGAGAAACTCATACCAAGTTAGCTGAACCTTACCTTGTTGGAAATATCTCCTTTTCCACAGAACAGTCCGAAATAACAGCGATCTTCAGAGGAGCGATTGGCACATCAGAGCACCAGGTGTTTCCATTTCAGTTTTTGAGCACTATTAAGAGTTGCAAAAAATTGATGATACCAAAGTCTCCTCTGACTTCCCCTGGGCTGTCTGCTCGGGCACATGTCTGAACATCATGGCCAGAATGAAAGTTCCAGCACAGGTGAGCATGTGCCCAGGTAGGCTTGCAGTTTAAAAGTAGTGCTTTGCCTTTTTAGCTACTATATTTCCATAAGTCTGGATCCTTTTCCATACAGCCTACTTAAAAAGGCGCGGCTTCTTGTCCAAACTTCCGACAAAAACAAGCCTTCAAAAAGTTGAGGGCAGAATATTAGCATGACAAAGAGTCAGTGGAAAATCATTGCTTTTTTCTATCAGATCATTGTTACAGGAACTTTTCTTAACAACAAAGAGTGTGCACATGCATACTTTAAATCTTTCTTTTTGGCGGAGCCTTTGTGGAGCTGTCTGATGACCGTGATATTGAAAGTCCAGTTATGGATAGGTTGGTTTTTGTTATTTGTGTAAAGAATTTTTTTGTCAGTTTTTTTTTTTATCAGTGCAAAAATCTTTGTAAAGTAAAAGGCTTTTGAGTAAAACATTAAATCTGGTTTATGTCATGTGATGGATGTTATTATGTCTTACTGGATAGATTTTCCTTTGATAGTGACCCATAGAGATGCACGGCCTGCAACCCAACAGGACCACTGTCTAAATCAACTGGATCTTGAAACCAGTGCATCATCTGGCAATGCAGGAAGTTCATTCTGAAAATGTGACTGAAGCAAAGACAGCCTGTATCTTGGAGTTTTTGTTTAAATGAAAAGTTAAAATAAGTGAGCTGTGGAGTTTGGTGGAGCTCAGTAGTTCATCTCTGAACACTTTGAAAAGCTCTTAGCAGCTAAGTTTCAGTAATGGTGTCATGATCCTGTCTTTTTTTAGTTAAATTACCCATTTTGTGTTCATGATTTGTCTTGTGCTTCCAGAATTATTTTGAAAATTCACTTGTCTCTCCTTGTCTTCATAGGTTTTGCATGCTGTCTGGCGCTGTCACACCTGATCCCTGATTGTTCTTCCCCAGCTGTGTCTCATCACCCCCAATCACCTCATGTATTTAACCCTCATGTCTCCCCCTGTCTTGTTGCCAGTTCGTAGTACCTTAAACAGTTTTGTTCTAGCACTTTCTGTCTTGCCAAGCTGTGTATTACCTTAGTAGTCCGAGAAAGTTCATTATGTCTATGTAGATAATATGCTTATACTTTCTTTTAAACAGACAAATAAGGTTTTTTGGCTCATACCTTTATATGTTTCAACGGGGCTCTTCCGCCTTCGTCAGATCAAAATCAGCCATCACAGATCATTGTAAGAGGGAATATCACATCATGGACTGGGATAATGCCAAAATCATCTGCATAGAGAGCAACAAACACCAACGCTGGATCAGGGAAGCAATCGAAATCAGGAAGCGTGCCCACAGGACGATGAACCAGGACAAGGGGGCATACATGCTATCTCACACCTGGAGCACCGTCCTGGAGGAGCGACCGGACAGCAGGAGGCGTGGTCGACCTGTCAAATCTGACAGGATGATTACGCCTCCGTAAGATCAGCTGAAAAGGATACGTCACACTACCATCTGATGACACTTCTGACGAAGGTGGAAGAGCTCCGTCGCGACATGTAAAGGTATGAGCCAAAAAACCTTACTTGTCTGTTTAAAAGAAAGTACAAGCGTGTATTACCTTGCCTTGTTTTTTGGACTTTGATTCTGCCTCATGTTTTCTGGACACTGTTGCCTGATGGACTGATGCTCTGTGTACCGAACCTTGCCTGGCATCGATTAAACTTTTCAAGCTTTTCATCTGTCTGTCGTGCATTTGGGTCCACGCTTTCTGAGTGACCTAACAGATGGGGAGAGATGTTAGATGTTAGAAGAGATGTTACAGGAGAGATCCTTGGTCACAGAATGCACAGGTGAAGGCAGTGGTCCATTTGAAGTAAGCAGCACAAAACATGGATGAGTTACCACAACAGAACGGCTACTTCCTGTCGCAAGTCACCCTTATTTAGCAATCTTTGCTAGAACATCCAGCGTTTCCTCAGCAACAATAAACATGCCATGTGTGTCGTGACTGTCTGTCGTTATATGTAAAAAGAAATTCTGTCTCAGGTTTTAAAAATGTAGCAAGATTAATCTCCTCCAAAGAACAAGAATGCCTTCATTCCTTTCTCCTCTCTCTAAAGCCTGGTTGTAACTCACTAGAGACATGTGGAGCCATAAAGTCGGGCCAACGAATAATTAATTTTTGAAATTAATACAAATCGTTTTTTCATCTAATCAAGACTTCAAAGCTCCAGCTCCAGCTTCACCTTTAACAGAACCTGTTAGTCCAATCTAAGACAGCACCTCTCTCCCGTGAAAGCTACGGGACCAGCTCATGTTGGCAAACCCTCTCCCTGGATCCCTCATGCTGGATTGTGTGTGGACTTCTCAGCCTCCCTTTGGAACGACTCCAAACCAAAACAGTCCTACAAGACTCTCCAGTAACTCACGGACCAGTTTGAGATCCGACTCCTGAAGCAACGCCATAGTAAGACTGCGGTTCTGAACTCCTACAAATGGGCTTGAGTGTCTTGGTTTAATTCCCATTAGTTACCCCTGATTTGACCTTTCTAAAGTAGATTAATTAGTTGAATTAATCCTCTATAACCACTCAGTGTTTCGCCAAGTGATGACCTATCTGTTGATGATCCTACAATCGTCAAAGTCGGGCCACCTTTCTGCCAGTTTCTTGGTAATCTCACTGAAAAAGGCACTGCACAAAAGTTCTACTTGAATGTCACCCTTGAACATGAACTTGACCAAGAAGCCCTTCTTGACACCGCCGCAGACATCACCCTTATGTCAGCAGCCCTCTTTAACAGGTTACATGCACACATAAACCAATCCAACAGGGACTTGAAATTGCTTCCATGTGATTTGATGTGCACCCATATCTGTGCATGAGTTGTTTTTGTATGACAGCAAGACAAGAGAGGCACGTTGTCACGCTTTCGGGAAGCGGCCACCCCCTCCTGCTGAGAGCCTGCAGCCAGCCAAGCGTGCTAGGTCTGCAGCTACAGCAGTTCAGGGGCTGGCAGGTAAACCTACACAACTGCCCTCCACTGTTGTGAGGAGCCCAAGTGGGGCCACACAGTTTAAGACAGACAGTCGTAGTCGGGCTGGGATGAGTGAACCATCATTCATGCCTCCCCCTGTGGCCCCCGCCAAGGGCATTATTAGGGCCTTCTCACTTCGATGACGAAGTGGGAAGTCGGTCCAAACACCCCAAGGTACCTCTCCTCCCTGATTTTGAGGACATAATGAAACAGCGGTTTCAGTCATCATCAAGCACTGGTCGCTGGTCTTTTTCTATGTCGGCACCTAGCAGCAGTTGACAACCGGGAGAGAATATGCTGTGGTCCATTGCCCCCCATAGATCAGGCCTTGGCAGCCCTGGTGTCACCATCAGAGTCAGTGCTTGGGCAGGGTGGCTTCCCATGCAAAAACTGCAGGGTAATGGACGCGCTGCTAACCAAAATGCATGGAGCTATGGCAGTCCAGACTCAGCTGGCTAATACAGGAGCCATACTAGCCTTGTACCAGCGCTAGCTGACACAACAGTTAAGGGGAGAGTGGGACACAGAGCTGCTGGGAGAGACACAGCAGGTCTCCTCACTTCTTCCCAAGCTGATGAAAGAGCAGGCAGTAGCAGCTGGTAAGACCATGACAGGCCTTTGGGCAGTTAGGCGCCACCTGTGGCTGTCTCAGTCAATGCTGCAGCAGGAAGACAGGGCATGTCTGCTCAGATTACCAGTGGAGCCATCTGCTATGTTTGGACCAGATGCCTCCAAGATGTTACAACAGGCACAGGAAGCTCGACGTTGTGCCCGTGAAATGTCAGGCACTCTGAGGAGAAACAGGCCCTGGTGTCGACCGGGGGAAAAACAGCCACAGCAACCCCGACATCCTCAGCCTACCCGGAGCCATGAGGATCTCAGGGTTCACCTTGAATCATCCTGAAGGGGTCGGGCAAGTCGAGGTGGACTGGGTAGCAGTGGCCAGGGGCCACGCCAGCCCTCGCACCAGTCCTGACAGTATGCTACCTCTAGCCTGCTGCTGCCCGAGAGAGCCTTGTGCATCATGGCAGGCTCTGGGGGCAGGCCCCTGGGTGGTTTCAACCATGACCAAGGGGTAATACTACAATTTATGAGCACCCCTCCTGTGACAAAGGTGCCCGCTGTGACAACCATGGTAGACCTGCAGCACAGAGATTTGGAGATTTTAGCAGTACTGGCAGAAGCAGCCATCAGGGAAGTGCACCCACCGATTCGACAGGCAGGATTTTACTCCCGCTATTTTCTTGTACTGAAAAGGGACAAGACTCTCAGACCTGTTCTGGACCTCAGGGGGCTGAACAAATTTCTCCGGCCACTGAAGTGCAAGATGCTAACAGTGCAGAGAGTGAAGCAGGCTGTCCTTGTTGGAGATTGGTTTGTAACCATCGACCTCAAGGATGCCTATTTTCAGATACCGATATGGGAAGGTCACAGGAGATTTCTCAGGTTCACCTTCGAAGGCAGAACATTCGAGTTCTGCGTTCTCCCTTTTGGCATCTCTCTGGCCCCACGCACTTTCACTAGATGGATGGACGCAGTCTTGGGGCTTCTACGTCGCCGAGGTCTCAGAATCCTGAATTACCTAGACGACTGGCTGCTATGTGCTCAAACAGAGGAACTGTGCAACGGCCATTTGGCGATCTTGTTGTCACACATGGGGTTGGAGTCTGGGGCTGTGAACCAACGAAAAGAAGTGCAGGCTGCAGCCTGCACAGACGACACAGTTTCTGGGTATGCAACTGGATACCAGAGCTAGAATTGTGATACTGACGCAGGACAGACAAGATGCTCTATTCCAGTGCCTCTCTCTTTTTCACTTGGGAGCCAGGGTAACCTGGAGGCTTTGCCTGCGCCTCCTAGGTCTGACGGCAGCATCAGTACAAGTAGTCCCTCTAGCACTTCTGCACATGCGTCCAGTTCAGAGGTGCCTGTTGTGCCTGGGATTATGCCCACAAAGAAATCTAAAAGCCACGGTGAAGGTCACCAGAAGGCTGTGTGTGGCACTCAGGTTGTGGAAAAACCCAACCAATATCGCAAATGGGAGCACACTGGGTCCGGTTCTGCGCCACCAGGTGGTCTCTGCGGGTGCATCCTTGGCAGGTTGGGGAGCAGTCCACAATGGCGAGGGCATCGGAGGAGAATGGAGAGCCCCGTGGGCCGGCTAGCACATCAACATTTTGGAAATCAAGGCAGTTTCCCTGGCTCTGCAACACTTTGCACAGAAACTGCAGCCCGTCATGTGCTAGTGAGAACAGACAGCATAACGGCTGCAGCATACATCAACAGGCAGGGGGGCCTGGGCTCACCACGCCTCTGCAGAATGGCACTCTGGCTGTGGGAATGGGCTATCACCAAATTTCTGTCCCTGAGAGCCAGACATGTGCCTGGACAGATGAATCGAGGGGCCGATCTGCTCTCCAGAGGGGGCCCGAGCCCGGGGGAATGGAGGCTGCACCCAGAAATGGTCAAGGACATCTGGGATCACTTCGGTGTGGCAGAGGTGGACCTGTTTGCAACCAGGAACAATGCACACTGTCCACTGTTCTTCTCCCTGGGGAGGGACAACCCCCCTCTGGGTATAGATGCCATGGCACATGATTGGCCGCAGGGGCTACTGTATGCTTTTCCCCCATTCAGTCTCCTCCCATCTCTGCTGTCAAGAATTCAAGTGGAGGAGGTGAGGCTGGTTCTGGTGGCCCCAAACTGGCCCCACATGGCATGGTTTTCAGGGCTAACATCTCTCCTGGAGGGGTCACCATGGGAACTCCCAGCTCGCCGGGATCTCCTGAGCCAGGTGGGGGGAGCTCTGCTCCATCCCTTCCCACAAGGCCTGAAACTCTCGGCCTGGCCCCTGAGGGGGCCAGCTTGCTAAACCTGGGGCTTTCAGACCCAGTGGTGCAGACCATCCAGAGTGCTCGAGCACCATCAATGAGGGCAGCTTACTCCTACCGTTGGGGGCTCTTCAGGTCATGGTGTGGGGTGAACCAAGTTGACCCACTGTCATGTTCAGCTCCGGAGATTCTTCAGTGTCTCCAAGAGCTCCTCGATGCCAAGAAGTCCCCAGCGACCCTGAGGGGCATAGTTGCAGCAGTCAAAGCTGCTCGTGGAGGCAGAAATAGGCTCCCTGAAGGTGAGTGCAGGCTCATTTCACATTTCCTGAGGGGCGCCCAAAGGCTTAAGCCACGCAGAAGATTAATCATCCCTAAATGGGATTTGGGCCTTGTGTTGGCTGCCCTGCAACAAGAGCCCTTCGAACCTCTAGAACAGATCGATATGAAGTGGCTGTCATTTAAGGTGGCATTCCTCATAGCAGTTACGTCTGCTAAGAGGGTTTCAGAGCTACAGGCCCTGTCAACGCATGGAGCCTGTTGCAGGTTCTTGCCGGATGGCGCAGGAGTCGTCCTACGACCAAATCCCGCATTCCTGCCAAAGGTGCTCTCGGATTTTCACCTGAATGACAAGGTGGAACCACGATCTTTCCACCGGGAACAAAAAGGGTGTGACATGAACAATGACAACTTACTGCTGTGCCCGGTCAGGGCCTTACGGGTCTATATCCAACTAACAGAGGCGTCTAGGAAAACAGACCAACTGTTTGTCTGCTTTAATACTCAGCATTTGGGCCAGCCAGTTTCTCGACCTCGGCTGTCTCATTGGGTTGTGGAAACGATTCAGCAGGCTTATAGGCAGGCTGGTGCTTCGGTACCCTCAGGAGTTAGGGCTCACTCCACCAGGAGTGTGGCAACCTCCTGGGCCTTATGGCGGGGTGCTAGCCTTTCTGAAATTTGTGCAGCTGCCACATGGTCACGTTCATCCACCTTCGCTAGATTCTACAACCTGAATGTGGCTGCAAGCCCGTCCTTCGGGGAACGGGTGCTTGGGGCCACTACCCATTAGACCAGAAACTCCTTGCCCCTGAGGCAGCATGCCGGCCTCGGCACAGCCTCGGGATGTCTGTAATACCAGCCAGTTTGGCCACAGAACTTGGGCTACTGAGCGACAAGGTCACCTCACACACACAGCTCTAGCATCTTGCGGGGCTTCCAGTTGCTTCGGGCATGTGACACTGTGCAGTGACATTAGCGGCTTGCGATGTCACTAGCTTTTTGATGTGGGAGGTGTACTCTTTTATATATGTATATTTGTAAATAGCACTTCACATGGGGATGGTTTTGTTGTACACTGTTTATTGCACTCTGGTGGCGGGGACGTCTCATTCGATAACTAGAATGGTGGACCCTGGGAGATGTGTTCTGGGAGTGGCATCGGCCTCGTCTCCCTTGTCTCCTCGCGGGGTGTCTTAGAGTGTCCTCGTACATATGGAATATGTAGCTGCGGAGAGATAGTCTCGATACGATAGAGGTAGCTGGGTTACAGTGTAACCTTGGTTCTCTGAGTGTAGAGACTATCTCTCCATGGCAAGGCTGCTCGGATACCGTTCCAATCACTGTGAATCAGTGCCATCATGTGCACCTGGGGCTTTTATACCTGCGCATGGGCCATGCAGTGGTGTGCCTTAAAGAAATATCCACGTCAACGACCCCAGTGGGTCAGTCCCCGTACACATGGAATATGTAGCTGTGGAGAGATAGTCTCTAAACTCAAAGAACCAAGGTTACACTGTAACCCAGCGATTCAGGGGATATAACTCAGATCCCTGAAAAGCCTAACACACTTGAATCAACACCTAAAAATGAGTCTGATTCTACAGCTTAGGTGGAACAGGGTGTCATTCCAGTTTATGCCCTCCAAAAGGCAGAAGAACAAGACAAACTTCGCAATCTTCTCAGTAAGAAACAAACCTCGTTTGCCAAAGAGTCTTTATTGGCTCTGAAAATGAGACCTTTACTCTTGGGACTGATAGGTGTCTCAAAAGACGACCTCTCAAAATCCAACCAAATCCCTGCTGAGAAGTCAGCTTGGGACTCAAAACCTCTTTATCCTCAGCGCACTGACCATGCTCCCACTCACAAACCACCTTGGTTTGATCATTTTGACGTTCAATTAATCTAAACCAAATTAGAACCCCAAAAGCTTTCAAAAAGTATACACGCTGTAGGTGAATACTAAAACTTCTCAATATGAAAGCACTCAAACAATAAACCTAATCTGTCGATAATATGTTAAAAGTAATCTTCTCTCATGACATTCAGGAAATCTTTATGTTGTACCTTAAATTCTGGATTAAGTACCAACAGAACATGAACATGGGGGTAAATTTGTAATAGATTATAATCAAGAAATAAGTAAAGTTATTGGATCTGTAATTTTATTACATACCTAATTTTTTTTTTACTAGACATAACCTCTACAAGGTAACTAGTTCTAGTCCCTGCACTTAGAACCAGACAACTTTGTTGATGCTAAAGATGTATTTATTGCCCTGAACTTCCTGGACTAAACAATGATTGGCCGAGACCTGATAAGGTGTTCGAACAGACTATGTTTCTAGAGACTTAAATAATTCTGTTCTACTCCCAGAAGATTCTTCTGTGACACCTAAGGAAAGAACTTTATCCAGGACTGCATCTGTTATATCTGCATTATTGCCTGTTTCTATTGATTAAATGTTTATTATACATTTTCTATACATTAAGTTTTGGTAGCATAACATCTTAAAGGCATGCAAACTTATATATCTAAGTTTTAACCACATATATGTTGTTTGGTTGTATTTTTAAGAAGAATTTCACGTTTTATTCTTTCTTACCGTTTAGATATGGAATGTTTTATATCAAAATGCTTATCATAAGATTTTCTATTCAGTTGGAGTGTTTATATTGGGTGGTTAACAAAGTACAACTTAATATTTTGGCCAAATGTAAGTTGATAAAGTCTTTGTTACTCATTCAAGGCCCTCCTCCTGTGAGACCCTCCTTAGAGGTCAAAACCAGAGAGACACATTCCTCTCTCTCTCTGCCTCTTTGACTTTTCATCCCTACACTTTGTTTTACGTCTTCTTCTATGGTCTGATCCGTGTTTCTTTTTGTCAACACGGTTCTCCTAGTTCTCCTAGTTCTCCAATATCCTCTCCTCTATCTTTTTCTAAGTTTTGTCTAAGTAACGTAACACGCCCGCCGGTTTTCTTGATAAGGCAGAAAGCTATAAGACTACAATTTGTTATTAATTTCAGAATAATTTTCATCGGGCCAACGAATAATTAATTTTTGAAATTAATTACGAATCGTTTCTTCATCTAATCAAGACCTCAAAGCTCCAGCTCCAGCTTCACCTTTAACAGAACCTGCTAGTCCAATCTAAGACAGCACCTCTCTCCCGTGAAAGCTACCGGACCAGCTCATGTGGGCAAACCCTCCCCCTGGATCCCTCATGCTGGAGTGTTTGTGGACTTCTCAGCCTCCCTTTGGGACGAATCTGAACCAGAACAGTCCTACAGTCTCTCCAGTAACTCATGGACCAGTTTGAGATCCGATACCAGAAGCAACGCCATAGTAAGACTGCGATTCTGAACTCCTACAGATGGGCTTCAGTGTCTGGGCTTAACTCCCCATTAGTTACCCCTGATTTGACCTTTCTAAAGTAGATTAATTAGTTGAATTAATCCTCTATAACCACTCAATAAACTCAAATGTTTTCTTGAGGGTTCATAACTTATTTCTTTATTCACAGCATCATTGATTAGTATGACTCTGACATTTATTTCTTCGTAAGTGTTTTATTTGATTTTATTTTGTCTTATATATTCATCATATACTTTAATAAATCCCCATTAAACATAAAGTTCTGTCTGTTGGTATTCTATTTGGAAGATTTACATCACTGTATGAGAATTCTGTCTATAGACTTGAGACTGACGAAACTGATAAATTGATAAAGTTTGATTTAATTGATTTATCTGATTTTAATTTAAAACAATTAATTAATCAATTAAGGAATTAAATTTTGCCCTTTTTGTATAAAAAGGATGGTGCCCCTTTAATTAATGAGAGCAAATGAGATATTAAATGAATATTAATTTCTTTAATTAATGTTAATTAAATATTTAGAAAAATAATCGCTACAAAAATGTAAGAAATATTTCAGGTGATGCAAAAATCTACTGAAAACAAAACTGTAATTTTTAATGAATGTAGACACATCGGTGTGAAAATGTGAAGGTTGGCACCACCAGTGCAGAGCTTGCTCAGGAATGGCAGCAGGCAGGTGTGAGTGCATCTGCACGCACAGTGAGGCGAAGACTTTTAGAGGAAGGCCTGGAGTCAAGAAGGGCAGCAAAGAAGCCACTTCTCTCCAGGAAAAACATCAGGGACAGGCTGATATTCTGAAAAAGGTACAGGGATTGGACTGCTGAGGACTGGAGTAAAGACATTTTCTCTGATGAATCCCCTTTCAGGTTGTTTGGGGCATCTGGAAAATCGCTTGTTAGGAGAAGAAAAGGTGAGGCTACCATCAGTCCTGTGTCATGCCAAAGGTGAAGCATCCTTAGACCATTCATGAGTTGGGTTGCTTCTCAGTCAAAGGAGTGGGCTCACTCACAATTTTGCCTGAGATAACAGCTATGAATAAAGAATGGTACCAAAACATCTTACTAGAGCAGCTTCTCCCAACCATCCAAGAACAGTTTGGTGATGAATAATGCCTTTTCCAGCATGATGGAGCACCTTGCCATCAGGCAAAAGTGATAACTAAATGGCTTGGGGAACAAAACATAAACATTTGGGGTCCATAGTCAGGAAACTCCCCAGACATTAGAGAGCTTGTGGGTAATCTACAAACAACAACCTACAAATTCTGAGAAACTCCAAGCATTGATAATGCAAGAATGGTCTGCCATCAGTCATGATTTGGCCCAGAAGTTGATTGACAGCATGCCAGGGCAAGTTGCAGAGGCATTGAAAAAGAAGGGTCAGCACTGCAGATATTGACTTGTTGCATAAACTTAATGTAATCTTCAGTAAAAGCCTTTGACACTGATGAAATCTTTGTGATTATACTTCTGTTTACTATAGAAAATCTGTCAAAAGGATCTAAAAACACTGAAGCAGCAGACTTTGTGAAAATTAATATTTGTGTCATTCTCAAAACTTTTGGCCATGGCTGTATACCAGAGAATCAGTAGTAAAACCATTGCCTTCCTGTCACTCAGTGTTTCAGGCAGTGGCGGCTGGTGCCAAAAATTTTAAGGGGGGCGCAGCTTTGGAGGAAACAAACCAAAGAAGCACTCCATACTACAGTGAAAAGAAACTAAAGACAAAACATAATCACAATACAACCTACTTTGAAATATGCACGATTTGAACAGAAATTTTGCCCTCCTTTCCTTTGGGGCTACAAATTTCTCAGTGACCCTCTGACTGAAGTCCATCATATCTGTCACCAGTCTCTCTTCCATTTACAGCATGGCCGGTGCATTCAGCCTGTCCTGGTTCATGGTGTTTCTGAGGTAAGTTCTGAGAAGCACCTCAGCTTCTGCAGTGGTCATGGGTGTGGTGATGAGGATCTTTAGCAGAGTGACAGTCTCTGAAAATACCTCTCCAAGATTATTTTCCATCAACAACTGGATAAGATCCACAGCTCCACAGCAGGCCTTGAACTCCTCCTTGCTGTAGATTAAGACTGAGCTCTGTCTTCAGCTTTAGTTGAGCACTGGGTCGGCCTTCAAGGTGCTGCTGAGAGAATCTTCAGGAAACATGGCGTGGTACTGTGTGAATCTGTCATTAAAAAATACATAGAAAACACATTTTATTACCAAAAGTTAACATCAGTATTTACTGAAAAAAATCAATAAAACAGCCAAAGTTTAACCTGCTCCCATAAAATAAAGCTGTAATTTATGTCATTTTCACTATTTTATGAACATTTCTTGTGTCACCTGAACAGTGTCTTATCTTATACATGATGTCTCATGGCTCAAGATTGTAAACACAAACAGAATCTTATGTACCACTAAACTGATGCTTTAAAACTAAAGGTCAAACTATGTGATACAGTTTTGGTATAGATGAACCGTAAAAAGTATGAACAAAACAAAACAAATAAGAAAAAAAAACAAATAAGAAAAAAAAATCAGATACAAGCATGCAGCACAAAGGGCAGACGGCTCACACCAGCTGACTGATTCTCACAGCTGAAATGGAGGCTGTCAGTGTTTGGATGACATTTATAGTTTTCAGCAAAATTACTTTAAATTTTAAAAAGTCAAAAAAATAAACTTTACATTACAGGAGTCTGTTTCCATCTGCTGGAGCTTTTGAATACTTTAACTTTGTACCGTTATGTGCAGTATTCAGTCAGCAAAAACCACCAACAGAATGTATAATTTTTGTATCCAAATAGAACATTTTATTATAGCAACTAAACATATGGTATACAATTATATATAATGACAATACTATATATATTTATATTGATATTTATTATTTTCTATCACATGTTTAGTTGCCATAATAAAACTACAACATTTAAAGACAAGATATACATTTTGTTGGTCTGTTTTCATTGATTTTATACTGTGCACAATGGTACAAGCTGGAAAGGTACAAGGTAAGTGTCAAATCTAAAAATTCCAGTGGATTAAAAAATAATTCTGTAATGGACATACACCTAAGAGGTAAAGAATTTGTGACGTTTACACTTTTGGGGCTAATAAAACCCCCACTGTTTTCACCAGTAAACTGCAACACATAACTTGATAGCATTATCAAGTCTTCTTTTTGTAATTTTTCAAAGGCTTTCACACAATGTAACAGTAATATTTAATGAGCAGTGCAATAAACCTCTGCAATAATCTGCATGCACTTGTGTGTAATATTAATATTACAATTTCTCCTATCTTGTTCCTGCTTTGCCATGATTTTTTAAAATATATTTTTATAGGTCCCGTAATATAATATTATCATCAAAATAATGCATCAATTTTGTCAATTAAATTTAAAATGAACTTCTAGTAGGGTAAAAACAAACTTACCCACCCAATAAAAGCCCCAAGTCCTCCTAAAAGTATGTTGTTTTTGTAAAAATATGCAAGAATTAAAAACTATATAGATTTTTAGAACTTAAGTCTGCAAAAGGATAATGTTCTACTGAACAAAGCATTTATATCCTCTTGGCAAACTCATTTTGTGGCTCCTGATCTATTGTTTAGAGCCATGTGTGACATAAAATGCAAAACTTTGCCCCCTGAATTATGTTATGTCTACTAGGAAAGACACATCCTTATCTAATCTTCAGTGCAGCATAGCCTCTTACTGATTTTCTTCTCCAATGCAATCTCACCTCTTCTGTGATCCTCTGATGGATCTCTGGACGAAGCCTCCTCGGTGCATGGGAGCATCGGTCGGACGCGTGAGGATACGTGAGATACTTGCGCATGAGTAAATCAAATCTGCTGCGGTGACGTGTCGATATGATTGACAGCGCTCGTTGTCCAGTCACACGAGGAAAAGAAACACCAAAACAATACTGATTTGCTGCCAGTCCAAGTGGGAGTGTCTGGGGCGCTCTTCTCTGCGCCCCGGGGGCAAAGTTGAAGCAGCCAATCCCAAAGACGCCTCAGGTCACATGCTGAGCAAAAGTTTAAGGACTTGCATAGACACCCATTAGGCCGGCGCCCCTCTGTACGTAAACTGTGTATTCACAACACAGTTACTACGTAAAAACATTGTGAAACCCCTTTTATTGAATGGTGACAGGTGCTACTGACAGACTATTACTGTGTGGTAAAAATAAATGTTTTTATCCGTTATTTTTTATGATTTAAAGACAAATTATGTTGTGTTTAAGTAGACTTTCTCTGTTGAATTTTGGAGGGGGCGGCGCCCCGGCGCCCCCTATTGACAAGCCGACACTGGTTTCAGGACAAGGCTCATTAGAGCAAATGATGCTGTTGTAACTGAGCGTAAGCTATGCTGAGCTAGCTTTGTTGAACCAACTATGTAAATGTATTAGCCTAGCGTCATAAGGCATCTTTAGGAGTGCGACAGAATATATGGGATGTATTAAATATAGTTAAATATTTTATTGTGAATGCACATTGACAGTAGCTGTATTTCTTTAATAATTTGTGCTGCTGCTTTATGGAGCAGTGTGATCTAATCTTGGTCTGCAGAAACTCTGAAGAAAGAAGAACTTCCAGTTGTGATGAAAGCACACAGTGAGAGGGTTGTCACAACTGCCCACCGACCAGTCGACATCAGCAGGAGGACTGTGTGGACACATGCCCTCCGCCAGTTTAGCAGACCATGGTTTGCCGAGAGCACTGATGTTCTGTACGTTCAGTGATGAAGAGCTTGGAGGACTGCGGCGAGAATTCATCTGTCTTCTAGTAAAATCCATCTTCAAAGAGAGCGGGACATTTGAGGGTAAATTTTCCTAAACGTCATGTATTAATTGTTAATACATGACACACTGGTGTGTTGGAACATTTTTCCTTTATCAGGCAAACTGCTCTCTTTTGAGAGGCATTCACTCACACAACTGGATAATTAGCTATTGATCTGGTGTAGGTGTGTGTAATCCATTAATTTTATTGCAGTTTGGGTGAATTCTATGCCAGAATTGTAAATAAAAACCAGCACACAGAAGAAAACTCTGTCATTTCTGGTGCGTTGGTTTTGGGCACTTTGGGTTGGGAGAGGCAGAAAAAGTAAAAATGCCAATAATTGTTGCCCAACTAATTAGGATTGCTGTGGTGGTTCAATTTCACACTGACTAAAAAGTGTGTGATAACCAGTTAAACCCTAGAGCACTAAGTCTGCTCTGTATTCTGACTGGACACTTCCTTCCACTGGACCTGCTCATCAGGAGCAGTTTGTGGTGCTGGTTTGGCTGAGCGATTCAGCAACCAGACACGCCTCAGTCGGCCCGGGTTCGACACCCATCTGAGGCTCATCTGTCAAGTGTCCTACCCTGCTCTCTCTCACCCCTTCACAAGCCCATCTACTGTCTCTCTCTATATATATATCAAAAATAACAAAGGCAGGAATGCCCCAAACATATACATAAGAAAGCATGGTGACATTGATCATCAATTAAATTTATCAATAAAAAACATTTTAAAACAGCAACAGCTGACTGAAGGACTGTAAATGAGAGGGAGTCACTGAAAAGTCCAGATTCACACACATCAAACTAAATGCAGCATGAATATGTATTACAATGACAAAAAAAAAAAAATTAGACATTTCAAAGTTATGTGTCTCAGGTGTATACACAACTCAGGTTTATTTATGTTATTTAGATTTGCATTATTTATTTAGGTTAATATTGATTATTTGGATTTGAATGTATTATTTAGGTTTAGATTTATTATTTAGCTTTAGATTTATAATATAGATGTAGAGTTATTATTTTGATTTACATTTAGTATTTAGATTTACTTTTATAATTTAGACTTAATATATAGGGGGTTTAATGTTGTAGACCAGGCGCAGGCGCGGCACACCTGCGCCGCGCCAACGGGGTGTGTCCAGGGCATTTTGCAAGTTTCGTTCACGGCGCAGTCTGGCGCAGAGAGGCGCACCCACGCTTCCGTCTCTCCCACCGGCGCAAATGGCAGAGAGGGAGGAGAGTAGGGTTTAACACAGAACCTTAGGTGAAATAGCAGAACCTTAGGTGAAAATATATCTCCTCCTCATCCTCCTTGCAATAATGTACTCCATCTTTTTAGGTCACGTTACGAATAAAGATTAAAAGTGGGAAATATGGGCAATCACAGGTAAATCCTCAAGACACCGAGTGACTTACATTTATTGAGCGAGCGTCTCTCTCTTTTTTCTTTTCTTTAGAATTTCATGAGATGAGAGAAGCCGGATACTCCATATTGGATGATGTGGCTGTTTGTGAACTCGTTAGTTATGACAAACGTCTCTGATCTGACATCAGATGTGACGGGACAATTAATATAGATACAAATGTATGTGCTGGTTCAGACGGTTACATTAAATAGTGGTAGCTGTGATTGTTTATTGCATTGAAATGTGCCTGACACTCTGGATACCTGCCTGTGAGGTTTTGGTGACGTGTGCGCACTGTGTGCCTGTCAGCCAAATTACCACTGCCCGGGGTGCGCCTCTCCTGCGCCGAGAATAGACCAGGTTGGAGCTGGCGAGCTTTCAGCGCACCTTCCACGCATTTTTTTGGCACAAAATTGTCACTGCGCCAAGCTGAATCTGTCGACACCTCCCCCTGCTGCGCCGTCACACCCATCTCAGCGCAGCCGGTCTACAAAATTGCCAAATTGGCTGCGCACGGCGGTGCGCCGGACGAAATTACCACTGCGCGGGGTGCGCCAGGACTGCGGGGCTCTAATTTCCTGGCGCAACTCAGGGTGGCACAGCCTGGCGCACCCCGTGCAGTGGTAATTTCGTCCGGCGCACCGCCGTGCGCAGCCAATTTGGCAATTTTGTAGACCGGCTGCGCCAAGATGGGTGTGGCAGCGCACCAGGGGGAGGTGTCGAAAGATTCAGCTTGGCGCAGTGACAATTTCGTGCCAAAAAACTGTGTGGAAGGTGCGCTGAAGGCTGCCAGCTCCAACCTGGTCTATTCTCGGCGCAGGCGAGGTGCACTCTGGGCAGTGGTAATTTGGCTGACAGGCTCGCACACGTCACCAAAACCTCACAGGCAGGTATCCAGAGTGTCAGGCACATTTCAATGCAATAAACAATCACAGCAACCACTACTTAATGTAACCATCTGAACCAGCACATACATTTGTATCTATATTAACTGTCCCGTCACATCTGATGTCAGATCAGAGACGTTTGTCATAACTAACGAGTTCACATCTCTCAGCCAACCACAAACAGCCACATCATCCGATACGGAGTATCCGGCTTCTCTCATCTCCTGAAATTCAAAAGAAAAGAAAAAAGAGAGAGACGCTCGCTCAATAAATGTAAGTCACTCGGTGTCTTAAGGATTTACCTCTGATTGCCCATATTTCTGTGTTTTAATCTTTATTCGTAACGTTATCTAAAAAGATGGAGTAGGCTACAGTATTGCAAGGAGGATGAGGAGGAGATACGGGGGGGAATATTTCACCAAAGGTTTTGCTATTTGGCGATGACAGACCAGGAATGCAGGTGGACCACAAGCATGATGAATGGATTAGCCTGCTGCTGTGTTTAAATGTAATTATCACTTAAATTTGTACTCCTATTTATGACACAGGACAGATTACATCTGTCCCGCAAGGTGGTCCACACGGTGACGCGCATCGTGGCCTCCGATGCGCAGCCTGGTGGCCCCTGAGCTCTTCCAGCTGCTGCAAAAGTGACAGCAGCTCTGACCATCTTCTCCACCGAGGTGAAATTGTCACTGCGCCTTGCCCACGGTGCATTTAAAGGCGAGGAGAGGCATTCATTTGATTGGTGAAGATTAAACTCGGCTGTGTTAAACCCACTCACCCCTTCTCTCCTCCCTCTCTGCTACTTGCGCCGGTGTGCCTCCCTGCGCCAGACTGCACCATGCACGAAACATGCAAAATGCCCTGGACACACCCTGTTGGCGCGGTGCAGGCGCGGCGCAGGGCAGGTGCGCCCCGCCTGCACCTGGTCTAAGAAATTAGAGCCCATATACTTTAATTTGGTATTTAGATTTGAAATTAGTATTTATTTATAATTTAGATTTATTTTGTGTAAGTTCTACCTACAATTTTCCTATCTGCAAATTATAATTTTCCTATTAATTATGCATCTTATATGTATGAAAAATGATCTAACTTTGCAGAGAATGAGCTAAATGTGATGAAAAAAAATAAAATTAAATAAAATATCCAGATTTTACGGAGCCCCTAAGGTGCCATGGAGAAAAAAAAAAAAAATCGTGCGCACAAGATAGTAAAACGTGCGCAGGATATATTAAAATGTGCGCACTTTAAGATTAAATGTTTGCTCGATTTAATTATACAGGCAAGCGGCAACAGACAGCCGGGCTCATCAGTAGATGGCGGTAATGCCCCATAATATTGTGGTCACCTGCCGGTAAAAACCAAGAAGAAGAAGAAGAAGAAGAAGACAGCCGGGCTCGGTTGAAGCATACCAGTAACCAGCCAACGTTAGCTGTGTCTGTGAATGTAGGAGTGCAGGGTATGTACAGTCCCTTAGGCTATTTATCAGTACCTTAAATAAAAGCTGCACAACTTTCAAGACTCAAGCAAAGCTCGTGTCTTGCTGCCACCCTCTGAATAAGGTGGAGGGAGTTAGCCCCGAAGTTAGCTACAACTTCGCCTCTGTAGCAGCAAACAAGTCCCCCCTGTGCATCCCAGGTCAGGACACTGACTGAATCTGAGTACTCCTTCTGCCGGCTGAGCCTGTTGTCTTTTAGTATGCGCAGCAAAGTTCTCCAATTTAGGATTTTTCCATCTCTCATGGCAAGAGCAGCAGGAATGACATTCCGAGGTGGAAGTAAAAGTTAACTAGCTCACTTCTTCTGTCCATTGTGTGTCTGTAAACATCTGACATCACTACGGGAAGCTGTAGTGGGCAAGGACAAGGACAAGTCAAAATGTGGTAAATAACTATTTCGAGCGCACGTATTACTATCTCGTGCGCACAATTTATATATTTTTTTCTCTGTGGCACCTTAGGGGCTCCGTAAGATTTTAACAACCAACAATGTAACATTTTCCTTAACTGGATGTTCATATTCTCAAATAAATTTAAACCTAAAATAAGACTTCACAACTTCACACACTATTGTCAATATTTACAAAACTGAAAGGTAGTCTTACAAATAATAATAATTGCAGTCTGTGGAGATACTCACAGCAGAGGGACAGAGAAATGAGAGGAAGCTGGAACTGTATCTTGTCCCTTTTTGGCAGATTTTTCTGCTACTGCAGTTACTTTTGTCAACTTGAAATATATCAATTAGGTGTACTGAAATGTGCTTTCTCACAGTGGTGTAGTGTGGTTTATTCTAGTGGGTATACTCTGAATCTCAAAAAGATCAACTGCCTTCATTTGTTTAATGAAAAAATGTTGCAGTTTGAACCTTATACGGCAGAAAATATATTTTTTGAGCAACGAGACAGGACAAAAAAGGGTAATAAACATTACAAGAGCCCTAGGAGATCATACATCCATAAGCCTTAATCACTGTGTTTCCCATCATAACATTTGTATGTAGGTTATTTTCTAGATAGACCAAGTCAAAATGTTATCATAGAAAAACCCATTTTTTTACTGTAAGATGACGGGATATGTTGAGATCCTGAGGGAACAGCTAATATGTAGTTCACAACAGAGTAAAATAAAATATACAGATGTTTGTCCTCTTAGGGCCTCCGTACACTGAAGACATGTTTGTCACATTTTTTCCTGATTTATACACTGTCCACTGAAAACAGCTCTGAGACCCACTTATGGGCCTCCACCCACAGGTTGAGAACCGCTGCACAAGTAGATTGTATTTGAAGCTTGATCTTTCAAAGTCTGTTTTTATATCACGGAGAATAAGTGATCCAGGATACCTCAGGATGAATTTATCATTTAGTAAACAGTGAGTGAGTGAAAACCGCGGCTCAGAGCTGGACTGATGAAGAATGTTGAGTTTTGATTCATCAAAAGGCTGACTCGTCATTTTTTAAGTCTTTGTGTTCACTTAAAGGTGCAGTGTGTAGAATTTGGCATTTGAGCAACATCTGAGCAACGGAAGCCTGTGAAGACCAAAAGGGATCATGAACACGGCATCATTTACTAAAGTGACAAGGTTTTTAACCATTATTTTTATAGATTATAGGTCAGTTGTTAGCTGCCAATTGTAGGTATTGTAAACTTGTAGTAACACAAACAAACATTAGCACATTAATGCTAATCAGATCAGAACCAGCAGACAGATTCGCGTTTCGTTCTTTTTGTCCGTAAAATCCACCCATAGACAACATGGCGAATCATTATGTCGGCCTACATGAACACGGCCCGTGGTAATGTAATTTTTCTGAAGCTTTTTCTGACTAAATAAAAATAAAACAAACGTTTTATGGGGATGATTGTGCTGGTATTTTCACGGACTTAACATACTAATAGAAACATTATATCCTATATTCACCGTTTCTGTTCGGTGAAATGCTGCCAACTTCTACACACTGCACCTTTAAACTGTGCACATGAGCTATTAAGACACCGTTAGAATTATAAAATCACACAAAGTGACTGATGATCCCTCACTGTCCCTGCACTGTGCATCTTTACCGGTGCTCACTGGCAAACGGAGGAGCACGCGCAGAGACGATGAGCGATTCAGGAGGGATTTAGATCAAATGTTGAAATGTACATCAGCTGCACTGCAAAAGGACATAAACAGCAGACAACAATGGTAACAGCCACACTTTAAATGAATAATATCAGGCCTGTAGTCCACAGAGTGGATGGTGGCTGCATCACTTTCGACATGACGAGGATGAAGATCTTTCTTCTTCAGCTTTTCCTCTCTTTCTCTGCTCCGTGTGAAAGCCTTACTTAAATCAGTGAACGTTTCATTCATGTTATGCACTCTTTAACTGAAGACAGTGTTTGTTTTGTGTTTTTTTTTGTTGAATGTTTTACTTGAATGATCAGACTTTGTGTTGGAGGGAGTGAATGGCTTGTGCAGTGGTCAGACGTTAGGTCGTGCATGAGTTTATTTCACACAGTTAAACGTCAAGCACTTCATGGTCCAAGATCCTATGTTCAAAAAAGTGCCCGCTTCGTAACACAGAGAAGGCGTAGGCCTATTTATGTACGGGGAAGTGAAAGTTAAAGTCACACAACCATGCTGTGGGTACACGCATGGACAAAATTGTTGGTACCCTTCCGTTAAAGAAAGAAAAACCCACAATGGTCACTGAAATAACTTGAAACTGACAAAAGTAAAAGTAAACAAAAATTTACTGAAAATTAACTAATGAAAATCAGACGTTGCTTTTGAATTGTGGTTCAACAGAATCATTTAAAAAAACAAAATGATGAAACTGGCCTGGACAAAAATGATGGTACCCCTAGAAAAGATTGAAAATGATTTGACCATAGGGACATGTTAAACTAAGGTGTGTCCTGTAATTAGCATCACAGGTGTCTTCAAGCTTGTAATCAGTCAGTCTGCCTATTTAAAGGCTGAAAAGTAGTCACTGTGCTGTTTGGTATCATGGTGTGTACCACACTGAACATGGACCACAGAAAGCTAAGGAGAGAGCTGTCTCAGGAGATTAGAAAGAAAATTATAGACAAGCATGTTAAAGGTAAAGGCTATAAGACCATCTCCAAGCAGCTTGATGTTCCTGTGACTACAGCTGCACATATTATTCAGAAGTTTAAGGTCCACAGGACTGTAGCCAACCTCCCTGGACGAGGCTGCAAGAGGAAAACTGATGACAAATTGAAAAGACGGATAATACGAAAGGTAACCAAAGAGCCCAGAACAACTTCCAAAGAGATTAGAGGTGAACTCCAAGGTCAAGGTACATCAGTGTCAGATCACACCATCCGTCGCTGTTTGAGCCAAAGTGGACTTAATGGAGGACACCACTGTTGAAAGCAAATCATAAAAAAGTGAGACTGGAATTTGTGACAAGCCACAAAGCTTCTGGGAGAATGTCCTTTGGACAGATGAGACAAAACTGGAGCTTTTTGGTAAGTCACATCAGCTCTATGTTCACAGATGCAAAAATGAAGCATACAAAGAAAAGAGCACTGTACCTACTGTGAAACATGGAGGAGGCTCAGTTATGTTCTGGGGCTGCTTTGCTGCATCTGGCACAGGGTGTCTTGAATCTGTGCAGGGTTCAATGAAATCTCAAGACTATCAAGGCATTCTGGAGCCAAATGTGCTGCCCAGTGTCAGAAAGCTTGGTCTCAGTTGCTAAAGGTTTTGTTCTGTTTGGAAGAAGGCACGAGTCCAGATTAGATCGGTTAGCCAACCATTTATTGACAATATGTGAAACAATACAAAAGTTAGTAAAAATCACTCAGCTGAGCGCTCAGCTCTGCACCTCCAGACAAAGTGTGCAGCTTCCTCTCCAAAAACAAAAAACTATTCTGCATGGTGTAACATAACATTTTATACACAGCAAATGGGTGGGACAGTTCTAGTTTACCTTACAACAGAATATTTTGACAGTTGAAGTGTGATGAATCTCGCGGTTATTTTCCTTACCCAGGTCGGTTTGACCTGAACTAAATGTTTGCCTTTAATATTAACTGCAGGTGTGAGTATGCAGTCATTAGGGAGTCAAAGCTTGGTGAGGTTGTTTTCCTTTCAACACATTCTCAAACATCCAAATAAAAGAACCAAAGTAAAACACAAGATCTTATACACTTCAGGCTTAGGAGGTGACATTATAGGTAATGTTGAAATCAAACCTCGTGACTGATTTCATAAGATATGTCTGCCATGAAAAGGTCAATCACAGTACAGGGGGTCAACAGTAGGTACTTTAATTTCAGCTAAGTCAGCATAATAACAAGAACTAAAAATATCAGACAGGAAACAAGAGCACAGTTCATTTTGTATAATGTAACTTTCTTAGCTGAAGCAGTAAAAACATGAAATCATTAAATCAGTGTTAGCATAAATTGATATTTATGGATAAATGTTAGCGTTAACTCGTAAATAATCTAGCACGGTCACAGGTCATGGGTCCTCCAACAGGATAATGACCCAAAACACACAGCTAAAAACACCAAGAATGGCTCAGAACAAAACATTGGACTGTTCTGAAGTGTCCTTCTATAAGCCCTGATCTAAATCCTATTGAACATTTGTGGAAGGAGCTGAAACATGCAGTCTGGAGAAGACACCCTTCAAACCTGAGACAGCTGGAGCAGTTAGCTCTCGAGGAGTGGGCCAAAATACCTGTGGACAGGTGCAGAAGACTCATTGTTACAGAAATCGATTGCAGTGATTGTCTTAAAAGGTTGTGCAACAAAATATTTAGTTAAAGGGAACCCTGACTGTGAAGACAAATAGTCATAAATATGCTTTAATGTTTATCTAATACTAGAATGTGTTGTTAAAAAAGCACGAAGAATTATTATTTCTTTAAAAATCGCAATTTTTATAACCTGCGGACGCCGCCATTGTTTTACAAGCACAATGCATGCCGGGTGGATGACGTGTAAGGGTTGCACTGTGCCGAGCATGAAGACATGCTTGTGGAAATGCCATAGGCAGGAGACACTTAGTGTTCTTCTGCGAGGATGTCAACAACTCGCTCCTGCAGATGTAGCTGATGGCGAACCATCGAGCATGACCACGATCACAGAGGAAGCTGACTGCTGTGTTGACTGATTCATCTGCAGGAGTGAGTTGTTGACATCCTCGCAGGAGAACATCCAGCGTCTCCTGCCTATGGCGTTTCCTCCAGTGGACTTCCCTCGTTTCCTGAGGGTTTTTTGTCTGTTTGTGTGAGAAAACTGTAGGCAAGGCATTTGGCGTTAGTCTATGTAACTAGCAGCACCTGTGAGTTCTTTCAGCAGCTTGGCTCGGCTAAACGCATCAAATGCATCAGGAGAGAAGTGGTGAGAACATTGCCGCGGGTTCTTTAGAAGTTGTGTACGCCCACAAGCATTTTCCCACTCCTTTCTTCTCTTCTTGTCACTGGTGAAGCTGTGTAGACTTACATCACTCCCCTTGTTTCCCTTTGACTGAAAACTGCACCCAAAAGTAACACAATGTGGCATTATTATGGTATTCTGGCTCCTGATAGCCAGTGAGTAAACGTAGCAGCTCGGCACAGTGCAGCCCTATAACGTCATCAACCCAGCATGCATTGCGCGAGTAAAACAATGGCTGTGTCCGTAGGTTAGAATATGTGTTATAAATTGCGATTTTTAAGAAATAACAATTCTTTGTGCTTTTTTAACAACACGTTCTAGTATTAGATAAATATTAAAGCATATTTATGAGTATTTGTCTTCACAGTCAGGGTTCCTTTTAAGGGTACCATCATTTTTGATCAGGCCAGTTTCATTATTTTGTTTTTTTCAAGGATTCTGTTGAACCACAAATCAAAAGCAATGTCTGATTTTCATGAGTTAATTTTCAGTAAATTTTTATTTATTATTGCTTTTGTCAGTTTCAAGTTATTTCAGTGACCATTGTGGGTTTTTCTTTCTTTAACGTGTGCATCTTTGTGCATTTTGAAGTGGTTATACAGTAATTCGGGGCGTTTTTGAGTGGGCACACAGCATATACCCGTGTATCACGACTACACCACTGCTATCTCAACTTCTAACATTTTGATTTGAGGGGGCATTGCCCCCTCTTGCCCCTGAGTAGAGCCAGCCTTGGGTGTAATGCAGACTGCCCTGTGATTGGTTGAACAGGTCACCTCTGTTATCTCACAGTTCCTTTTCACACACGCTCAACATTTGAATTTTAAACATGAGTAGTTTCATTAAATCTGACTTTAGATCTTACTGAGGAGGATCTTAATTAAAGTAACTGTACTTTTCCCTGAGTGCAGAGTTTGAGATGAAGCTCAGACTGATCTGTTGTTAACTGAGAGAGCGTTTTTGAAGAAGTTTGTGTGTACAGAGAGCATGAGCAGGGAGGGCTAGAATGATAAACCTGCTGCACAACCCAGATAGCTCTAGTTTGGACTGACATAATCCCACACCTGCTGGTTATTGTCCTCGTAAACCAGTTTATACAATCTCTGAAGGAGGAGCTGTGCTGACAGGAAACAAACAGCACACACCATGACCTGCTGATCTGTAAATCTACAGCATGAGGAAGGAGAGCTGATTATACCTGTATGACTGTGAAGTATCAGAGAGAGGTATAATGTGACCAAACATCAACACACGGCTGCTGTTTTGAGTTTTCCTCTCAGTTTATTCTGGTCATCATCTCAGTCATGTTAAACAGGGTGAGAGCTGACTGCTTCCTTGTTGTGGGGGGGGGGGGATGTTTCTGCGGTGAAATCCTCTCCTCTGCTCCACTTCGAGCCATCAGACGGTCTTATTCAGTATCTGATATTAGCACTGTCGAGTCATGACAGGTTCAGAAAGGGCTGAATTTTATCCGTGGACATGATTTTGTCCTAGAAGTGTCTTTTTTGAGCCTCACTGCCTGGCAGGGTAAACAGAGGGAGGGGGCGGCCGCGGAGGCGCAGTCCTATCAGAAAGAAGGCGGCGGTGAAAGCTGCAGCGCCATTGGGTCAATGTGTCCCCCTCCCCACGGTGGACGGACAAATATCTACCAAAGTGTCCAGCAGCATGTGGAGACAAACACTCTGACACAGTTGTCACGCGTATCTGTAGAGGCAGGCTGACTTTGCCCGGTTTCCTGGTTCATTTTGGTCTGAAGCGGTAGAAGAGGCTCCTCCTGCCCCGGAAAGGCTGCGGCATGTCGGTCGACAGCGTGTTCAGGACCCGCTCCCTGGGGGTGGCCGCGGAGGGTCTTCCTGATCAGTACGCAGACGGCAAAGCAGCGAAGGTGTGGGAGCTGTACATCGGAGACACTCAGAGCAGGACACAGGAGTACAAGAGCTGGGTGGTGTCCCTGCTGACGGAGCACGGCGTGCGGACGGTGCTGGACGTGGCCTGCGGGACAGGGTAATGTCTGCGGGGCGGGGTAAATCTGCGGGGCAGGGTAATGTCTGCAGGGCAGGGTAATGCCTGCGGGACAGGGTAAATCTGCGGGGCAGGGTAATGCCTGCGGGACAGGTTAACGTCTGCGGGGCAGGGTAATGCCTGCGGGACAGGATGTGACATGCTATGCTGGCGTGGCACCACGTTTCACTGACTGAATAATCTGCTCAGGAGCCACAGAAACACACCAACAGGATGTCAAATTTAAATGGATCACTTTACTGTACTTTTGAGAACGTGTGAGCATAAGTGAGGAAACAAGGGTGACACTGCAAAGTTTTAATGCCCGTGGTGCAGTGGCAGATCTAGGATTTTTTCTTATTAAGGAGCCCCATTTCTCACAGAGGGGCCAAGTGTTTGTCCAACATGCATCCAGTCACTCCTTTTATAAGCATTTTAATTTAAAAAAAAAAGTGTAAATGTTAAAACTAAGTAAATAAAATAGTATTCAAAAACATGTTTCACAATTGACCCTTCGCTAAGCCCCTCCCACATACAGCTACTGTCCAATCCTACGTTAGCAACCGTTACTATGCACAAGAGACCTGTCAAGCTTTCAGCAGAAAACAACATGCCTAAGTGGTGTGCATACGGGACTAGGAAGTCCTACAGTTGATATCCGGGAAGTTTGGAGGGTGGTGTTGATTTTTTTGCCTTCCACAAGCCCAAGACGCAAGAGTAAAGATGTGTGTGGATAAAGCACAAGAACACCTACATTTGTTCTAAAGTAAGGTACTAACTACGTTAGCTTACCGTAGCTCTGTGTGTTAGGTAGGATAACGTGAGCAAACAAAGGCGTCTCAATAGTAGGTTACTTCTGTTAAACCTTGAGCCACTGTGTAATATTTAAGCAAAAGAAATACTGGTAACAGATAGAGACAAGTTCTGAAATACTGCTATCTTTTAGCATTTTGTTAACGGACATTAATTTAAATTTAAACAATATATATCGACTTACCCTGCTGTACAAGAACATTGTTGTTCTTGTATGTGATTGTTTTGAACGTGAAGTGTCAACACATGGGGTGCTTGACAAGATCTGTGTGTTTTCCCCTCTACTTTAATGTCATCTTCATTTGAACTCCGACAACATTTAATTTGGTTAATGTATCTCTTAAAATCATACTGGAGACCTTTCTGTCTGCTTCTTTCTGATATCTCTGAAGAATCTGTCCAGTGATATTTCCTTAGGAATATCACTCACCTGTGTCGCTAAAAACTCCGTATTTCTTGATCTAGGAGGGAAGCTTGACAGGCATAGCAACAGTAACCAAGGGGGCGGGGCTTAGCGAAGGGTCAGTTTTGTTTTCACAAACACACACTTTTTAGCTTATATTTTGTGTTCATTCAAATGATAGTCTTCTTCTGTCAGCATTATTGATGGTGGACCTGCCTATTTGGTGCCCTACTGCCACCAGTGGTTGGGCAAGGAATTGCCTTCACCTATAATCTGATTGTCATTCTCGAGCAAAACGACAGATGAAAGACAGGTCAGGGGCACTTCAGGGGGCCAATAAGATTTCTGATTCTGAATCTATTGTTTTTTCTTTCATTATGATTATTAATATTACTGTTATTGTTGTTATTGCTTGGGCTCTGAAAAGCCATATAATAAATAAAAATTAAGCCGTATGTAAAACAACTGATTCCTCCAAAGATTTTTGTTTCTTCATATGATAATCAGATTAATTTATAAATCAGAAACTTTTGAATGCCAAGTGAATGAGCAACAATAAAGATTAGGCTAGAGGGAAATAAATGAATGCGGCATTATTGTGCTTGTCTCCATAGTTATTGGCTCAACTCTTTGCTGTAAAAGTGCATCTGTATTACAGCTGTTATGTCTGTTTTTGGTCTGAAAAGGCCTCTGAGCCTCTAGTGTATTCATGCAGGTACATCAGATCTAGTTGTGGAGTCGTTTTATCAGTTGTAGGGAGCCAGATAAAGCTGGTTCTGGACTGCTGTGGTTGGTTTTTGCTGGTTTTCTGCACCCTGCTGACCTCTGCTGATATTTTATCACTGCTTTTGAGCTGCAGCAACTCAAACTAGTTGAACGGAATAAAAAAGACACGTTGTTCTCTTCAACTTTCTGCTATATTATCCTCACTGTGCACCATGAGATCAGGACTTTGGAGCTGTAAACAATTAATTCGGTCATATTTCCATCTACTGAAAGTTTCACGAATGTATTTATTTGAATATATCACCTTTGGAGAGGTGGTCCCATTTCAACCCTCCCCCTTCCCAGCCACCAACGTGCACGTGTTTCATAACTGAATGGTGTCCAGGATTGTTAGTAGCTTAGAGGTGATTGTCTGCTTCTGAGGTTGTAACCACATGGACTTCAACCCTGCTCCACAGAACCTCAAGATCAAGTGGAATGAGGTTACAAATAGCCTCACTATTTTTGGCCGGGCTTCCAGTTTTCTTTTTGGTAACTTCTGCCAGAGAGAAAGGAACTGCAGGTCATGCTTTGGACAAAGATATTCATATTTCTTGCAGCTGAATAAACCATAACTATGCTGGATTGTTTGTCTTTTCTGATGTTGTGTTTGTGTGTGCTCATTCTGCTTGTTTGCCAGTAAACTGTAGAAGTGAAAAACTTCTTTTGCATTGGACCTTGAGTGCTCCGTCTCTTTCTGCTGTTATGTTTGTTTGCTGCTTTAAATTCTCTTGCATTAGCCAAAGTGTTGTGGTTGATTTAAGTTTCTTGCTACAAAAGATTATCAATATCTGATATTGCCAATTCCTTATGCATAAGGAAAAAAGACATTAGAGTTGGCTTACTTAAGTAGTTCCATGAATATTTGAAGAAATGTTGTTTACTGTTGCTCTTATTCCAACTACTGAAACATAGCAGAATTAACTTAAGATCTCACCTTAAGACGGTCTTTTTAAATCTGTTATCAGAACATCATAAGTATTTTTCCTGATAAGACCAATAAAATCCCCTGTTTAATTATTAATGAAGGTTGTTTCTCACTGTTCTCATAGTACAATCATTATATCATAAATCAACATCTTTCCAAAGCTCTTTTTTTCACTTTCAGGGTTGACTCCATTATGTTGGTGGAGGAGGGTTTTAACATGGTGAGCGTGGATGCCAGCGATAAAATGCTCAAGTATGCGCTAAAATCAAGATGGGAGCGAAGAAAAGAACCGGCTTTTGACCAGTGGGGTAAGTCATCTTGTCTTGATCACTGAATGTATTCTCAGTCATAATGTCAGAACAATCTCTGGAGTTTATCAGTTCCTCTTTGGATTTCCTGTGGCAGTTATCGAAGAGGCCAACTGGCTGACATTACCAGAGGACGTTCAGAAACCAGGGGACGGCTTTGATGCCGTTATCTGCCTCGGCAACTCATTTGCCCACTTACCAGACTTTAAAGGTACAGATTGATGAAGCTGTCACTTACACAGACGTCAGTCCTAGACTATTTACCCTGAATGTTCCCCTGAGTTATGCTGCATTTTTCTCAGGGGACCAGAGTGACCAAAAACTGGCCCTTCAGAACATTGCATCTATGGTCAGACCGGGTGGAATCCTAATCATCGACCACCGCAACTACGATTACATCCTGGAGACCGGCCGAGCACCACAGGGCAAAAATATCTACTATAAGGTAAGAGCGTCTCTAAGTGGGATTCAAAATACTTTGTAAGAGATCAAGCAAATTGACGTGGTAATGAATTGTTCTCCGACCATACTCTTACCAAAAGCCAGAGGAATCTTCTATATTTGAAATATTTTATAGTGTGTATATCATATATATGTACACACACGCACACACACACACACACACACATATGTGTGTGTGTATATATATATATATATATATATATATATATATATATATATTCATAAGTGATATTTTTCCAAGAAAGAACAGCCATTTCAATGTATGTCCCAAACATGGCTGTTGAATGCACGTATTGAAAAATGGCCTGTTTTAAGAACTTTTCAAATATGGAAATAAATGGATGAAGAACAAAGCATGAGTTTAGATGGATTAAGTAAAACCAAACCCCTACTCAAACTTCCTTAGTCCCAGTTTTTTCTCTACTCTGAACTTGTTTATAGTGACAGCAGCCACAGTTTTTCAGCAGTCAAACTTTAGTCTTTCTCTTCCCCATGCAGGCTGTTGGAAGAGAAGAAGAAGTGAGAATGACTGTGTGTTTTAGAAACATGCTTAATAACTGTGTTTGTGTGTGTTTGCATTTGCAGAGTGATCTAACGCAAGATATCTCTACTTCAGTGCTGTGGGTGAACAGTAAGCCCCATATGATCACTCTTGATTACACAATTCACGTGCCCAAGGCCACACTCCACAATCTCCCTGAAGTCAGGTATGTCAGACAAATTTCACACTACGGATCAGATGACAGATTTTGGTCATGGATCTATTTTTTCCTAACAGCTGTAAATAACTTTCTACCAACTAACTCTGACTTAAAGTGTGTATACATATATACACAGCTATATTCAATTCTGTTCATATCCTTACTTTTCCTCGCTGTATAAGTTGATACAGTTTTATTACTAGTAAACAGTTAGAAAACCTTAACTCAGGTTTACTCAGAAAGTGCATTTAAAATTGGAAAACATCAGCCCTTATCATAAGAAAGCTGCCGAAGCTGTTATCTTATCATTTTTATTCTTACTGATATTTTACACAACACACCAACTCTTCTTGAAATTGTGTTTTTACATGTAAAACTGTAATTCCATGATGAAAGAGTTTTTCAGAAACCAAACTTCTACTTTTCTGTGTGTCAGAATTTCAATGTGCACATTCTTTGTCATCCACAGCAAATTCCGGCTGTCCTATTATCCTCATCGCCTCGACAGCTTCAAATCTCTCCTGAACGAGGCCTTTGGTGGCAAAATGGAGCACAGTGTCTACGGGGACTTCATGACGTTCACCCCTGGAAAGACCAAGGCCCCGTGCTATTTCATCCATGTCTGTAAGAAGACAGCCTGAAGGCCAAACACACCTACTTTTTAGAATTAATGTCGAAGAGAAAATCATTTTTTGACAATCCTATCATTTCAAAAAAAAAAAAAGAAAGAAAAAGAGGTAATGTTTTTTTATGTTGCTTATAAAATAACTTCTAGGATGCAGAATACACAAGAATGGCATACTATTTTCCTAAAAACATGTCTGTTGTTTTCACTGTACTTCACTGATGAGCAGGCCTTTCTGTCAGCCTGATAGTTTTCCAACAGACGCTCTGTCAGGTGATCCCTGGCTTTATCCAAATGCAGGAATTGTTTTCAAATTCCTTCTTTGAAATGAACTCTAGCTTTAAAAATACAATCCAAATATGCTGGATCACTCTATCCCTTACATATTCCTGCTGTGATTTTCCAGCACTTGAACATCTACAAGGAACAGGATTTTTTTAAATGACATTGATGGCAGTTTTAATGTGGGTCCTCACACAGGATGCTTGGAAAAGCAAGTATTTTGAAGTTTAGCACTTACGTCTTAAAAATAATCATGCCAAGCCAACCCATCTGTGTTACACAGGTATGATTTGTTTAATAAAAGTCTATCTGATGACGGTACAGGTCAAAGAGAAGGTGCAGTTTTAGACCCTCTACCTTGGAACGATCTAACTTAGCAAGGGTTCAGGGTATCAAGCTTAAATAATCTTTGTAAAGAAAGACAAAGATGAGAGAAAGAATCTGTTTTCTTAAAGCAGTCTTTAATGTTTGAAGTCTTCTTTTATGTTTTTAAAGTTATTAAGGCTTATTAAGGGGGCAACTTTCTGCTTTATAGCACCGATGAACCTGTATCAGGCTCGATGATAGAACCTCTGCTTAAGGTACCAGAGATTATAAACCAAAGAGGATTTCTCAAGTAAATGATGAGAATGTGAGAATAACTGGACTGTGAAATCCAGGTTGGCATATGTTGTGCAAATAAAGAAAACAAATACTTTCTGCACCCTTCCTGTCTGTGCAAAGTATCTTCCTTTCAAATATTGTACCTCGGCTGGTTGTGTCAAAATGTGATGTGGACATCAGTTTCTGGGAAGAGTGGCTTAATATTTGACTGGGACCAAAGATTGTGTAGGGTAAAAGATGAACCATAATGCATGGAAGATTATTCAATGACAAAAGTAATGCAATGATATGTGAGATAAGTGATGGGCTGGTCACTGAATTAAGCTGATGCACACACTATGGCCTGAGAATTTCCAATGTCTGTCCCTAGATTGGCCTTCAAAACACAAACAAATTAAATGATTATGAGACAGAACAATACAGAGGATGATATCAAATCATACCAGTGTTGAAGGACTCGAGTCCGACTCAAGTCCGGATATGTTGGACTCGTGACTCGACTCGGACTCGTGCGCTGATGACTCGGACTTGTACTTGGACTCGAGCTCTAGCTGCATTAGGACTCGGGGGAGGACTCAGAGGACTCAAGCTTATTTATCAATGAATCCTTTGTATTTTTATTATTTTTTATTGATTACTTCTTCTGGTATAAGGTCCTCATATCAGTCTTAAAGCCCACGGCGAGCATGTGTGTTAGTTTACCTGCATGTATGTTCACGCGCTGATGTCGAAGGAGCGTCAGAATGTCGAAGCAGGTACCGCGGGTTGTACGTTTTGCTTTCAAAGATTTCACCATAAATGCTGGTAAATGCAGAGCAACGTGTTCATTATGTAAAAGAACCATTGAAGAGAAGATGGGGACAATGTCAAACTTTAACAGACATCTGTCTAGGATGCACCCAGTGAAGTGAGTAGATGGTGATGCTAATGTTACTTTGACTGTTGATAACATTATAAGCTAGCTGCCAAATAACGACAACGTTAGCCTCGGAGGTCGGCGCTATCGTATACGACAGGAAAGCACACCATTCACAAAATATTTAATAACTTTACAACCTTTTATCGTAGCCACTTACTAGGGGGTGTAAATCACCAGTTTCATGACGATACGATTGACAGTTTTATTACTGAAATGTGAAACGATGTGCTGACCTTTGGGTATGATAGGTCATAGAGGACTATAACCATCTGTATGATCTAATCATGTTTAAAATTAAAATTGGGTTAACTAGTTGTCAGGTGTTTTTAGACTTTGCCTCACTGTTTAATGGTAGGTTTGGAGGAAGAATAAGAACAAGCTCTCACTGTTTTCCTTTCATACAATAAGTAATTTCATTAATCAGTGCACTACAAAATCAAATGATGAGAGAACTTACTGTACTCGTGTGATTACTCCCGTCGTGTGTGTGCAGCATGCATCCTCTGCTGTCAGATCGACCGTGTTTTACCCGGATACAGCAGTGCTATTTTCTGATTGGCTGCCATGTCAATCTCCGTTTTAGCTCTGTGATGCTAAGACACTATACTTTAGCATATAGCGGTGTTACTCGGTGGGCGCTACACAGTACATTTTTAAGCCGGAGAAATACCAAGTGTGGTGTGTGAGAGAGTGAAAAGGTGCGCGTCTCATACACTGAATGCGTGAGACTTGAGAGCCCTGTGAAGTTGAAACTTTAGACGAGGCGCTATTGGGCGGAAGCGGTGAAATGGATATCCTGTCAGAATTTCAAAATAAAGGTGTTAAAGATGATGATGTTGATCAATGTTTTGAGTTTCCATAGATTTGATTGGATCATTGCTAAACCAATCGATGTATCGATCCAGATCGATGGATCATTACACCCCTACCACTTACCGATTGTTTTGATTGAAAGCTAACAACTTAGCCGTTCCGATGAGCCCGTTGGTGCGATCGTAGCTCTTCCAGAGGCTGAGATATCTCTCCTGAAACATCAGTGTCTTTTTGAAAACTTCGTAAAAGTAATTCGTCATGATAAATCCAAAAGTTAGGTCTTCTAGGTACATTATTTAATCCAATTTCTGTATCAAAACACGTTAGCACAGTAGATAGTAGCCATCTTGTTGTCATCCAGATGAAGTTCATCTACTATTTCCTATGTCTTCTGACAAAAATGTAATAAAAAAAGTTATATACTTATATTTACCTATGCCCATTTGGGTTTTATTCCAAATCGTGCACTTAGTGCACACAGACACCTCAATATTGAGGACTTAGACTTAGGCTCGGGGAACTTTTCTAGTACTTGGGCTAAGGTACTGAGGACTCGAACTGGACTCGACTCAGGTGGGAGGACTCGACTCGGATTTCTTTTTGGTGACTCAGACTCGACTCGGACCAAAACACTGAGGACTCGAGCTATGGTGACTCAACTACAACACTGCTTGACGCAGTGTGACATCTTCCTCTTCTTTTATTTTAATAGCAGCCAACGAACCAACATTGGAGGTGCATGCCGCCGCCAACTGTATTGCAGTGTGTAACATGATGGGCTGTAATTAACTGGCACAGCGCAGGGTGGCGCACCCCGAGCAGTAGTAATTTCGTCCGGTGCACCACCGTGCGCAGCCAATTTGGCACATATGGTAGACCGGCTGCGCCGAGAAAGTAAGTAACACTGATCTGTCAGAGACAAACAAGCAGAGTAGAGGAGGCTGTTTACCGTAACATTGCAGACTACCGTTTTGTGTGTGTCTCTGTCTCACACACACACAACCATTCCTGTTGTGTATTGAAAGGGGCTGCATGTATTAGCATTGCGCGGCTAGCGGCAGCGCTGCACAGAGGAATACGTGACGTGAGTCGGTTAGTTCCAGATAAACTTTATATTTCCGAAAAGTTATAGCTCTCAAAAGCATTTCTAGGTAGCGTACTCTTAAACTGTGGTATTATTTTTTGATGGGAGTTCTTGTAGGCGGAGAAAATACCCTTTGTATCTGGTACAATACTTCCCTGTTTGTGGCAGGTTCTGCTTAACAGACTCTTACAGACTGTGGCTTCCTGAGGGAGAGAAGAGAACTTTCTACTGCATCTAATGTACTTCATGGCCATATGGAGCTCATACAACCCCACTTCAAAAATACTGAACTATCCCTTTAAGAGAATACCATAAAAATACCATTGTTTGGAGTTTTTTCTTTTATTATTAATTGTAAGATATTTATATAAATCTACTCAGAAGTGTGCATGTGAAATTAATAACAGATACAGGATTGTTTAAATTACATTTATAAAACACGTAAAACGACCGTAATACTTATTTCTTTGTAACTGTCAATATTTTCCAGTTATTTACATCATAATTTATAAAAGACAGGCAAAAGGGAGTAATCAATTAAGGGGATTAAAAAATGCGCTTTGTGTTCATTGATAGCCAAGACACAGGCTCAGGAAACCCCAAAGCACGGCATCTGTGTCTAAATATGGTCTTCTACGTCACAGAATGGACACAAGTAACAGCGGACTCCTCTGACCATTTTCCTCCTGTTACACTGGGAAATCTGATGAACCAAAGTGCTCACTGTAATAACACTACAGTTGTGTTCAAAATAATAGCAGTCCCACATCACTAGCAAGATAAATCACTGTTTTTGTAAGAATTTCAACTTCTACACTGCAAGTAAGTTTCTAGAAGGTTTAGTAAAGGTATAGAAAACCAACAGACCCAACAGGCATGACGTGCATGCTGCTGAAACTGAATCATTAACTGAAAGGGGCGTGTTCAAAGAAATAGCAGTGCTGAGTTCAATTAGTGAGGTAATTGATTGTGTGAAAAAAACAGGTGTTAAACAGGTGGCCCTTATTTAAGGATCAAGGCAACTGACGCTGCATATGCTGGCTGTGCATTTGTCCTTGAAAAACAGAGTAAAATGGGTCGTTCAAGACATTGTTGAGAAGAAGAGCGTTCTTTGATTAAGAAGTTAATAAAAGAGGGAAAACCTATAAAGAAGTTCAGAAAATGATAGGCTGTTCAGCTAAAATTATATCAAATGCTTTAAAGTGGCAGCCAAAACCAGAAAGGCGAGGAAGACAAAGAAAAACGACTATTCAAATGGATCGGAGAATAACCAAAATGGCAAAGGCTCAGCCAATGATCAGCTCCAGGAGGATCAGAGAAGATCTAAGGTTGCCTGTGAGTACTGTAACAATCAGACCACGTCTATGTGAAGCCAAGCTACCAGCAAGAAGCCCCCGCAAAGTCCCATTGTTAAAAAAAGACATGTGCTGAAGCCGTTACAATTTGCCAAAGAACACATTGACTGGCCTAAAAAGAAATGGCCCAATATTTTGTGGACTGATGAGAGTAAGATTGTTCTTTTTGGGTCTAAGGGCCACAGACAGTTTGTCAGACGACCTGAAAACACTGAATTCAAGCCACAGTACACAGTGAGGACAGTGAAGCATGGTGGTGCAAGCATCATGATATGGGGATGTTTCTCCTACTATGGTGTTGGTCCTATTTATGGCATACCAGGGATCATGGATCAGTTTGAGTACATCAGAATACTGGAAGAAGTCATGTTGCCGTATGCTGAAAGGAAATGCCCTTGAAATGGGTGTTTCAACAAGACAATGACCCCAAACACACCAGCAAGTGAGCAAAATCATGGTTCCAGACAAACAAAATTCAAGTAATGGAGTGGCCAGCACAATCCCCGGACCTTAATCCCATAGAAAACTTGTGGGCTGACATAAAAAATGCTGTTCATGAGGCAAAACCAAGAAATGCAGAGCAATTGTGGAGCGTAGTACAATTGTCCTGGGCTTCAATACCTGTTGCCAGTGCCAGAAGTTGGTAGGCTCCATGCACCACAGATGTGAAGCAGTTATCAGAAACCGTGGTTATGCAACTAAATATTAGTTTATGCCTCCCAGGAAAGTTGAATCATCAAGCAATTCTTAGTTTATACACTACATTTTTGAGTTTGTAAATAAAGATGTCAACACTGCTATTTTTTTGAACATGATATTTCTTGACTTTCTGTAAAATATTATCAAATTCAATTATTTTTTCCAATTTTCTTGCTTTGAAATGCATTTGTGTGCATTAAAATAAAACTTTTTGAAGAATTTTGAGGTTTACTCACCTTTTTAAACACGTTGCTATTGTTATGAACATAACTGTACATGAACATTGCTATCTTACCGTCTGAAGAAATTGTCAGTACATTTTACAGCATTCCATCTGTTTCATTGACAATAGTTCAAGACAAGGTACCTAGTGTACCTGCGTGATTTGCACCTACATTAGAAGGATGTAATATTGTCCATAAAATATAAGAGTTGTTAAAATCTCGGTTTTAATGCTCGTCCTCGATAATTTTTAGCTTTGAAGCTGCCCGTCCTTATAGGTGAAATTTTAGCACCCAAGTTAAACGCTCATATACTACCAGCCAAAAGAGACGTTACCTTTACTAGAGGAAAATATATACTGTATGTGTGTGGTAACCATACACTGCATTTTAAATAGAAAGATAAGCTTCTTGTGAATAGCTTTCTATACTGCTATTCTCACCAGTTTTTATATAAATCATATGAAGTCAATAGCTTCACACACTGTCAGTACGTTTTCTGTGGTGTATTGCTCTGTGATTCAATCTAAAAAAAACAATATCACAAGGATGAAATGCTCTAGTCAAATGTTTAGTTACTTGAATAACTTATGTTTACATTTAAACAAAGACGAAATCCCACAAGGCCATGGGGGACTCGGACTGGATGTCCCGTCTGAGGAGGTTGGCCGGCACAGGGGCCTGGCCTGCAGGTGAAGGTAACAGGCCAGCTTCCAGGCAGAAAAAGTGGCACGAGCTGTATAAACAGGTATGAGTTTTATGGCTGCTTCTGTTTTACTGTGGTCTCATGATGCATTTTACATACACTAACTTTTTATAATTACATGAGGGGGTACAATGTCAGGATGTAGTAATATGTAAAGGGCAGATGCCTTAAAACTAATCAATGTTATTGTTTCAATGATTTTATTCAGTGTTCAATTAAAGCTGGAAACTGTTGCATGTGGACTTTCAGAGAAAATAATGTTAAAAAGAAATGTCCTGCATTTTGTTTAGTTCTAAGACTTAATGTGACTAAAACTGTTCTCTCTCAGGCAAATGGGTCGCATTTTCTTCTTTCTAATTTCAGACAACTTTGCTTTAACAGCTCGCTAAACATTGGCTGATAGGGGTGGACTGAGTTGTAAACAAAACAGGAAAAAATGCAGCCAGTTAAAATCCACAAATTTCAGCAAAAATGCTGGTGCTGGCTGGCAACTTTTTGAAAAATGCTGGCGAGGAAAGAGCTAATAATAATGATTGAGAAGACTGGATCATTTGTACTGATTTTTTTTTTTTTTTTTTTGAATACTTGGGACCCTTTTTTGCTGAATACTTTATGCGGCCCAGACTCTGAATTTGAGTTTGAGACCCCTGCTCTAGGGAGAAGGAGGAAAGAAGCATTTCATCGCCATGTATTGCCCAAACTGTGGAAAAGAGCTGGGTAAGTGGTCACTGAACTTTTGCAGCCGCTGTGGCAAGAGGCTTCAAGAAATGTCTAATATCGGAGACGCTCAACAACCTTTGAATTGGTTAGGTTTTTTTTCGATTGCTTGAATACAATTTTAAAAAACAGGGCTCATTTGTCATTAAAAAATAAAATATCAGCCATCTTCCAGGTATGTTTGTTGACTTTTCTTGTGAGCGTAAAGGTAAATTTTTACCTGAGCTGTCAGCTGAGAAGCAGCTAGTAAACGTTTGCTATGTGGATTGCCAGGGACACTTTGCATCATTTCTGTTGCCCGTGACCAGGACTCCACAGTGACTATACTCTAAGTAGCTCAATTTCCCTGAGTCCACAATGTAAATAATCCAGACTGTGTATATAAAGGCACGATTGCTGCCCCAGCTGAGCATCTGATGCACATCCTTTTCTCCTGAGCTCGTTCACAGAACCTTCTTACCAACATTTTGGAGCACCTTGGCACTCCTACCTCCTGCAGGGTGGTGGAAATCTCTGCATGGGTTTTGCCATCTTAAAAAAAAGTGCTGTACAAGCTCTGAGTGATTCTCCAGTCCAGCCGTGAAGCTAAAGCCCCTTTCAGGGTCACACAACTTGTCAAAATCACGAAAATGTCAAAATCAGAAAAAACTCTCATTCTCCGTTTTTCCCATTTTTCATTTGAGCACAAAAACGGAAATTGGAAAAAGAGTCATTGTTTTAATTTCCATTTTAGAGATAAATACCAAGAAAACAGGTCGTTTTCTGTATTAAAACAGCACAAATTATGTCTGCCATGTAAAAGAAGCAGTTTTATTTTTGCTTAATAAACTGTACTATGTGGTCAAGACTTGAGCACTTTCATTGTAGGACTTTAAGCTTCTGCCTAAACTTGGTTTCCTCAGTTTCTTTACAAAGTTACATTGTTCACATGCTTACAGAATACACAAAATTATTTTATTTATATTTGGTTTGTTTTGTCTTTTTTTTTAGCATATTTGGTACTGGAGTAATCCAAAGGAATCAAGTTACATTACTTTAATATTATGGTGCTTGGATTACGTTACTGACAATATTTTTTAACAAGTAACTGTCTTGGAGTACAATTTTAAAGTAACCCTCCCAACCTGTAAATGAGGACACTGAATTGATGAGTCCAGGGAATTTCTCCGCTGACATCAGAGCTGTCTTCATGAACCAGATCTCATAAACTTCTGTGTGCATGATGTTTGTATCTGCCTTTCAGGAAATTAACATAAAACTGAAAAATAAATTCATCTCTTCTGCTGAGTCATGGAGACTTGAAAGACCTGAAAGGAGACTAAGCAAGTCAAACAAGGTCTGTAGGTCAGCTGATGGTAAGAACTTGTTCAAAGTATACCATTGAAACATGGACACACATTCATGAAACAGCTTTAGATGACTCGACACTTTAAGGGAGGGTTAGGGGTTTAGGACAGGGGTCTGCAACTTCTCCAATCAAAAGAGCCGTTTTGCCCGCCATGCCCACCAAAAAAATCTGTATGGAGCCACAAAACACATTTGAACCTTAAAATAAAGACAGCCTGGTGACTCTTCATCATCATAGTGACATCGAATCTATGAACAAACTGCTTTACCACCTACATGACTGCTCTAGAATGGGTCATGTTATTGTTATGGCATTATTGTTATTCTATATTACATTGCATTAAGTAATTAAGAAAGTAAAATGACAACAATGGTGTGTTTACTCTGATAAATGGCTCGTCAACAAAAATAACAATCTATAATATGAGCCTGTGTTATCACTGTTATTATTGTCTTTGTTATTCCTCAGTGTTTTTCCTCAGGATCAGGTTTTACCTGCAGTGGGGAAATCATAATTATTTATTTGACATCATCAGATGAGACAGGGGTCAAAGGGTCTTCCCCTGACATTTTTAAATCATTTCTTTCCTGCATTCTGATCACTTTTATGCACAATTTTATAGTTATGAGTTGGTCTTGTGATCTTTGAGATGCATTTTGAAATCTCATCAGTGTGTCTGAAGCTTATCCCAGTTAAATAGTGTATCATTTTTTTAGTTTCATGTCAATCTTGAAATCTTTTCAAAAATAGGTCTGATGAACATGTAACACAGTAACTCACACACCTCAGTTTGTAGTTACTGACTGAAAGAGAGAACGAGAGGGAGAGTGACTGACAGCTATCACAGCAGACATGGTGATAAAAAACATCCTCGTGATATCTTTGTGTAAAAATCCCCCTCTTCAAAAACGAGGTCACAATTCTGTTGAATTTATTGGTTCCCCATTTCTCTTGTATTTTACAAAGCTATCGCAGACACACCTCTGTTTAAAGAGTTTGACTCCATCCCTTCACATCCCTGATATTTTTCATCAGAGCAGTGGCTACGTTTATACGCAGTCAATATTTGGGTTAAGATCAATATTCCAGTTTCTGAAACATTTGGAATAACCCAGTTTACATGCGTGAGCAAACAGGGTTATTCCTCTAGGCATAGTATCCCGAACAAAACAGCGACGCACGGAGAACATCATGACATAATGCGCGTCATTTCCGCTTCTTCTTCCTGTATCCAATAGCAACGAGAACAACAGCAGCAGCACGGTGGATAATGAACAGCTCGGAGCAGCTAACAGTCGGCTTCATTTGTGCTTTGGTGCTGGTACTGACCCACCACCAGAACTTGACACTGTTCTTTGTCAGTTTCTTCATTAATGGAAGACGAGAACGTGAAGAATTAGGAAATGGAGCTGGAGCTGTGCCATGTTACAACAAGTACTTCCTGTACTCAAAAGACCAAGATTCCTTGCGAAAAGAACATGTGCAGAACACAACTTAATGTTCCTTTCGATGGGGGTATCCCGATCGGCATTACATGACCAAATATTCAGGTTAGAAAAGGAGTAACCCAGGGGTAACATTCGGGTTTTTAAAAACCGGAATATGAGCATATTCCGGTTTTTAAAAAGGTTTTTTGGTGTTTACATGGCTGCACGCAACCGGGTTATTGCTAATATTCCGGTTATGAAAGGTTTAATGACTGCATGTAAACGTAGCCATTGGCTGGATAAGCTGCAGAACATTTTTAAAACATCACAGGTGAGCTCACAGTTAAAGATGCAGCAGCATCCTGCTCTCCCTCTGCTGCAGGTCAAACAGAGGTCACACAGAGGTAACACATGATACATTGAAAGTGACAAGACGTAAAAAACAAAGAAATAATTTAATGGAAAACACATTTTTTGCAGATAGTGCTAAAACATACTGAAATAACAGCAATATAATTACAGTTTAAGGCAGGACAAAGAGCTGAGTCCAGAGAGACTTTGGTGAGGACCAAAGAGCCACATGAGGCTCCAGAGCCATCGGTTGCCGACCGCTGGCATAGTTATTCAACTGTCCAACAGTCATATCGACACTAGTAGACAAGATCGTTTAACCTGCAAATAACCGGTAGTGTAAGGTACAATATTAAGCTACGTCACTGTGTGTTTGGGCAGACTAACTCGTTGCTCCAGGTGTGAGGTTCATGTTCCTGCGGCAGCGGTGGACTGACACATGTGGGTGCGCGACAGAGAGAGAGCGTTAGCAGGCAATGAGACTGAGCTAATCAATAATCTGTGCATAGCTCTCATGTTACAATAGACTAGAGTCAACCCATTTGAAAAGGAAAAATGCACAGGAAAACAATAGACCATGGAAGTGAAGGAAAACGTTCATTTTATAATTACTTTTTGGTAAGTCTTACCTATTATATGTAGAATAATTAAGACAAAATAATAATTAAATAAATTCTATCAAACACAAGCTGCCCCCCCTCAGTACTTGACACATGAACTGTGTCAATCGATCCAGAGACATTGGGCTCTAATTTCCTGGCGCAGTGCAGGGTGGCGCACCCCGCACAGTGGTAGTTTCATCCGGTGCACCACCGTGTGCAGCCAATTTTGCCAACACATTTGGTAGACTGGCTGCGCCGAGATGGGTGTGGCGGCTCACCAGTGGGAGGTGTCGACCGAGTCAGCTTGGCGCAGTGACAATTTCGTGCCAAAACACAGTGCAGAATGCGCTTGAAAGCTTGCCAGCTCAAACCTGGTCTATTTTCGGCGCAGGCGAAGTGCGCCGGGTGCAGTGGTAATTTGGCTGACAGGCGCACAGTGCGCACACGTCACCAAAACCTCACAGGCAGGTATCCAGAGTGTCAGGCACATTTCAATGTAATAAACAATCACAGCAACCACTATTTAATGTAACCGTCTGAACCAGCATATACAAAACCAGTGAAGTTGCCACGTTGTGTAAATCGTAAATAAAAACAGAATACAATGATTTGCAAATCCTTTTCAACTTATATTCAATTGAATACACTGCAAAGACAAGATATTTAATGTTTGAACTGAGAAACTTTATTTTCTTTTGCAAATAATCATCAACTTAGAATTTAATGGCAGCAACACATAGCAAAAAAGTTGGCACAGGGGCATTTTTACCACTGTGTTACATCGCCTTTCCTTTTAACAACACTCAGTAAACGTTTGGGAACTGAGGAGACCAATTTTTGAAGCTTTTCGGGTGGAATTCTTTCCCATTCTTGCTTGATGTACAGCTTAAGTTGTTCAACAGTCCGGGGTCTCCGTTGTTGTATTTTACGCTTCATAATGCGCCACACATGTTCAATGGGGGACAGGTCTGGACTACAGGCAGGCCAGTCTAGTACCCCCAATCTCTTTTACTACGAAGCCACGCTGTTGTAACACGTGCAGAATGTGGCTTGGCATTGTCTTGCTGAAATAAGTAGGGGCGTCCATGAAAAAGACGTTGCTTGGATGGCAACATATGTTGCTCCAAAACCTGTATGTACCTTTCAGCATTAATGGTGCCTTCACAGATGTGTAAGTTACCCATGCCTTGGGCACTAATACACCCCCATACCATCACAGATGCTGGCTTTTGAACTTTGCGCCTATAACAGTCCGGCTGGTTCTTTTCCTCTTTGGTCCGGAGGACACGACGACCACACTTTCCAAAAACAATTTGAAATGTGGACTCGTCAGACCACAGAACACTTTTCCACTTTGCATCAGTCCATCTTAGATGAGCTCGGGCCCAGGGAAGCCGGGGGCGTTTCTGGGTGTTGTTGATAAATGGCTTTCGCTTTGCATAGTAGAGTTTTAACTTGCACTTACAGATGTAGCGACGAACTGTAGTTACTGACAGTGGTTTTCTGAAGTGTTCCTGAGCCCATGTTGTGATATCCTTTACACAGTGATGCTGGTTTTTGATGCAGTACCGCCTGAAGGCCACGGGCATTCAATGTTGGTTTTCGGCCTTGCCACTTACGTGCAGTAATTTCTCAAGATTCTCTGAACCTTTTGATGATATTACGGACCGTAGATGATAAAATTCCTTGCAATAGCTCGTTGAGAAATGTTGTTCTTAAACTGTTGGACAATTTGCTCACGCATTTGTTCACAAAGTGGTGACCCTCGCCCCATCCTTGTTTGTGAATGACTGACCATTTCAGGGAAGCTGCTTTTATACCCAATCATGGCACCCACCTGTTCTCAATTAGCCTGTTCACCTGTGGGATGTTCCAAATAAGTGTTTGATGAGCATTCCTCAACTTTCTCAGTCTTTTTTGCCACTTGTGCCAGCTTTTTTGAAACATGTTGCAGGCATCAAATTCAAAATGAGCTAATATTTGCAAAAAATAACACAGTTTACCAGTTCGAACATTAAGTATCTTGTCTTTGCTGTGTATTCAATTGAATATAGGTTGAAAGGGATTTGCAAATCATTGTATTCTGTTTTTATTTACGATTTACACAACGTGCCAACTTCACTGGTTTTGGGTTTTGTACATTTGTATCTATATTAATTGTCCTGTCACATCTGATGTCAGATCAGAGACGTTTGTCATAATGGAAACTCAACCTGACGGCAGCTTGAAGAGTGACACAAACTAACGAGTTCACATCTCTCAGCCAACCACAAACAGCCACATCATCCGATACGGAGTATCCAGCTTCTCTCATCTCATGAAATTCAATAGAAAAGAAAAAAGAGAGAGACGCTCGCTGAATAAATGTAAGTCACTCGGTGTCTTAAGAATTTACCTGTGATTGCCCATATTTCTCTGTTTTAATCTTTATTCTTAACATGATCTAAAAAGATGGAGTACATTATTGCAGGAGGATGAGGAGGAGATACCAGGAGAGAGTATTCCACCAAAGGTTCTGCTATTTGGAGATGACAGACCAGGAATGCAGGTGGATCACAAGCATGATGAATGGATTAGCCTGCTGCTGCATTTAAATGTAATTGTCACTTAATTTTGTACTCATATTTATGAGACAGGGACAGATTACATCTGTCCCGCGAGATGGTCCACACGGTGACACGGATCGTGGCCTCCGATGTGCAGCCTGGTGGCCCCTGCGCTGTCCCAGTTGCTGTAAAAGTGACAGCAGCTCTGACCTTCTTCTCCACCGGGTCTTTCCAGCACACTGTGTCCACGGTGGTTAGGATCAGTCAGACCGGTTCGGCCAATAAACAGTTAATCAAATGTATTCACATCTTTGGTTTTGTGTAATCAGGAGTTATATGCCAAAACGATCATGATTCAATAGGGTTAAACAAGTTAATTTCACATGTAAACAATGAAAATGCATCATTTCAGCACAGGTGATTCTGATTTCATTGCCATTAAACAATTTATTCATGTTGTGATCTGTCCACACCACTCATCTTTATTATGTGGGGTTTAAATATATGTTACTAAATGTGAGTGTCTTCATTAGTGGAAAAATGTTTTTGCCTTACCCGTAATCCCAATTTCTATCCCCCCAAAGCCCTCAATACTTATCATGGAGAGTGTGGAGGAGGTGATCTCCTCTGCTGAGCTCAAAGTGAGGCTGGTGAAGGGGCCGTCCCACGTGGCCACCCTGTCTCTTCTTTGATCTGAGAGCTTTTGTTTGGCCCTTCTCCTTACATCATTGAACCGTTTTTTACATCGGGCAGTGGCTCTCAGAATATCTGGACAAACTTGATTGACAATATTAGTAACTTCCTCCCAGGCTGTTTTTGCATCATCAGCCCGTGGAGGTCTGTTTGTATTACCGTATATTCTGGTACTGCAAGCTTGGACCTCTGGGACCAGCACATCAGTTTCCTCCTGGGAGAAGTTTGGCCCCCTGGAGCTGCTGCTGCTGTCGTCGTCCATGATGAGGTGAAACTGTCACTGCGCCTCGCCCACAGCTCATTCAAGTAGAGGAGAAGCGTTCATTTGATTGGTGAAGACTCGGCTGTGTTAAACCCACTCACGCCTCCTCTCCTCCCTCGTTGCCATTTGCGCCGGTGGGAGGGATGGAGGCGTGGGTGTCCCTCGCTGTGCTGGCCTGCGCCATGCAGGAAAATTGCAAAATGCCCTGGACACACCCCGTTGGCACGCCTGTGCCTGGTCTATGAAACTAGAGCCCATTAACTCACTATGTTCCGAAATTGAAAGGTTGCAGGTTCGAGCCCAGCTCTGGCTTTCACAAGGCGATGAGTCCTTGGGCAAGACATGTAACCCCAAGTTGCTCCTACTGCTGCATCAGTGGCCTGTGAAAGGGAATGACAGCAGCCCTCTGCTATGATCGGCCCTCTGCTATTATGGGCCTTTGCTGTGATTGGCCCACTGCTATGATCGGCCTTCTGCTGTGATTGGCCCTCTGCTGTGATCGGCCCTCTGCTGTGATCGGCCTTCTGCTGTGATCGGCCTTCTGCTGTGATCGGCCCACTGCTATGATCGGCCCTCTGCTGTGATCGGCCCTCTGCTGTGATCGGCCTTCTGCTGTGATTGGCCCTCTGCTGTGATCGGCCCTCTGCTGTGATCAGCCTTCTGCTGTGATCGGCCCACTGCTGTGATCGGCCCTCTGCTGTGATCGGCCCTCTGCTGTGATCGGCCCTCTGCTATGATCGGCCTTCTGCTGTGATCGGCCCTCTGCTGTGATCGGCCTTCTGCTGTGATCGGCCCTCTGCTGTGATCGGCCCTCTGCTATTATGGGCCTTTGCTGTGATTGGCCCACTGCTATGATCGGCCTTCTGCTGTGATCGGCCCTCTGCTGTGATCGGCCCTCTGCTATTATGGGCCTTTGCTGTGATTGGCCCTCTGCTATTATGGGCCTCTGCTGTGATCGGCCCTCTGCTATGATCGGCCCTCTGCTGTGATCGGCCCTCTGCTGTGATCGGCCCTCTGCTGTGATTGGCCCTCTGCTATTATGGGCCTTTGCTGTGATTGGCCCACTGCTATGATCGGCCCTCTGCTGTGATCGGCACTCTGCTATGATCGGCCTTCTGCTGTGATCGGCCCTCTGCTGTGATCGGCCCTCTGCTATTATGGGCCTCTGCTGTGATCGGCCCTCTGCTATTATGGGCCTCTGCTGTGATCGGCCCTCTGCTATTATGGGCCTCTGCTGTGATCGGCCCTCTGCTATGATTGGCCCTCTGCTGTGATCGGCCCTCTGCTATTATGGGCCTCTGCTGTGATCGGCCCTCTGCTATGATCGGCCCTCTGCTGTGATCGGCCCTCTGCTATTATGGGCCTCTGCTGTGATCGGCCCTCTGCTATTATGGGCCTCTGCTGTGATCGGCCCTCTGCTATGATCGGCCCTCTGCTGTGATCGGCCCTCTGCTATTATGGGCCTTTGCTGTGATTGGCCCACTGCTATGATCGGCCTTCTGCTGTGATTGGCCCTCTGCTGTGATCGGCCCTCTGCTGTGATCAGCCTTCTGCTGTGATCGGCCCACTGCTATGATCGGCCCTCTGCTGTGATCGGCCCTCTGCTGTGATCGGCCCTCTGCTATGATCGGCCTTCTGCTGTGATCGGCCCTCTGCTAAGATCGGCCTTCTGCTGTGATCGGCCCTCTGCTGTGATCGGCCCTCTGCTATTATGGGCCTTTGCTGTGATTGGCCCACTGCTATGATCGGCCTTCTGCTGTGATCGGCCCTCTGCTGTGATCGGCCCTCTGCTATTATGGGCCTTTGCTGTGATTGGCCCTCTGCTATTATGGGCTCTGCTGTGATCGGCCCTCTGCTATGATCGGCCCTCTGCTGTGATCTGGCCCCTCTGCTGTGGGCCTCTGCTGTGATCGGCCCTCTGCTATGATCGGCCCTCTGCTATTATGGGCCTCTGCTGTGATCGGCCCTCTGCTGTGATCGGCCCTCTGCTATTATGGGCCTCTGCTGTGATCGGCCCTCTGCTATGATCGGCCCTCTGCTATTATGGGCCTCTGCTGTGATCGGCCCTCTGCTGTGATCGGCCCTCTGCTATTATGGGCCTCTGCTGTGATCGGCCCTCTGCTATGATCGGCCCTCTGCTGTGATCGGCCCTCTGCTATTATGGGCCTCTGCTGTGATCGGCCCTCTGCTATTATGGGCCTTTGCTGTGATTGGCCCACTGCTATGATCGGCCCTCTGCTGTGATCGGCACTCTGCTATGATCGGCCTTCTGCTGTGATCGGCCCTCTGCTATTATGGGCCTCTGCTGTGATCGGCCCTCTGCTATTATGGGCCTCTGCTGTGATCGGCCCTCTGCTGTGATCGGCCCTCTGCTATTATGGGCCTCTGCTGTGATCGGCCCTCTGCTATGATCGGCCCTCTGCTGTGATCGGCCCTCTGCTATTATGGGCCTCTGCTGTGATCGGCCCTCTGCTATTATGGGCCTCTGCTGTGATCGGCCCTCTGCTGTGATCGGCCCTCTGCTGTGATCGGCCCTCTCCTGTTTCATGTAACTGCATTCTCAGTGTGCTGATTCTCTGCTCCATGCTGCTGTCACACTGACTGTGGCTCAGTTCATCCATTCTTGATGAAATATGATTTTTATAGTTGATCTCCCTCCCTCTTGACTTTTCTCTCATTCTCCTCTAGTTTCTCCTCTTCACTCGCTCTTACCAGCATCTCAGTGCTCACCTTCAGATGTAAAGATGTGTTTGATGGAGTGGAAGTGTGATTACAGCCTTCAGCTGAAAAGCCCTCAGTGAGCCGAAGAAGATGATAACACAGAAAAATCAGCATATTATTCTTTATAATACCCATTAAAGGGGGCCTGTCAAATGCTCTTTGGGTTAGTATGGGGCTAAGGTGCTGACTTACCTGTCCTTACCTCAGCTACGGTACATTATAAACTCATGTAACAGAGCTGTTTATCGCCTGTTTGTCACTACATTGCACTGAAATGTGTTTGACTTTTGTTCTTAATTCTTTATAAGTGTCTACAAGTTTGATCTTTTTCTAACTTAGAGTCAAAGACACGACTAATTTATCAATCAATCAATCAATCTTTATTTGTATAGCACCAGTTCATAACAAGTGTTATCTTAAGACACTTTACAACAGAGCAGGCTGAAGACAAACTCTTCATTCTGTGGATACACATATATGCATACAAATACACATAAATCTGCATTACACATACATACATACACATCCATCCAGAGATGGATCCATCTCTGGATGGATCCATCCAGGCAGAGACAAGGGGACTAAAAATAACAATTCAGATAGAGACAAATCCATGGACGCCCAGACTATAAATCTGTCCTCATCACATTTGTCTCTGCTGTGTAGCATCAGGAATTAAGGACATGTCATCATTCCCTTTTCTCGCCTGTGTCTTCCCTCTCACCTCCACTGAGAAGGTTGTGGAGTCATAAATTGCCCCTTTCTTCCTGCCATTTGGCATGAACTCTACATGGACCCACTATAGGCACTCTTTAGGACCAGACCCGCTCTTTATTTAAGGGACTTTATTTCGCGCTTGGAGAATCAACTAACGCCTGATTGGCTGAGACTCTGTAAGGCGCCGTGAAGTCGCACTAGACACAGACTGAACGGTCCTCCCTTTTAAGATATACAGTTTACCAGTCACACCTTAGGAGAAAATGACTTTCCTAATCCCCTTATCTCTGTAAGCTGCGAACTGCCCATTCACATCTGCAGGTCATAAACTCCCTCACTCCACTCTCACAGGACATATTGACTTTTCCTTGCATTCCAAGCATCCACACCATGAAGGACTGGTAATAATGTTTGAACTCATAAACTGTGTGTTGACTTGAAGTCAGGGTGTGATGTACATCCCTCGGTCCTTTCAGCAGTCTCTCTATCATCTCCCTGGGTATAGTTAATAAAGTCCCAGATTTATTCTGAAATCTGTGAAAGACCAACAGCTCCACCTAGTGACTTGCACTTAGTATAGAACAATCACAGGTATGATATTCAAGATATGCCGAGATGATACCAGGATTTAACTACAAAGTAATCATTATTTGTTACAGCGTGCTCTAGTAATGCCTATTAGCATAGCATTTATCCACATTTGCACACAACAGTATGTCGGTAATTTACCTCAAGCATGATGATAGATGTGTTATCGTTACTGTGTGTTTTCATGAGTTAGAATTGTCTGATATCCTCTTATCATTTGTTCATGTGTTGTCTAAGACCTTATACTTATGGTGAGTTGAGTGATCTGAGTAATTCGTTCATTATAGTTAAACTTGGTTACTAAAGTCCGCGATATAGGCAAAGAGATGAAAGTTGTCAGTGACGTCATCGTCTTCACATCCATCAGAGATGTTTAAAAACGCGTGCCAACTCTTCATCACTCTCTGGTTCTCTTGTCCTTTCCTCAACACTTACTTTCTCTTATTCTATCCGCTTCTTTGCGCCACTTAGGCCTCTGCTCTGTGAGCACGTGTCATTTTATACACATTTTATGACATTTTATGTCTGCTGATCGCACATATATTTTTCAGTTTACCAATTTTTGATCCGCGACTTCAACAAGTATTTAATTTAGATTTCCCTTTAAGAATCTAAATGCTTCAAGCTCTTCAATGAAAGCCTGCATATTATTATTATTACTGAATTTTTCTTCTTTTGGTTTCGCATAGTTTTTCTGCAAGACATTGTTGTTCAGGCCAGCGGCGGTGTTTTTAAGACTTGCGCGAATTAAATCAGTCATTATTATATTTTTGTTAACAACACCGTGAGAGCTTTGAGACGCAGCCACCTTCCAAGCCTGTGTTTGCCAGAAGATTCTCCAAAGAGAGCTGTCCAGAGAGATCCGCGGGGCACTGGTGGACTTCAAGATCCGCTGTTCGGCTTTCCAGTCCGGACCCACTTCACCAGCGTGATCCAAACCTGATCCATCAGTAGCCTGGACCTTCCCAGCCTCGGAGAAACAATGCGAGAGTCGTCTTCGACCAAGTAGGCAGACATCCAGTTATTCTGTGTTTAAAAGGAGGTTTGATGCGCTCTTAGGCTTAAATGGTGTTCTAATCCTTAATTGGTCTAGTCTAAATTTCATCTAAATTCTTTCCAAAGTTTCAGTAGTTAACGGTTCACTTATTATAGCCATACTCTCACTCACCATCATTTCAAGTTTTCTGATTTTACCAGTTTTCATTCAAACCTGATCATTTCATTGCAATTATATTCATACTCTTCACAATTTATTTTATGCATTATAAGACTATTCATTTTAATAAATTTGTGATTATTGATTTTAAATTCTCTGTCTGTTAGTGTTCTTCAGAAGCCAGCGTTCCTGAAGCGAGAACTCTGTCTTAAGATCTGAGATTGATAAAACTTGATTTGGTTAAATTGCATTATTTAAGTGACTAACTAGGCAATCAATTAATTAAATTAAGGTTTGGCTTATTTAAGAAGGCTGGTGCCCCAACGAGAATAATATACTGAATTATTAATTAACTTTAATTAATAATTTCACAGCCAAATCTTCCAGATTTAACACTGCCAAATTTCAAATTGCTACAGCTGAATATGGATTTATTAAAGATAAGCCCCTTGAGATGCGGCATCTCATTTTCAAGAGGGTCCTCATGTCTATATGGTTGCAAAAATAGTTACTATGGAGGTATAATCAATGTAACCGTGGATAGAGACATAAATCTAATATTATATTAACATTAATATCTATAATGAATATAATCTGGAGCGGAATGATGTTGATTAATATAGCAGCATCTAGCTGAACTGACATTAAAAGGTTTAACTGGTCTAAAAGTATGAGTTTATGTTAAATGGTGTCATTTCTGTTGATGGTTGATCAGGATAGAGCTCAAGGAGAGGAGCAGGTCCACAGCAGCAGGTCATCCATGACTGTTTGTCAAGGTCACTCTAATACATGTGTGCTGTTAGCAGAAACTACCATGTATTTAATTTAGTTTGATCTCTGTTAAGATAATATCAGGAACTGTAGTGATAATAAAATGGGGCTAAAGGAATGGTCAAATATTTGTAACTGTAGTCAACTGAAGTCTGCCATGTCTCATCTTAGGCCTGAAATCACATGCCTGTGACATGAAGCACATCTTATAAAACTTCACTTTACCACACACAGATTTCAGTGCATGTCCTATTCTTCTTCTTATTATTATTATTATTATTATCATTATTATTATTATTATTATTATTATTATTATTATTAGGGTCTGAGCCCTAAGGGAATGAATGGGGTGGATAAGAAACAGCTATGCACAAGCTGTGGCGGTTAGGCCTCTACACAAAAATAACAGAAGTCCTACAGTTTTAAAAATTACATGGATGGATTCCTGACCAAATTTTCCAATAAAGTATCTCACTTTTTTAATTTATTTTTAGAGAGAGTTGGTCAAAATTGTGGCATCTGTGAGGCGGTGTTTAAAAAATTTTCACTCAGTTTCACTCTGAGAGTGATATCATCAACAGCCCAAATCCTGAGTGTCAGCACAGTGCAGCTGGTCACGTGACCCACTGAAGGCGGGAACATGGACTGTGAAATACACACTTATTATAAAGACTGAGGAGGAGCAAGAAATACATCACTTCAACTGTGATACCTCTAAAAGGGTTGAAAAGTGAAGAAACCCTCAAAATGGAGGTCAAATGGGCGTGAGGGACGTGCGACAGAGCGACAGCGAGGACACGTCCAATGCTGCTTGCAGCTTTGATTATTATCATTATTATTATTATTATTATTATTATTATTATTATTATTATTATTATCATTATTATTATTATTATTATTATATTTTGTTACTTTTTGTTTTGATTTTTCATTTAGTTTTTTTTTCCTTCTCCATTTCTCAGTGGGGTTGAGTTTGTGTGATGGTGTTGACCATTTTTTATCCAGGAGGTCGAGAACAATATAAATTGTTACATCAAACCTCAATTGCTTTTTGTATTTTGGGTCCATCTGAATCTTGTAATTGACTTACTTATAGTATGTATGTATTTATTTTGATTCAACATCATTTTGTGGTATTCTTGTGTATCCTCTGTGTTTCTCTGTTAATTATCGACTGGGCCCATCACCTGGTGTTAAATTTATCAGATTTTTATCAGATATTTTTTAAAAAATCTTTGAAAACTAGTTTCATTTTATTCTTTAGATTCAATTTTCTGTAAAAGTTTCTTTAAAAGTCTTTTATGGAATGTCCATCCATCCATTTTCTATACCGATCATCCCTTTAAGGGACACGGGGGCGGGGCTATCCCAGCTGACACTACATGAGGGGGGGGTTATACCCTGAATACATAGAGAGACAGACAAAGATTCACACTCATACTTAAGGGCTATTAAGAATCACTAATTAACCTAACAACCATGTTGTCTGTGGGAGAGGCTGGAGTGCCTGGAGGGAACCCACGCATGCACAGGGAGAACATTCAGACTTCACAGAGAGGCCCTGACTGACACAGGGATTGAACCCTCCTGCTGTGAGGCACATGCAAATCATATCATAATATATGATTAAGGTATTTTGGACAAAAGAAGTCAGATTTAATAATCATGAGCGACCAAGATCTGTATGACTGCTACCTGAGCTCAGTTACTTATGTAAAAAATAAAAAAACATCATCGTTGGGATTTACTGATGAAATAAAAGTCAAATACAAAACCTAAAAATACGTTAATCTAGATCATTGTATTGAAAAATGTTTTTAAATTGTCTCTAACTTTATGTTAAGTTTATCAAATTGAGTTTTACTGTTTGGTTTTGTACCTTAAACGTCAGCATGCATTCTAGTTTTTATGGCTTTGTTTGATTAAATGTATTTTGATTATGATATTGATATTATCCTTCTGATTGGAACACTCTGAATCTCAGAGGAACAATAATGTTGCCCTCTTACCTGGTTCAAAAAGTGTTTTTAATCAGGCTCTCGTTTTAATTATTGTAAATGATCACTCATGGACCTAACCACGGCTCTGCAGAGGGCCTCAGCCCACAGTTTGGGATCCCTGGTGTGGTGCCTTAAGTGGAGTGCGTCTCGTCCTAAAACCTGTCATTTCAGGACAAAGTTTGTCTGCAGTTTGGAGGCAGCACACAAATCTGACAGAACTGGAGTTTCATGGTCCTGCAGAGCTGGTGAGTCAGAGACAAAGACTCTGAAGTATGCAGCAGAGACTCGAGCGTCAGGTGGAGGACGGACATGGACTTTATTTAAATAAATGTCCTCCAGTGTCCAGAGGTGTCCTCTTCAGTACGTCGATCCTGTCCCAGTAATAAGACTAAATAGTAATAAAATAAATAAGTAATAAATTAGTGCATTCAAACAATGACCCTGAGCTCTGTGAGATAATAGTTCATGTCTAAAACATGCTGCACTTCCTCTTGGTCTGAAATACCTGTCCAACAGACGCAGAGGACACGCCCACACCTGTAGGACAGGTAACAGCTGCCATCAGAGTTAAACTCACACTGTGGAGGGACGGACGGCAGCAGGATCCTACGGCCTCTGAGATTTACAACATGAGCAAAGATTATTACAAAGGTAAGAGGCCGTGATTAAACAAGATGTTTTATTCTGAAGTATGTAGTTTATTCAGATTGACTGATTTTAAAATGACTGACTTTCTTTTTAATCTTTGTCTCAGCTTAAAGATTTATGATGTTGAATGGTAGCTTTGAAAACACGATAAATTAAACCATCGTTATAATTCAGGCTTTTTCAAGAGATATTAGAGCTGCCTTTAATTTGAAAGGACAGAGGAAATAGTAGAAGACTATCTGATGGAGGGTTAGAGGGGTATTACGTGCAGGAAAGGAGCTGCAGGTCCAATGACCTCTGACCTCCATACAGGGGGCCAACTTAACTGTACAACCAAGGGAGGGCAACTGGAGGCCAGAGGATCACAAGTGGCCCAGGACTCATTCTCCAATATCATTAAATCATAAACGTGAAGACAATAGATTACATATCAGCTCTGACAGATTTGATCTTTATTGGATTTTTAAAAACAAGCTGAATATGAAACACTTCCTGTTTAAGGTCTGCTGTATGTTTGCTTTTCTTTCTCCGACTCTAAATGTGCATCCTTCAGTGTAAAATGAAAAAACACTTAAGCCGCACACCTGATCCTTAATGTCTGAAAAGGGGACATTTGTACATGCCTTTATGTTCAATAAATTGATTTTTATGGATTTGTAATTTTTATGCTCAGTCATAATTAAAAAAAAGCCTCCCTAATTCCTGAAAAGGGGACAAAAACACCCTGAAAATATAATATGTTCGTATTTTTTCCAATTTTTTTCTCATAAATCTTTTGGTCCACTTTGGTCCTGATGATAACTATCAGGATTTTAATGATTTTCACAGTTTTAACCCTTTGAATGCTAGTGTATGTGATCATGTCACCAATTTCTGTAAAGTAAAAAGAGACACTAACATTTGGTTAGATTAAAGAAACAGCTTGCAAAGACATCCGTTGTGATAAATGGAGCAATTTCATTTTTTTCTTTTATTATAACCTGACATAAAAACAACAAATACATAAAAACAACATTGTTACTCAGCATTGACATGAGGACTGTAATAATCCCCCCCAGAAAATTCCACTTTGTTGTCAATATATTCAGATTATTTCAATTTTATTTTTGTTTCAACAGAAATTATTGCAGGCGCCTAAAACATTAAAACTCACACTTAAGTGGTTCAAATTGGCATCTAAAGGGTCTGGACTGACTGTTTAGTTTCTGACCCTTTAGTGATACAGGATTTATCTAAAATGTGAAAATTAGTGAAAAATGCACATCGCTGTTGAATATGACGAGGAAAAGCATGTCCACATCAGGGGACAAAAATGTCCCATCCAGGTTTGATAAACCAGCCGAGTTCTAAAAGTTTTTGATAAACTCATTTTAATCCTGCAGTCAGTCCCTCACTGAAAGAATTTAATCTTTTTAATCCTCTGTTTTGTGTGTTACGTTTCATATCATCTGTTCTTGTAGGAAATATGTTGTAATGAGGCCTCATCCAGATAACAGGCTGACTGACATCAACCTGACACAGCAGAGAAATGTTGGTAGAGCTGTTATGAAGGAGTATCTGCTGCTAAACACAAACATTGGGGCTTCAGTAAAATCCCTGATTGACCCTGATCCTTTTTTAGGTTACTTTTACACTTTTAAAATGACATTTTTGTCTGTCTTACCTAACACCTGCTGCTCTTATATAACTCTGAAATGTGTCATTGTTGAAGCTGTGGTGCGTTGATGGTGGTTTTGTTTGTTGAAAATTCTTTGCATTGTCAGGGAACAGAGCTCTTAAACCTGTTTGATCACTCAGCTTAACACCAGCCTAGAACCACATGAGAGGAGATGTAAACCCTCAGTTTAAGTGCAGAGAACTGATGTCCTTCTGTTCAGTCAGCGCTGAGCTCTGAGGCCCCTGAGGGACAGAACTTCACTGTCTGCAGGGCTGGGTGATAACATTTGAATTCACGGTTTAATGTCTTTCACTCAGAAAACATTAAAGTTAAGACATTAGTCTATCACTTGGTTTTTGGCTGAAGACCTTCTGACCTTCTCCTCTCTGAGCAGCAGGGCTGACAGTCCGACTGCACCTGATCGTCTCAATGGTCCTCCGGAGTTTCTTCAGTATGATCAGTATTCTGCCCCCAGCTTGGTCCCACATCTCCACTCTTTACCACAAACAAGTTTATGCTTCTGGGCCGAGCTGCTCATGGTGAGTCTTAGAGCCTGTGAGAGCGAGTTGGAGAAGAAGTCATTGACAAGATGCTTCATACTTTTACAGCTCACAAACGTGGCAGCACACTGGATCATAATTAAATCTCTCTGTGCACGGACAGTGTCCTCATGTCTGTGGGCTTCCTGTTTATTTTGCATGAAGCCCGTTTAAGGTTCTTAAAACCAAAACTAACATTTTTTTTGTTTATCTCAGATACATTTACTAAGCATCCACATGGATGTTGTGATAAAAAAAATTCTGATTTTTTATTTTTTTAACTTTATTTAGATCCACATCGTATGGCGCAAGAAGGTTGATGTGTTGATCAGGGCCTTCCTGTATGGAGTTCTCTCCAGGCACTCCGGCTTCCTCCCAGAGACCAAAAACATGCTCATTAGGTTGACTGGTGACTCCAAATTGCCCTTGGGTATGAGTGTGAGAGTGAATGGTTGTCCGTGTCTCTATGTGGCCCTGTGATTGGCTGGAGACTGGTTAAGGGTGTACCCCACCTTTTGCCCAATGTCAGCTGGGATAGGCTCCCGAAAGGAATAAGCGGAGTAGTTAGCGGATGGATCCACATCACAGTAGAATGAACTTAAAATTGCTCATTGTCAGCCAGTGACTGTCCATGTGTGCCGGGCTTTAGATGCTGAGGTGCATGTGCTGACTAACATCTCAAGAGAGTTTTGAGGACAGCCTGCGCTGGACTTTTCAGAAGTACGTGTTGTGAGTAAAATAAAGAAGAGAGAGCCTGCTGGCATTGCTTTATTAACAATAAGCTGTGAAATCTATTGGAGAAGAACAACCAGTGTCCACTCTGATTGTTGCAGCAGGCTCTCCTCAGCATCGCCCAGCCCTGACAGTATGATAAACAGTGTATTTCTGTCCGACAGGGTACGATGGAGCCGCCGATTCAGAAGAAAGAAGAATTGTTCTGGTCGGAAAGACCGGCGTGGGGAAAAGCGCTGCAGGAAACACCATCCTGGGCCGAGAGGCGTTTGAGTCCGAGCTTTCCCCGTGCTCCCAAACGGCTGTATGTCAGAAAGCCAAAGGGAACATCGACAATCGAAAAGTTGCGGTCATCGACACCCCAGGTCTGTTCGACACCAATTTCACCCAAGAAGAAGTCCTAAAGAGGATCAAGAGCTGCATTTCTCTGTCCTCGCCTGGTCCTCATGCCTTCCTGGTGGTTTTGCAACTTGGCAGGTTCACACAGGAGGAAAAGGACACGGTCAAGATGATCCAGATCACGTTTGGCGAGGACGCTGCAAGATACACGATGGTTCTATTCACACATGGAGACCAGCTGAGGAATCAAACCATCGAGGGCTACGTTGCAGAGAGTCCTGATCTAAAGGCCTTCATCAGGTCTTGCTACAACCGATACCACGTCTTCAACAATGAAATCAAAGACCCGGAACAGACCAGAGAGCTGCTGGACAAGATCGACAAGATGACCATGGCGAACCGAGGATCCTTCTACACCAACGAGATGTTCATGAAAGCAGAGGAGGCCATAGAGAAGGAGAAACAGCGCCTCCTGAAGGAGATGGAGGTGCAGCGGCAGAGGGAGCTGGACCAACTCAAGGCGAGATGTTCAGCATCAACATACCGCAGGGAGGAGCGGCTGGTCTACAAGAGATACGAGAGTCATGCCAGGGCTCAGGCCGAGAGATCCAACGACTTCATTGCTGCTCCAGCGATCCTGTTAGCCACAACATGCGGGGCCGCCGTGGGGGGGATTATCGGGATCGCAGGAGGTCCCATCGGCATCGCAGTTGGGGTTGCAGCTGGAGCCGCACTTGGAGCAACTATTGGAGCTTTATCTGTCCATGTCTCAGATCGATGCAACGTCCAATGAGAAGAACAAGCCTTATTGAAGAGAGCGACCCTGAAACTGAATGTATTTATGATTGCTGTGAATGAAAATGGTTGTACGGGTCAGTCTTCTGAGCTTCATTCCACTGCTTTAAATGAAAGTTTGTTTCTTGCCTGAATCATTGAGGTGTTTATGTCTTCTTAATGACTCCTTCTCATCTAATCCAGGGATGGAAAAGTCCACCAACAGCCAAATGTAGACGTTTTCTTCAGTGTAAGGTGAATTTGAGAAATAGGTGCAGCTGCACTGAAAAAACCTCAAGGAAAAAATCGAGATGAATGCGTAGAGAGGGTCTGTGAGTGCATCTGGGCAGCTCCACAGAGTTAGTGGATAAATGATAAGAGCTCTCAGCGCAGCTCTGATGAGAAAACTGAGGTGACTTCTGACCGCTCTTTGCATTCAAAGTGAAAGCAACGAGGTGGAGGTCCACTGCAAACATGAAAAAATATGTAATCTAGCAGAGATTTTTTTGTGCGTGCAGTTTTTTAGCTGTAAAGAGACAGAGGAATTAACAGGACTACATATATCTGTACTGCAATGGCAGGAGAATAAAAAAACTGTTTTTAATGAGAGTCAATGGGGCCAAAAAGGGCCCCAGGGGTCAGACTGTCAGATTTTTGTCTACACGGTAGAAAATTTTGGTTTGATGAATGAAAACACTTGATTATTGTAATTCTTGTCAACACATTTGATCATGTATCAGTGACTTTTTATTTTCTTCTTTGAGACTGATTTCTTTAAGAATGGAGCAGAACGGGCTGTTAAATGATTGATGTGTATTTTATTACATATTCTGTATAAAAATGTACATTATCTCTTAGTCTGGTGTAAAATCTTTGTTTTTGTCCTCTCTTAAACAGTTTACAGTTTAAACATGACTCTAATTAAGCACTGAACGATAATTACTACTGTGTACTCTATGCTCATAATTGTGTAATTTTTATAATTTACCATTTGTATGTCACGTAATGTCATCAGTATCATGAAATTTCAATAAAATAATGAAAAAATTAATCCTGCTGGTTTATGACTAAAGGATCATTGGTAATACATTAATAAAAATCTTTTTCTGAATTAGTTTACCAATAAAAATAAACTTGATGCATTTTCTATATTCATGCTGTCAGCTGAAAAAAAAAGTCGGCCCAAAATGCCGCAAAAGAGGACATTTTTTAGGAAAAATAATGTTACCATGAGTGTTATGGTATGGTTAGTTCTGTTTCATTTAGTATGTTTTCCCTGGTGTTTCGACCTCTTGTTCCCCTTGTCTCTTGACTTTTCTGTTTTATTTTGAAATCCATGTGTTTTATATGGTGTTTCCTGCCCTCCCTTCTGTGTGCCTCTGATTGTCTCACCTGTACTTGATGTTTCCCCATTGTATTTAGTCTCTGTGTTCCCCTTTGTCCTCGTCGAGTCATTCGTCTTCCATGTGTCACTCTACGTGGAAGTCTCCAGCCTTCCCTGTGTTTCTAGTATTTCCCTGTGTTTGCAGTTAGTTTGTCTTTTTTTGTTGAACTTTTTCAGTGACTTTGATTTGTACTTTGAGTTTAGTTTCTAGTGTTTGTCCTTCTTTGTTTCGCCGGTTTTGTTTTGTTACTTTGTTAGAGTTTTTGTTAAGTGTTTGGACATTTTTGTAAAGGATTCGTTTTGGGGTTTTTGAGCTTTTAGTTAATAAAAGATTTTTGTGTTAATCTGCATTTGAGTCCTTTTTCGGTCCGTATCTCTTTTGGTAATTGGATGAAACATTTGAAAACAGATATCAAAAATAGTAAAACAACTGGATAGTTAATTTTTGTTTCAAAATAGAAACATCAAAATCGAAATAAGATAAGATAAGATAAGATATTCCCTTATTAGTCCCACGAGGGAAATTTCCAAAATATACAGCAGCTGCAGGATACAAGAGAAATGTAAGAAAGAAGCATTATACAGAAATACAGCTTGACTTTAGTTTTTGTTGTCTGAAACGAGTAAGGAAAATTCAAATAACAGTTTGGTTTTCAATTTTAATTTCTAAAAAGACAATAGAATATAGCACAAGTCACAAATCGAAAAATGGCCTGTATAATTTTTTTAGGTTTACCTGAAGTTGTCACGACAAGAATATTGCTCATACTGACCAGTAGATGGTGACAGCGTGGTGCCTACACATGCCCACACATCTGAAAGCCCTTGAACAGGCATCACCAAAGGGCGGACCTCGGTACAGATCTGGACCGACTGATGGCTCTGTCTGGAATCTCTGATAAAGTCATGAGAATAGATTTAAATCGAGCATTTATTCTGACGGTCTCGGCGATACGCAGCGGGCGCTTCTGCTCCAGTTAACACTAGAACTGCTACGGCGTTCTGGTCACAAGCCTGCCATGACATGAGTTTACCTAAATATATGTTTTCTATGTTTTCTGAACCTTATAAGGTTGTTTGATGAAGAATTAAAGATTTCTGAGCCTTTCTACCTCCAATTGCTGCTACAGTCACAAAGACAGCTGCGGAATGAGACATAATGATTCATTTACCAGAGGGGATTTTCCAGGCGCTATCGTGTTTGCAGCATGACCTGCAGCAAACAGGAGGCAGTGCCAAATAAACAGCCAGTGCCAAAAAAAGACCCTAGTCACTTGCAGCTGACCTGTGTGGTAAATGCTGATGAGGGCTGTGAGGGCTGAGAGCTTTTGTGCTGAAGTTACCTTCTACTGGTCAGTATGAGCAATATTCTTGTCGCAACAACTTTCGGTAATCCAAAACAATTATACAGACCATTCTGCAATTTGTGTCTCGTGCTATATTCTACTATATTCTTACTCTTTTTAGAAATTAAAATTAAAAATCAAACCGATATTTGACTTTTCCTTACTCGTTCCATACAACAAAAACTAAAATCAAGCTGTATTTCAATTTTGATGTTTCCATTTTTAAACAAAAACACAATATCCAGTTGTTTTTCTATTTTTGATATCGTTTTCCAAACATTTCATTTAATGACCAAAAGAGACATGGACCATTCTCCTTGTTTTTTGTTTATTTTTGTATATATCGTGACAATGAGTTTGTACTTTTCTGCATCAAACATGTTTAAATATAAAATTTATATATTAATTATCAGAACCCTTTATTCACCAGTTTTTGTGCCCATTAAATTGATATAAAAATAACTTGAATGACTATTTTATTTAAAATGTTAATTCAAATTTCTTGATTGAAAACCTTTCTTGGATTAATTTTCTGGTACAGTGTTTCTGATCTTTTTCCTTGCAGCCCCCTTGGTTGTACCCTAGAAGAGTTGAGTCACCAAAAAAAATGTATTTGTTGAAGTCCAAATTAATTTTCATGGATAAAATCCAGACAAAATGAGCCTCCACACATTCTTTTGTAAAAAGTTAATTGGAGGTCTGCCCTCAGGGTGTTCTATCATTTCAGAAAATATATGCAAACCAACTATTAAAACCTTAATGCCTACAGAGGTTGAAAACCAAGGGTCAAGGACTGGGGTCATCAACTACATTCGATGTTTTTATCTTTTATTTTTGGTCCTCATAGTCTCATTTTATGTTGCTAGGTAAGAACCTATTCGGGTTCTTATGACACATGAAAAGGCTCTCATTGAAGAATCAGGGAGTGGGCATGGGTGGTCTGGGTCAAGCCGCTTGGTATAGTTTTGAGAAATTGGGGAGCCTTTAATTGCCATCGGCCGGAGTGTTGTCGCATGGGGGGCCTGCAGTGAGTTCAGGCACCACCCCATGCTGTGACCAAGAGTGACCAACAAAACCATGCTGGTGGACCTTCAACAACTGCTGGTTGTGGACTAGTATGCCATCCCACAGCAAAATGTGGCCAGTTTGCTGACCAGCATGAGGAGGAGGTGCTAAGCTGTTGTGGCTGTGTGTTGATCTTCCTCGGGCTGCTGAGGTCCCTGATGGTGAACAATGCAGTAAGTGTAAAAATGGCCGATCGTTGTTGATTTATCCTGATTACTGTGGGAGAGTTTGATCATCCCACCCACCAGGCAGCTAAAAACAAGAGTGAGTATGTCACTGATTATCAGCAAAACCTGATCTTTTTTATCAATTGTGTTGTGTGAGCTCAATAGCTCAGTTTTTCTTGAAAGGTCCCCAAGAGAGACCAATGAGACCTTAAGGACAAAATAAGTCATCGTAGCCTTCAGGACTCTAAGTTCATGAGGACTGAGGTTAGAAAGTCACCAAGGATACTCAAAAACAAACTCTAAAAAGGGTCAACACCAGCCACATCGAAATCAGCCGTAGAAATACTGAGTCTCATGTCCTGGTTGTCTTGTGTTTTTCAGGCTCTCGGAAGCAGAAGAGGGACAACGCTCTCCGGATCATCTTGTTGGGGAAGACCGGAGCAGGAAAGAGTGCGACAGGAAACACCATCCTGGAGAGAGAGGCGTTCCAGTCCGAGCTGTCGTCTTCATCATGGACGTTTGAGTGTAAGAGAGCTGACGGGGAGGTCGGAGGTCGGGAGGTGGCGATCATTGACACACCGGGGCTGTTCGACACAAATTTCAAAGAAGAAGAAGTGCTGAAGAGGATCCAGCCGTGCATGAAGCTGGCTGCCCCGGGGCCTCACGCCTTCCTAGTGGTTCTTCAGCTCGGACGCTTCACCAAAGAGGAGCGGGACACCATCCGGGTCATCCAGAGCTTTTTTGGAGAGGACGCGGCCAAATACTCCATCGTGGTGTTCACTCATGGAGACAAACTGAAGGAACAAAGCATAGAGACTTTCATATCGAAGAGCGAGGAGCTGCAGGGGCTCATCGACATCTGCTACGGCAGGTACCACGTCTTCAACAACCGCATCAGCAAGCCGGAGCAGACGGAGCAGCTGCTGGACAAGATCGATAAGATGATCCTGGACAACGAGGGAGGATTTTACTCCACTAAGATGTTCAGGAAGGCAAAGAAGGCGTCGAAGAAAGAGAAGAAGAGGGTTTTAAAGGAGCAGCAGAACGAGGAGCAGGAGAGGAGGAGCTCGCTGAGGGCTGAGGTGGCCAGAGAGATGGGCTTAACAGAAGAGCCACACAAACACAACAAATGTGTTCTGCAGTAGAACAAGATTCAGCTTTCTGGAGGGCTGATGACTGTAAAAACTTTATTACGATTGTTTGGTCAAATGATGATGCAGTTTCCTCCAAAACAAACAAAATGTGTCTGTTAATAAAAAAAAATAAACATGGAAATATTGATTTTAACATCTGTCATCTGTCCAGTTATAAGAGTTTTGCCTTTTTGGGCTTGAAAATATGAAAGTTGTAAGGCCCGCAAAGTCACGTATCATTGTTGGGGGGGGTGGGGGTAGCGTTTTGTGTTTATGTTTTTTCTTGGAAATATATTTGAGTTATACTTTCAAAAGTGTTTTTTTGTTTGTTTGGAATCATTGCTTGTTAACCAACTCAGTATAATATGTTTTTTTAGACTTGGAGAGTCTCATTTTTTACTGGTTTAGTTGGTTGGCGCCAGTTAATTGTTGTTTGCAGGAGTATAATCCGCCTGCCTTGGCATTGTAGCAGTTCTATTACTGGCTGCCAGGGTCCAACTTAACACCCACCAAGCACCAATGGCAGGTAGAGTTTCTGTTTGGTGAGTACATTCCACAGGATTATGAGCCACATAAATGTTTGTTCTATGTGATGGCCCTGAAAAATTAAAACAAAGATCATAAACCAGAGCTAAATTGGTCTGACAGTCATTTAAAGTTACAGAGGCAGTGATAGAAACAGCCTGCAGTGCCAAAGATGTAGTTTTACTCAGACTACAGCGCCAACCGCTGGGTGAAAGTGTCATTACACCTTCGTTAACCTTCATTCTTTGGCACTTTCAACCACTTGAGAGCTCAGCTGGTGTGTAGTGTTCCCTCTGATACCAGCTCTTTGGGAATCATCAACAATGCTTTCAGGGTTTTTCACTGAACACAAACGAAGACAGTTTGAAGGCCACACGTGAAAGGCCGAGGTCGCGGAGCCTCATCGTCATGTCTCATGGTATCTCAAGAATGTTTGGGGGTTTTTATTCAAACTTTGAGCAAATTGTTCAATTCATGTCGTCAAAAGTCATGGTCAACAACAAAGTGATAGAATAGATTATTATTGACAATTAAAAGTGTCATCAACAGATGTGGTCATCCCCTCATTGTGTCACACAGTTCTTACATCACTGGCCATCGCCTCAAGTCATTTATATCACCGAGCAACCTTCCTGTTGTGAGGCATGTGCACTTCCTGCTGCACTACTGTGCCGCCAATGACATCTACAAGGGTTAAGGGTTCAAATCCACCGCTCCAACCTGGTGAAAGAGAAATGTTTTTGCAGCTGAGACTGACTGCTGTATCTTTTACAAGATGGGAGCAGTGGATTGAAACCTTAAGAGATCTGAGGGACGTTTTCTGACCTTCAACTGTATGACAGTTATTATTGTGTGTTTTTTAACAGAGCTTGTTGATGTCATTGGCGGCACGGTGGCTTAACAGGTAGCGCATGTGCCTTACAACAAGAAAGTTGCTGGTTTGATCCCTTGATGGTCAGGGCCTTTCTGTGTGGAGTTTGCATGTTCTCCCCGTGGATGCGTGGGTTCTCTCCAGGCACTCCGGCTTCCTCCCACAGACCAAAAACATGCTTGTTAGGTTAACTGGTGACTATGTTTTCCTTAGGTGTGAGCTTGAAAACGGTTGTCCGTCTCTCTCTGTGGCCCTATGGTTGGCTCATGACAGATTCAGGGAGTACCCGCCTCTCACCCAATGTCAGCTGGGACCTATCTCAATAAGTGTTATGGATGATGGATGGATGGTGATTTTATCACATACAGTGGCATTTAATGGGTCAAAATTGTGAAATAATTGAAATTGTGATAGTCATGATCAGGACTGAGGTGGATTAAAAGATATATGAATTAAAGAGTGGAAAAAATACTTACAGATTATAGTTTTTGGTTTTAGAAAGGGGCAAAAATGTCCCCTTTTCAGAAATGAGGGAGTTTATTTTTCTTTTTTTATTATTATGACCGAGCATAAAAAAAGAAAATCTATAAAAACCAAAGCTGTTGCTGTCAAAGACTACAGGCTCCTAATATGTTAAAAAATATTAATATGACATTTCAAGGCATTTTAGAAGAGGACCAAACCGTCCCCTTTAAGGCTCTGAGTAATAATTATTAGCTAGATTAGATTAGATTAGATTAGATTGGATTAGATAATACTTTATTAATCCCTCTGTGAAATGATGAGAGAACATGCTCCATCAGGGGACAAAAATGTCTTCTTCAGGTATGAGTGTTTAACTTGGTCAAACATGGACTGGGCTGCAGCCGTGGATTATAAACACAATAATTCATTTAAAAGTTCGTCATTTTAATGAATAAAGGTCTAATAAAAGGTTAGAAACTAACCCTTCACCACAGCCACTCTTTATTAGAGGAGCCAAAAATAACCTTAAATTGATGCATGGTGATGCAGAGACAGTCAGTGATTTAACCTGCAGAGGCTGCTGGACTGCAGCATCAGTTTAGTTTCTGAGGAAGACAAAACAAGTTTATGACGATGACACCTGAACCCAAAGTCATTTCTGACTAATGAAGGAGTGTATGTTTATCCGACTGCTGTGCAGTGATATGAAAGACCATGATAACACTCACTGCATTGTACCGCAGTGATGCGAAGTGATGCATTGTGATATCAAATAAAATTAAATCGTTAGACAAGTGAAGATACACTTTATGATTTATATTACGTTAATTATAACATAATTATGACAGCTCATGGAAATATATTAATGCCATTATCATATTTTTCATTTTAATTAACTATCTTGAGTTTGATGCATTTTAAAGAAATTTGAATTATGTTTTTAGCTCATAGAGTTCAAGCACTCATTTTTTTCTGCTTTAATCATCATTGAACTTCTTTTCCTATTGCTGAATGCTGGAGTAGATCAAGAGTTTCTGCTCCTGGTTGGACTCTTGACATGCTGGTGGAGTGTGGGGGGCAGTCCTTAAGCATGCCTGGTTGAAGTCCCCAGATATGATGAGCCCTCTGATATTTGTTTGTTTTGAGCAGATGGCAGCTAACACCAGACAGAAAGTTATTAGTCCATGCAGAAGTACATATAACTGCATCATTCACCTGCACTCCAGTGTCTGCAAGTTCCTGATGTCTGTAGACTCAACAGGCACAAAATACATTGCAGAGAGCTTTAGGTCGCTGCATTCGTATGCACCACCATCTTGGCTCAAAACCAAGTCAGAAGACATAGAAAGAAGTCAGAAGACTCGTCTGTTGGCCTGAAGGGACCATGCTCCTGCCTTAAGTTCATATGGGCTACAACTAAAGGTCCTAGACAACATGCCTCAGGTCCTGGGTGTTGTGTCAGCAAGGTTGCCTTTGGACTGGGGGGTTAGGCTCTCCACCAAGGCCACAGGGCATCGACCTCCCTGAAGGACACATTTTACAGGCCGGGGTCATTGGCTGACATTTCCCACATGAGCACCAATTAAATGAAATATCAGGAAACTGAAATTTCTTCACACTCTCAACTGACAGACTTGGTTCTGGTGTTGATCTGCATTGGGTTAGTGTCAGGGCTTCCATAGGGTGACCAGGACCATCCCATTTTCAGGTCATGTTCCCACAAACATCCCAACATTGTAATATGTCCTGATTTGTGACAGCCCCCGTCCCTATTGTTACCGTGCATGCAACACTGATCAGTGACCAATAGAATCTTCAGGAATGTGCTGCATGTTAATGCTCACTGCTGATTGGTCTGTTTATGTGTCAATCACAGGATGTGAGCATTTTCCACAGAGCTTCAGGTGAGGCACAGCTCTTCGCAAACACTGTAATTGGATTTATTATAAAAGGAAATGTCGACATGAAACGCTTTATGTAAGCAGCTGCGCTGTAACGAAGCTGACAACCAGCATATTTTGCTCTTCTGGATGAATGTGATCGTTGTGTTTGCATCTATTTATGTACACAAAAATAACGTTTGTCATAAGAAACACTAAAGAAAAATTAGACTCTGCATGAAACCCCAAGCCAAACTCTGGAAATAAAAAAACATGTGCAGTCGAATATTCAGTATTTATGATTCATCAGAGGTTATTCAAAGCCAAACTATGAAGGTTTAAGAAGGAGAAAGACAGATGAATAAGATTAAATATCAATATATCAGGACCAATATAGATTCATGAGTAAAAGTGCATTAATATGAAGATAAAAAACTAATGTAAAGATTATATACAGTGCTTAATAATATGTTTAAAAAAAGGGAACGATAAATTAAGAAAGAGTGAACATCATCGATATCATGTGGGTATATCTGTGGGTTTGGCAAATGGAGATTTAAAAAAAAAAGTTTATACAGAGATTATTGTTGTTAAAATAATAAGAAGAAACGTAACAATGTCATGAAACAATAATTGAAAAAAGATCTCTTGTTTTGATTAGTACCAGTCATTTTTGCCAACTCAGTGAGCCTCACAGAGGTAGACGCAGGAGGAGCTCCAGGAAGCTCATCACCTGGTCACATGGTCAAAAAGGTGAGACCCTAAGGTCAAACTTTTTTAGACTAAGCCCGCAAGATGGGCTGAAGAACATGAGCACAATCACAGAGGAGGATGACATAAAAACATCCCTGAGTGTCTGAGATATCTAACATTTTTTAAAACAACAAAAGCTCATAATGGACAGAATAAATTTAAAAAAAGAACTGAAAAAAACAAAATGCAGAAAAAGACAAGAAAACATCCATTCTGAGGCCTGGGTGGCTGACCTTCAACACTATCCAATGATGAATGATGGCACAACTTTTAAACACTGAAACCAAATACCTATGAAATCAAAGAGCACGCTGAAAACAACTTGTGCATCAACACAGTGTGAAGACCACATTAGGAGGATTTGATAGAAGTATGCAAACATCAGCAGCAACATCAATTCTACACTTTGACCACAGGAGTCCGAATCCAAACCTACCAATAATCAAAAACTGCCTAAGACAGACAATTTACGGCAACTGCTGTGTCAGGGACAATCAGGGGTGAACTGCCACTGTTGAAATAGGAGGTCATGCATGACTCTGCACAGTTGGGGATCAAACTATTGTTTACTGTCTTCTAACGTGATCCATGAAGGATCCGGCTCACAACAGTCACTGAGAGCCCTGGAGTTGTAAGCGGGAGCACAGCTGGCTAGCAGTGTCTGTTCTAACAGCCCACCTCTTAACAATTGTCCTTTTTCCAGAGACAAATTGCAAAAAGCTAAACTAAGAACTTTGGACTCTATATTATCAATCATATTTATTAAAAGTTATACCCAACTAGGTCGTCATATTCAGACATTTTAACAAGTGGGGAAGCACAGTGTTGGATTGTTACTGATGTTCAATGTGCCTATGTATATAAAATACAAACATTAACATGTTGTGATCATTGTGTTTGCATCTAAATATACAAAACATATACATATATAAAGAACACATACATATTTACATCAAAATATGTATGTGTTCTAAAAAAACACATATACACATATACAATAAGTATATACATATATATACATAAATAAAGTACACATATACACATAAATACACATGAAATACATACATACACAAATAAGCATTTCTGCACATATATGGATATATAAAATACACACAAACACATATATATAAACTTCACACATGCACATGTATACATCCATAAAATACACATATACACATACAGTGCCCAACATAAATAAGTAATTAAAAGTAACGTATTAATATCTACATGAACAAAAGAACAATTTCCAAAGTTTTGACAAAGTTGAGTTTAACATAACATTTTTTACCATAAGATGAAAATAAGGGTAATATGATAACCAAAATTTAGCTTTGCTCCCACCCCTTTATATACTCATTTTTGCATCCTGATCTTTGTAATGGTAAAATTGTGACGTCTCTCCTGACTCCAGGAGAGACCAGGTCCCTTCTGTGTTTTAAATAACAATGTCTAGACCCCTGACACCACTGCTTCAGCAGAAGCCTGTGAAACCCACCTTAGGGGGGTGTCCCTCAGATATGCATTCCCCTCCTGACACCTTCAGCTCAGACTGACCCCCACCCATCCTGATATCCTTGATCAAAGAACAATGACATCTCCATGTAAATCGTCTGTCTTTTGTCTGCTATTGTTTTTACCATGTCTAGTCAGTGTCCCTCTCCGTGCCCCTCTTCCCATTTGGTGTATCCCATTTGTTTCCTACTGTACTTAAACCCTGTTCTCCCCTTGAGTTGGGGTCTTTCTGCATTCAAACCACTTGTGTGTGGACTGATCTTTTCTTTGCAAAGAAAATAAAACAATGTCGGCTGACCAAAGTCTCTATTTCATTCTTCACCAGAAACAGGGAAAAACTTCTACGACATCTTAAATTGAGAAAAATACTTTTCTGTGTGCAAGATAAAAAAAAAAAAAATCTTGTTAGCAATCAATGGCCCACACTTGGGGGAGTGTTTTGTGGTATAGTATGTCATAGAAAATGTTTTTTTCTGACAAATCTGAAGGGGTGTATTCATTTATGCTGAGCACTGTATATACATCTATAAATTATACATGCACACATACATACATGTATTAAATACACATTTACAAATATATACATATATAAACTACACGCATACACATATGGACATATATGAAATACAGAAATAAACATATATACTATACTAAATACACATATACACTTATAAACACAAGAAGAAACACACACACATATACTGTATATATATGTAAATTTATAAAATACACAAATATACATATATACATATAACATTTATATACATATGGTAAATAAACACATATTTACATATATGAAATACATGTACACACATACACACACACACACACACCTATATATCTCCAAATACACTCACATAAAATATGCACATATATGCATGACATACATATGCACACAAACACATATATAAAATACATATACACACGTACGTACATAGATAAACTATACACATACACAGTGCTGTGAAAAAGTATTTGACCCCTTCCTGATTTCTTATGTTTTTGCATATTTGTCACACTTAAATGTTCCAGATCATCACATAAATTTTAATGTTATACAAAGATAACCTGAGTAAATACAAAATGCAGTTTTTAAATGATGATTTTATTTAAGGGAAAAAAGCTCTCCAAACCTACATGACCCTATGTGACCCTAAGTAATTGCCCCCCCTTGTTAAATCATGAGTTAACTGTGATTAACCACATTTTTTTGAAAGCTGAGTTCAGTTTCACAGACCACACGCAGACCTGATTACTGCCAGACCTGTTGAACTAAGAAATCACTTAAACAGAACCTGTCTGACAGTGAAGTAGGCTGCAAGATCTCTAAAAGAAACACATCATGCCACGATCCAAAGAAACTCAAGAACAAATGAGAAACAAAGTGATTGAAATCTATCAGTCTATTACAAAGCCATTTCTAAGGCTTTAGGACTCCAGTGAACCACGGTCAGAGCCATTATCCACAAATGGAGAAAACTGGGAACAGTGGTGAACCTTCCCAGGAGTGGTCAGCCTACCAAAATTACACCACGAGCACAACGACGACTCATCCAGGAGGTCAAAAAGAAACCAGAACAACATCTAAAGAACTGCAGGCCTCACCTGCCTCAGTTAAGGTCAGAGTTCATGACTCAACTATAAGAAAGAGACTGAGCAAAAATGGCATCATGGGAGAGCTCCAAGGCCAAAACCACTACTGACCAAAAAGAACACAAAGGCTCGTCTCACATTTGCCAAAAAAACATCTTGATGATCCCCAAGACTTTTGGAAAAATATTCTGTGGACTGACCAGACAAAAGCTGAACTTTTTTGAAGGTGTGCGTCCCGTTACATCTGGTGTAAAAACAACACAGCATTTGATAAAAAGAACATCATAGCAACAGTCAGACATGGTGGTGGTAGTGTGATGGTCTGGGGCTGCTTTGCTGCTTCAGGACCTGGACGACTTGCTGTGAATGATGAAATCATGAATTCTGCTGTCTACCAGAAAATCCTGAAGGAGAACGTTCAGCCATCAGTTCATGACCTCAAGGTCAAGCTCACTCGGGTTATGCAACAGGACAACGACCCGAAACACACTAGCAAGTCCACCTCTGAATGGCTTAAAAAAAATAAAATTAAGGTTTTGGAGTGGCCGAGTCAAAGTCCGGACTTAAATCCAATTGAGATGCTGTGGTGTGACCTTAAACAGGCAGTTCATGCTCGAAAACCCTCCAATGTGGCTGAGCTAAAACAATGCTGCACAGAAGAGTGGGCCAAAATTCCTCCACAGCGATGTGAAAGACTCATCACCAGTTATCACAAACGCTTGATTGCAGTTATTGCTGCCAAGGGTGGTACAACCAGTTATTAGGTTCAGGGGGCAATTACTTTTTCACATAGGGTCATGTAGGTTTGGAGAGCTTTTTTCCCTTAATAAATAAAATCATCATTTAAAAACTGCATTTTGTATTTACTCAGGTTATCTTTGTCTAATGTTAAAATGTGTGTGATGATCTGAAACATTTAAGTGTGACAAATATGCAAAAAAATAAGATATCAGGAAGGGGTCAAATACTTTTTCACAGAACTGTACATACACATGTGGACAAAAATGTTGGTACCCTTCCGTTAAAGAAAAACCCATAATGGTCCCTGAAATAACTTGAAACTGATGAAAAGAAATGATAAATAAAAAATAACTGAAAATTAACTAATGAAAATCAGACACTGCTTTTGAATTGTGGTTCAATAGAATCTAGGGCTGGAAAATATGCAGATTAAATTGATTAATTCAGATTATATATTCTGAAGAAGATTTAAGATTAAAAATCAAGATTTTTTTCTTACCTTAGTCCAATTGTAAGTTGTTGCAATGTTTGAAAAACTTTACAGTTTTCATAATGGTAAGCCCTATCAGGTTTTGGACAAGCACTTTTATAGGCTTGTATTTGTTTTTTAAATGATATTTAATTTTGAACAGAGTTTCATGTAAATAGTCTGTGAAAATAGCTCAGCCTTTAGTGTATATGTAGACAAACCTGCCTACATTTGAACTACTTAATAAACATTTTATGACACACACTTCAACTTTAAGAGGGAAATTCTGTTTGGTTTGGGAAAATATTTTGACAACATAAAGGAAAAACTTGATTTATGTCCTTTTTGTGTCACTGGGAGTTTTTGTTGTTGTTGTTGTTGTTGTTGTTGTTGTTGTTGTTGTTGTTTTGAGAGGGAAAAAAATTGATTAAAATCATAAAATCAAGTGTTGTGGAAAAAATCTGGGATTTTATTTGTAGGCCATATTGCCCAGCCCTGATGGAATCATTTTAAAAAACAAGATAAAGAAACTGGCCTGGACAAAAATGATGGTACCCTTTAACTACATATCTCGTTGCACAACCTTTTAAGACAATCACTGCCATCAGGTGATTTCTGTAACTCTCAGTGAGACTCCTGCACCTGTCCACAGGTGTTTTGGCCCACTCCTCATGAGCAAACTGCTCCAGCTGTCTCAGGTTTGAAGGGTGTCTTCTCCAGACTGCATGTTTCAGCTCCTTCCACAAATGTTCAATAGGATTTAGATCAGGGCTCATAGAAGGACACTTCAGAATAGTCCAATGTTTTGTTCTGAGCCATTCTTGGGTGTTTTTAGCTGTGTGTTTTGGGTCATTATCCTGTTGGAGGACCCATGACCTGTGACTGAGACCAAGCTTTCTGACACTGGGCAGCACATTTGGCTCCAGAATGCCTTGATAGTCTTGAGATTTCATTGAACCCTGCACAGATTCAAGACACCCTGTGCCAGATGCAGCAAAGCAGCCCCAGAACATAACTGAGCCTCCTCCATGTTTCACAGTAGGTACAGTGCTCTTGTCTTTGTATGCTTCATTTTTGTGTCTGTGAACATAAAGCTGATGTGACTTGACAAAAAGCTCCAGTTTTGTCTCATCTGTCCAAAGGACATTCTCCCAGAAGCTTTGTGGCTTGTCAATATGCATTTTGGCAAATTCCAGTCTCACTTTTTTATGATTTGCTTTCAACAGTGGTGTCCTCCATTAAGTCCACTTTGGCTCAAACAGTGATGGATGGTGTGATCTGATACTGATGTACCTTGACCTTGGAGTTCACCTCTAATCTCTTTGGAAGTTGTTCTGGGCTCTTTGGTTACCATTCGTATTATCCGTCTCTTCAATTTGTCATCAGTTTTCCTCTTGCAGCCTCGTCCAGGGAGGTTGGCTACAGTCCTGTGGACCTTAAACTTCTGAATAATATGTGCAGCTGTAGTCACAGGAACATCAAGCTGCTTGGAGATGGTCTTATAGCCTTTACCTTTAACATGCTTGCCTATCATTTTCTTTCTAATCTCCTGAGACAACTCTCTCCTTAGCTTTCTGTGGTCCATGTTCAGTGTGGTACACACCACCATACCAAACAGCACAGTGACTACTTTTCAGCCTTTAAATAGGCAGACTGACTGATTACAAGCTTGAAGACACCTGTGATGCTAATTATTTTAAAGCAATGTCTGATTTTCATTAGTTAGTTCTCAGTAAATTTTTATTTATTATTACTTTTGTCAGTTTCAAGTTATTTCAGTGAGCATTGTGAGTTTTTCTTTCTTTAACAGAGGGGTACCAACAATTTTTCTCCACGTCTGTATTTACAAATACACAAATATACATATATTTAATACACTTATAAACTTATTCTCTCCCTCCTTCGTTGTGATTGGCTGCTGCCAGGCGGCTGCTGCCAGAAAGTTCAACGAGCTGGACTCCGAGCGGCAGGGCAGAATCTGTTCTCGTTCACGTGGGCAGCACTGATTCTGGGTCCTAACGCTGCGATCAAAACCGCTTTCCGTCTGCTGCCCGTCCCTCATTAAAATGACTCCTTAATTGATTGGAGGCAGCGCGTTGCCTCATGGTGGTGTGAAGGGGGCTTTAAAGCAACAAAACCAAAGCAAATCACATACCTCCAACAAGCCATGTTGTTCTGCCAAAAAAAATAAAATAAATAAGGCTGGCAAGGTGATGTTTTAGCCTAATGAAAAAAACTCAGATCCTGCAACAGCCAAACACAAGTTAATGGAAAAGTAGTAGAGAAGTCACAAAGAAGAGTCTAAAAGTTGTATTCATGCAGTAAGGGTGCAGCTTCACCTACCAAATACTTCTGACCGGAATCACTTGAACTGTGTTGGCGGGTTCAAGCAGGGGCTGTTGGTCAATACCAAATCAGGAAGCAGGTGGAAGTGGGTCATACCAAGGGTCTTTTTCAAACCGGCTACTACACACTGCGCTGATGCTGACTCACTGAACACGTGCAGCCTTGAATTGAGTCCGGTTTCAGTCATAGACGAACCAACATACAAATCTAAGTTCTATGCAAGTGCCTGCACAAACACTGTTAAACTAAGAAAAATATTTCATGATTGTCATACAGATGTTTACAATTTAATGTGTACATGGTATTGATTATCAAATTAAGGCCTGCCCTGCATTGGTCCAAAAAACAGTTTAAGTTTATTTGATTGCCGTAAAATACCAAATAATAGCCGAGGTGTTTATTTGTTTCAATCACTGAGCAGACCAGGCGTTTATTTGGGACCAGGCGTCTATTTGGAAGAGGCGTTTAATTCCTTTCTCACAAAAATCTTGCTTAGCAAAAAGTGAAAAAATATGGTAAATGTAATCATATTATTTATTTACACTAGTATGAATATCACCTTTACGTTTTCAAGGCAAGATTACAATACCATAATTATACTTTTGTCTTCTTCTTTCAACTCAGCACTCTCTAAAAACTCTTAATACGGTTAAGGAACTAGTTAAGTTAAGGTCTTACTTTTTTTTCCGCTGTACCGGGGCCATGGTGATCATCAGCAATGTACCAGTAACTGATGTGACTGGCCTCCTGACGTTAGTTGAGGGCAAACAACATGCAGCGGCAGTGACAACGTCTTCTTTGAATAATAAAGCCCTAGTATGAAAGATTCTGGCTTTCTGCTCTGTGGTGCCCTAGACGTAGTGGTTGTTGAGTGTAACTGCACTGTCGTAGAACAGAGCGCCTCACACCAACGTGCATTTGTTGACATACAGAGGGAGGCAAGCGAGCCGACAGGACATCCTAAGAGACAAATAAACCATGCGGACTGATAAGGTACAGTCTGATCATGTTTCTTTTAGAATAAATCACTTTTCAAGCATCAGTTGTCAGTTGGTAGCTCAGCGTTTGCAGGTGTGTTCTGTAACTTTGACCGTAGCTCGTAGGCTGTGCCTAATAAAATGGACTCTGCGTTTATTTGGAAGGGGCGTTTATTCGTCAAAATGTGCTGCTACACCCTGCGTTTATTCGGGACTCGGCGATTTATTGGTACTCGGCGTTTATTTAGTATTTTACGGTAAGTGTTTTATATTTACTGGGACTGTTGCAAAAGCCAAAGAGGTCAGTAAAGCAAGAATTACAAACGAAAAGAAACAAAGAAATGCAGCCAAAGCATGAGAGTAAGTTTCTTTTTCTTTTTTTTTTGTATAAATTGACTTTACATTAAATTATAGATTAAAGTATGATTTTTTGGTTCAGTCTCATATAATTTAACAATATAATCAATATCCAGAATGATTTTTACAGAATGTGTCAGAAACAAAAAACAGAGGCTCACCTTTCTCTGCTGCATAATCAAAAATAAAAGACTCCTTGAACGTCTATGCCTTCTGGAGGATCTAACCCGCTCATTTTCAGTCGCTGGTGGATCATGGCACTGCCGCTACCTCAAGATGCCGCTGCGTAACCATGGCAACATATACTTCCTGTTTCCGCCTGAGAGAGTTGCTGCATTCCATTATCCCAAAGCTTCATCCCAAAGCTTGCCGCTGTATGGCAGCACCCCTGTTTATAGCCTACCCTTCACCTTGATGAAGTGAGCGTCATTCAGCTGCCAGTGTGACTTCTGATGGAGGGGGAGGGTGTAGGGGCTGGTTTGAAAAAGGCTCCATGACTCTATAAACTAAAAAATTAATGTAATTCATAATGGGGAAAGGTGAAGAGCAACGCGAGTAGCAATTAAGATATTATTTCTATTTCAATATCCACCGATGATTTATGTAATCACTTTTTACACATTTTACACAAACTGTATGGTCTGGTTAGCGCTGTAAATACACTTTGACTGGTTAGTGGATGTTTACTTTGGGCTGCTCACAGGCAGTCCACTTTTATCTGCCACCCTTGCTCGCTCCTTTATTGCAGCGGCTGTAATTTTGATTTATTTTTTTTTAAAGAAAATCATATGCTTGACCTCCTCATAAGTTTCCATCTGATGCTGTTTTTTCACTTGGAGTGAAGTGTGCACATGCATCTTCCGTGTTTCGATCAGTATATCTGTGATCTACCTCGAGGTCTGTTGAAGAAAGCCATGAGCGCGCAGTTATCTGAAATAGTTTAATCTGGCTTGACCAAGCTGCTCCTTCTCATCCTGGATTGGCCTTCATGAAGCACATTAAACCAGCGTGCTCAGGAGGGACTTGGTCAAGCCTGGCTTTAGTTGGTTATCCTGGATGTCTTAATTCCACTTTGGTGAAACACTTATGAGGTGAGGCAGCAGTGTTTTGATGGGAGGAAGTGAAGTCCCAGTGAGTTTCTCTGCTGCCCTCACCACCCTGTGCAGGCTCCTGACCACACAGAGGTGCAGCTGGTTGGCCATCGTTAGCAAACACTGACTCACGATAACGCCTGACCTGAGGGGTATTCCATGAAGCTGGCTTAGCTCAAAGCCTGGCTTATTTCGGTTAGCCTCGCTAACTTTAGTGAGAGTTCGGTTCCACCATCGAGGCTTATGGTAACCATGGTAAATCAGCCAGAGCGACAAGCCTGGTCCCGGGTAGGCTTACGGTCAAGCTTACCTTAGCTGCATCTCAGAGAAGGTCTGACAGGCTTCTGAAAGACGCCTTGTGAACTGCATGTCTCACATTAAATTCATCTTGATCTGTAATGAATGATGTTCTTGTCCGGAAACATAAATTGAGACCTTTGTTAAACAACACCGGAATAACCATGAATCAAGACATGTCAGATACTACACTATTTGCTCCCCACACAAGAAAGTAAGTGTGTGAGTGGTTAGAGTGCAGGTTGATGAGCTGCATTAACTTGTGCTTTTCACTGCGCCGTGGGTTCGATCCCACCAGCAGTAACTATTTGAAAATATCTGATTTTCTTTCTTCGGTCACCCTCAAAGTGCAGTCAACACATAACAGAATAAAGGCACAAATTGTCTTGTAAAAAAAAACTGAAGGTGACAAAGCCACAATTTTCCATAGCAGAAACTCAATCAGTGTTGATTTGACACTGGTCTATATAAGCATGGTATTCTTGAACCACCACCTTTTCCATTGATGAGGAACCTGTGGATGTTGGTGCTGCCACCATACAAAGGGCTTTCAATCTGCCGGCCCCCAGAAATTTCCGGGACAGCACAAATCCCCTGGCCTTTCCTGAAGGATACCTGTGGGAGAGTTACAGATCCAGTAGGCCGGGAATTGTGTATTTATGCACACTGCTGGAGCCCCGCATTGTGGGGCCAACCCACCGGAGCAGAGCCCTGACCACCCCAGATGCGTGTATCTCGCTCTCAAGACTCACCTCAAGAGGTTTGTTACTTTCCCTGGCCATCTGGAGCCGCAGCGCATCAAGGAAGAGTTTTATTCAATTGCAGGTATGTGGTGATCCTCAGGTGTAACTTAGCCTGCAGGATGATGTTTCTGTATGAAGTTATGACTCTCCTTCAGGCTTTCCTAATGTTCTTGGAGCCATAGACTCAGTGGCGCAAAAAGGGGGTATGCACTATATGCGGCGCATAGAGGCACCGTGCTAGAAGAGGCGCCAAAGTGATGGGGAAGAAATTGTAATATTTGGACTGTAATGAACGGCAGTTTGTGCATGTGTCAATAGTATGATCAAGAACAGGCACGTCAGTGACTGATAGGGCGCCCCTTCACTTCTTCTTCACCCCCTCTCTCTTCTCACCCCCCATCCCCCATAGCGCACGCTCCAGAGGGCGCGCCACCTGGAGCGTGCGCTGGAGTAAGAGTATTAGATTACAGAAAACTAAAGGTGGAGAGGCAAAAAAGAAAGCTATCAGGGGCACAAAACAGAAAAAGGAAGAGGGAGAGGGAGAAAGATTTTAAAGGAATGAAAAAAAGCTTTTCAGTTTTTCTTTTTTCACCGTGCTGTGTTTCACGTGGACCGGTGGACGGTTATTTGAGTGGCTCAATGTCCAAGTTTTTACTGTTACTTAAGATGCACTTCTCTGTGTTAAAATCATGAGGTGGGAAAGAAGCTGATTGATGCATTCAGACTTTTATAAACCTCACTTATTGCCTCAACAGTTTTACAGAGGAGAGACATGCTTCATGCCGGCTCCTTCAGGTGCTTTGTCCCCCCGCCCTCTCTCACTCTCTCTCTCTCTCTCTCTCTCGCGTAGTAATGTGACAATTATGACCGATTACGAACTCACCCACTTTGGCACATCTTTGTTTGAGTGTTTTGGTTTTTTTTTTTTTCAAAATCCTTTGGTCCCCTGAAATATTTCCTAAAAGTACATTTTTATGATTAGATGCTACTCTAATAGAAACGCTATTGCTGCTAACAGTGACTGAGACAGAGAGTAAATAGGTCAGAGGTCATCATCCAGTCAGGATTCAACAGATCACAGAGCCAGCTTTACCCTAAAACCTTTTCCTAGGTCCAGATATGGTGGCTGCAGAAATTGAAAGTGAACACCCTTTGAGAAATAGATCACATTTCTGGTATGTAAAAGTCCAGCTTTCAGATATCATCATACTGTGAGGATAATGAAGAATTATAGAGGATGAAATGTTGCACTAATAATTAAAGTGGAGGACGTTATAATAGTTGTGTCTTATTACCTAATGATAAAGAGAAAATAAATGTTAACTGCAATGTAAAAACAAAGAATAAGCAGACAGAATGTCCTGAGAGATTATTCTTAAACCTCAGTTATGGCATGGTCTAATAAAATCATTTCACTTTCCTTTACATACAAGTAGTCCATGAGTACAAACTGTTTTGATGTCATGACTTAAAGTGGGGTTATTATGCTTTTTTCTTAGACTTTACACCATTGATCATCATCTGGAGGCCCAAAAGCTTCCTGTCTGGCTCCTGGAAGATAGTTAGAGAAAGAAAAGAAGATGTGGTTATTATACACTGTTTTTTGTTTTTGACTGAGCTAATCACCAGCTGTAATATGTAACTTACAATCAAAGTCTTATGGTCAGTATTTATACACAAAATCGGGGGGGGGGGGGGGGGGGGGGGGGGGGGCGCTGTGTTGGGTCTGCATACCCCTCAAAAAATAGGTAGTTGCACCACTGCATAGACTGCACCCATATCTGCATCCGGGCCCCATCTGGCAGACTTTGTGAATAGAAAATCTTTTCCAGCATAAATGTACAGGTAAATCACATTGCACCAGTGTAACAGCATATAAGGCAATAAAACATGGACACAGATAAGAAATGTACAAGTGTGTGATGCTTTTGCACATCAAGATGAACACGGCTGCATGTCATTTCATCTCACTGAGCCATTCTTAATAAATACCCTTTCAAGTGAAGTTCCACACTGACACACTGATGATTACCCTCCATGCTGGCAGGTGATCTGCGATGGACGATGCCTGATCACAAACATTGAGGCTAAATGGCCAGGGTCTGTCCATGACGCATGAATATGGAGAGCGTCATCACTTTCGCATAGGTTTGCGCAATGCAAGACAATTTTATGTTAAGCTGTTCTACTTTGCAAGTAATGAATAGTGCATGTCATAGATGTAATCATTTGTTAGAAAAGTGAATGTTTATGCTGCAGGTGATTTCAACGGCATCCTACTTGGGGACAGAGGTTATCCGTGCCTGCCGTTTCTTCTGACCCCTTACATGGATCCTGCTACAGATCCGCAGAGGGCCTTCAACCGTGCACATGCTAGAACCAGGGCACGAGTGGAGATGCTGTTTGGACTCATGAAATCCAGGTTTCAGTGCCTGAAAGTCCTGAGAGTGGCTCCTGACAGGGCCTGTGAAATAATTGTTGCTTGTGCAGTTTTGCACAACATTGCAACGATTCGTCGTGAGAGACTGCCACATGTGTTGGATGAAGATGACATCAGCGCAGAGCCACAGGAACCTGTGGATGGACAGAGAGTGAAGGACCTTTACACAGCCACCTATTTTAGTTGAACAATTTGACATACATTCACTTTTGAATGTCTCCTTTTTTTTCTACCTTTTTCATCACCCCCATTTTTGACACCATGTAGCAATTTGAAATTTAGCAGCGTTAAATCTGGAAGATTTGGCCAGGGAGTTATTAATTATAGCTCATTAATAATTCAGTATATTATTCTCGTTGGGGCACCAGCCTTCTTAAATAAGCCAAACCTTAATTTAATTAATTGATTACTAAGTTAACTCACTTAAATAATGCAATTTAACCTAATCAAGTTTTATCAATCTCAGATCTTAAGACAGAGTTCTCGCTTCAGGAACGCTGGCTTCTGAAGAACACTAACAGACAGAGAATTTAAAATCAATAATCACAAATTTATTAAAATGAATAGTCTTATAATGCATAAAATAAATTGTGAAGAGTATGAATATAATTGCAATGAAATGATCAGGTTTGAATGAAAACTGGTAAAATCAGAAAACTTGAAATGATGGTGAGTGAGAGTATGGCTATAATAAGTGAACCGTTAACTACTGAAACTTTGGAAAGAATTTAGATGAAATTTAGACTAGACCAATTAAGGATTAGAACACCATTTAAGTCTAAGAGCGCATCAAACCTCCTTTTAAACACAGAATAACTGGATGTTTGCCTACTTGGTTGAAGACGACTCTTGCATTGTTTCTCCGAGGCTGGGAAGGTCCAGGCTGCCGGTGAATCAGGTTTGGATCACGCTGATGAAGTGGGTTCGGACTGGAAAGCCGAACAGCGGATCTTGAAGTCCGTCTCTCACACGGGTGCCCCACGGATCCCTCTGGACAGCTCTTTTGGAGAATCTTCTGGCAAACGCAGACTTGGATGGTTGTGTCTCAAAGCTCTCACGGTGTTTTAACAGAAATATATTAATAGCTGGTTTGATTCGCACAAGTCTCTGAAAACACCGCAGCTGGCCCGGACAACGATGTCTTGCAGAAAACCAAAAAGAGGAAAAATTCAGTATTAATAATATGCTGGCTTGCGTTGAAAAACTTGGAGCATTTAGATTCTTACAGGGAAATCTAAATGAAAGACCTGTTAAAGTCGCGGATCAAGAATTGATTAACTGAAAAATGCGCGCGATCAGCAGACAAAAAAAAAAGTTATACTTTCTTACAAAAGCAAAGGCCTGAACGACGCAAGGAACTAGAAAAGAAAGTTAGGCGTTACGAAGACAAGGAGTCGACAGGAAGCAGAAGACGAGAGTGAATGAGAGATGGCACACGTGTTTAAACATCTCCCATGGGTGTGGAGACGATGACGTCACTGACAACTTTCATCATCTCTTTCTTGATATCACGGTTTTTAGTTATTAAGTTTAAGTATCATGAACGAATTACTCATATCACTCAACTCACCAAAAGTATAAGATCTTAGACAACACATGAACAAATGACAAGAGGATATCAGACAATTCTAACTCATTAATGAAACACACAGTAACGATGGCACATTTATCATCATGCTTGAGGTAAATTAGCGACATACTGTTGTGCAAATGTGGCTAAATGAATACCATATTACAAGGCATTACTAGAACACACTTCTTGGTAATTCTTGGTATTTATGGAGGCATATCTTGAATATTATAACTGTGACTGTGCTATACTAAAAGAGGGTCACTAGGTGGAGCTGTTGGTCTTCCACAGAATTTAGAATAAATCTGGGATCTCATTAACTTCACTCCTGGGGGTCGTAGAGAGACCGTTGAAAGGATCTAGGGATGTACATCCCACACTGACTTCAAATCAACACACAGTTTATAATTTCAAACATTAATACCAGTCCTTTATTTTTTCATCTGAGATTGCTCTGGATGCTTGGAATGCAAGGGAAAGTCCAGATGTCCTGTGAGAGTGGAGTGGGGAATTTTATGACCTGCAGCTGTGAATGGGTAGTTAGCCTTTTTTGACTGTTTAAATTGCTCCTGTTAAAATGCATCAAAAACAAAGACGTCAAGACTATTTTACCCACTAAAACATTACAGATTAAATAGACAATCATTGCAGTTGTGGGTTATCCCTAATCAGTATTCAAAAACATGCCCGTATTTACGCATTTAAACGTCTGCAGTGCTTTGCCAGACAGCGTCTCTGGCTTTATAAATTGCAACCGTGTTGCCCTTTTTTGTGATTTTCCCAGTGTAATTCTCATACAACTCCATGAGGAGTTTTTGCACCACCAAGCAAAACGTCTCCGCTCTTGGTATTGACATGATTTCGTCATTTCGACAATCGACACGTCGGGGCTTTTTATCTACCCCGGACACGCGCTTAGCCGCAGCTTGGATCAGCCTGGCTAGAATAAGCGTCTCTGAAAAACAGCCGAGCCTCACTAGTGGAACGAGTTGCAGCTGAGATTAAAGTGGCCGCTTATTCAAGCCACGCTTACTGGCGATAGCCCAGCCTTTTTTAGCCAGCTTCGTGGAATACCCCCCTTCTCTCCTCTGGTCCTCCTCCACAGCTCAATCCCTCCTGGGACGGTTGTTCCTCCTCATCTGGTCCTGGTCTCTTTGACCCCCTGGAGGTTCACGATAATAATTAATTTTCATTGTTACGCCGATGATACTCAGCCGTGTGTATCAATGAAGCCATGTGAGACAAATCAGTTATCTAAACTAGACACGTGTCTAAAGGACATAAGGACCTGGATGGCCAAAAATTTTCTTCTCCTTAACTCAGACAAGACAGAGATCATTGTGCTGGGCCCTTGACACCTTAGAGAAACCTTTTCTAATGACTTAACTGCCCTAGATGGCATTAGCCTGATGCCAAGCACAACTGTTAGAAATCTTGGGGTTCTATTCGATCAGGATCTATCCTTCAACTCTCACAAAAAGCAAATTTCAAGAACAGCCTTTTTTCATCTTCGTAACATCGCTAAAATTAGGCCTATCCTGTCCCAGAACGATGCTGAAAACCTAGTCCATGCTTTTGTTACCTCTAGACTGGACTATTGTAATTCTCTTCTTTCAGGCTGTCCCAGTAAGTCTCTTAAGACGCTTCAGCTGGTTCAAAATGCTGCAGCACGTGTGCTGACTAGAACTAGGAGAAGAGACCACATTACTCCTGTATTAGCCTCTCTGCATTGGCTTCCCATTAAATATAGAATAGAATTCAAGATTCTTCTTCTCAGCTATAAAGCTCTCAGTGGACAGGCACCAGTTTATCTCAAAGAGCTTGTAGTGCCGTACAACCCCTCTAAAACATTACGCTCCCAAAATGCTGGCCTGCTCGTGGTCCCATCAGTTTCTAGAAGTAGTCTGGGAGGTAGAGCCTTCAGTTATCAGGCTCCTCTTCTCTGGAACCATTTACCGACCACGGTTCAGGAGGCAGACACCCTCTCTACCTTTAAGGTTAGACTTAAAACATTCCTCTTTGATAAAGCTTTCAGTTAGGGACCAGCTCATAGTCCATAGTTTAGACACATAGTTAAGATGCAATAGGCTTAGACTGCCGGGGGGATCTGGCACACTGGGCTCTATCCCTCTCTCTCTCACACTCTCTCTCCATATCTGCCTCTGCCTCTTTCTGTTTGCTCCTGTACTCGTCTCTGGCTCTGGTCTTGTAGGTGGCCTGGGATCCTTGGTGTAGACTGCCTGCTGCTGTGGAGTCACGAAGCCTCAATAACTACAATTACACACATAACACATATTTGGCCATCTCATTCCAGTTCATAATCATTATAGCTGTTAATGTAGATATTAACATGATCTTTCTATCCATGGTTGATACATCTATAAATATGGTAGGGATGCACTTGTGTTTTTGGCACCCATGAGTTTGTCACTACCATAAATTCTTATTTTCAGTAAGACTTTTATTGATTATACTTCTTTAAAATTATCACCACAACCACACAGACATGAGGACCCTCCTGAAAACAAGTTGTAGCATCTCAAGAGGCTAACCTCTAATAAATTTGTTTGCAGCAGAAACAAATTTGACGACGACAGGTCTATGATTGGTCCTTTGATCTGTCACTAACTTTAGTTCTTACTTTAGTCCACTTGTCTCCACTTACCTCCCTCCTTTGCCCACACACCCAACACAGCATGGTGTGGATTTGCTGTTCATCATGAGACTGGGGTCCACATTCAAGATTTCCTGCTGCTTAACAGAAGGTTTTTTCTTGCCACAATGATGGAGCGATTCATGATTGGCTATATGGGTGTTGGATGTATATATTTGTATATATATGTATATTACGGAGCCCATAAGGTGCCACGGAGAAAAAAAATCAATAAATCGTGCGCACGAGATAGTAAAACGTGCGCACGATATATTAAAATGTGCGCACGTTTTAGCTTAAACGTGCGCACGAGATACTTATTTCGTGCGCATGATATATCAGAACATGTGCACGAAATACTTATTCGTGCGCACGTTTTAGCTAAAACATGCGCACGATATAAAGTTATTTACCACGTTTTAACTTTGACGTCAGATGTTTACAGACACACACAATGGAGAGAAGAAGTGAGCTAGTTAACTTTTACTTCCACCTCGACATTCTTGCTGCGCTTGCCATGCGAAATGGAATAATCCTAAGCTGGAGAACTTTGCTGCGCATACTAAAAGACAACAGGCTCAGCCGGCGGAAGGAGTACTCAGATTCAGTCAGTGTCCTGACCTGGGATGCACAGGGGGGACTTGTTTGCTGCTACAGAGGCGAAGTTGTAGCTAACTTCGGGGCTAACTCCCTCCACCTTATTCAGCGGGTGGCAGCAAGACACGAGCTTTGCTTGAGTCTTGAAAGTTGTGCAGCTTTTATTTAAGGTACTGATAAATAGCCTAAGGGACTGTACATACCCTGCACTCCTACATTCACAGACACAGCTGGTATGCTTCAACCGAGCCCGGCTGGCTTCTTTTTCTTCTTGGTTTTTACCGGCAGGTGACCACAATATTATGGGGCATTACCACCATCTACTGATGAGCCCGGCTGTCTGTTGCCACTTGCCTGTATAATTAAATCGAGCGCACGTTTCATCTTAAACGTGCGCACGTTTTAATATATCGTGCGCATGTTTTACCCTCTCGTGCGCAAGAATTTTTTTTTTTTTTTCTCCGTGGCACCTTAGGGGCTCCGTAGTATATGTGTATTTTATATATGTATATATGTATCTATGCATATATGTGTATCCATAATATGAAGAGCTTTGCGCTCTATTGTAAAGTGTCTTGAGATAACACTTGTTATGAATTGGCGCTATACAAATAAAGATTGATTGATTGAATGACTGATTGATTCTTCCTGCTTGTTGCAAGGACCTCCATCATGATCCATATTCACTAACATTAAACAGTCTGAACAGACATTTAAACCAGTCAGAGCAGACAGGGACCACATGGCAAAGGGGCCTTAAAATGGCAGGACCTCCGACAGAGAGAACAGAGGTGGATCAGGGGTACACAGAATGAGAAAACTAGGGTTTTATGAACATCACTGATTGTGAACAAACTCCAGCAGCAATAAAACTTGAAGATATGAACCTGAGTTAATGAGAAATAATTTTAAGGCTGTCCAAATCCTCATTAAAGAAACTCCAGTCAACAAAAATGTATTTATTTCATATAAAATTATTTACATCTGGATCAAATACAAATTTAAAGCACCTTTTGTTAAATCACATTATTTCCCTTCATTCAAATATTTCACCTTAAAACCCTAAAGGAAGCAGAGGCCCTTCATTAGCACACCACCCCGTTAAAAGATCTGTCAAGCCATTAAAATAACCACAGGGTAAAAACTGGTTAAAATCATCATTAATCTGCCAACACACTAAAATTATCAAACTGAGCCAGCTCGAAAGATCCAGTTCCTATGGCTGCCCAGCCGTTCTTAGGGGTCAGCAGCACGGCGTTCTTCCACAGAGGGTAACCGTTCAGGAGACCGGACGCAAACTGACCCTGGAGAGAGAGAGAGAGAGCACACGATCAGACATTTAATGACTGACCCTGGAGAGAGAGAGAGAGAGCACACGATCAGATATTTAATGACTGCAGAGTTTTTACAGTGCAGCACAGAACAACCTGCTGATCCATCTGAAAGTGAACGAGACCATTACTCCACTTCATCAGTCTTTTGTGTCTCCACACACCCTCATCACTTTATTATGAATGCATAGCTTATTAGCCAATCACATGGCCACTACTTGATGCATGTAGGCATGGTCAAGGGAACCTACTGAAGCGAAAACCGCGCATCAGACTGGAGAAGAAAGATGAGATAAGGGACTTTGAAGGGGGGTAGTCTATATGAAACTGCTGATCTACTGAGATTATCACACACAACCTTCTCCAGGGTTCACAGAGAATGGTCTGAGGAAGAGAAAATATCCAGTCAGCAGCAGTTCTCTGGGCCTTGTTGATATCAGAGGAGAATGGAGAAAGTGGTTGGAGATGACAGAAGGACAACAGCAACTTGCATAACCACTCGTTACAACGCTGCTGGTGGTGTGATGGTGTGGGGGACATTTTCCCTGCACACTTTGGGCCCTCTAGTCCCACCTGAGCATGGTTCAAACCCCACAGCCTTCCTGAGTATTGTTGCTGACCGTGTCAATCCCTTTAGGACCACAGGGGACCATCTTCTGATGGAGACTTCAGCAGCTCCATGTCTCAAAGCTCAGATCATCTCAAACTGCTTTCTTCAACATGACCATGAGTTCACTACTCCAGTGGCCTCCACAGTCACCAGATCTCAATCCAATAGAGCACCTTTAGGATGTGGTGGAGCAGGAGATAAATCTGCAGCAGCTGTGTGATGCTGTCATGGAGATATGGATCAACAACTCTGAGAGACGTTTCAGCACCTTGTTGAATCTATGACACTAAGGGGGTCCAACCTGAAACCTTGTGCATAATAAAGTGGCCAGTGAGTATGTTTATTTTGCTTTTACACGTCATCCTTTAATGACATTTAACAGTCTAACACACTAAACACAGTGTGTCAGCTCCAGCTCCAACCACTTCACTGGACGTCTCCAAGCGTGTTCTATCGAAGTGGAACGTATATGAGGACATGCTTATATGAAGTGTGTATTTACCTTCACATTTAGAGTTAAAGTGTACCAGCCGAATGCTCGAGTACCAGACTGTCCCTCTGCCAGAACCGTCTGTCCAACTGAAGACACAGGAGACAATAAACAAACACAGTATCAGTACATACCTGTACAAATGCATTACATCAACCTGCCGTGGACTACGGATGGAGATTAGCCTGTGGTTATAATCTGGCACATTTACATGTCAATGTTCATTAATGAGCACTGTCCTCTATGTAAATAAATATGTAAATAAACAATGTTTCTTGTCAGAAAATCTCATTCTGTTGTAAAGCCTATTTATCTGCCCATTCAATAGAGTCACGTTTGAACATCTGTTCAACAAACATCTTATTCTGCTGTTGACTCTTGTTTTGAGTTTCTGGTACCCTGGCTCCAAGAATCGACATGCAACACTTGGCTGATCTGGAAAGGGCCAGTGCAACTTCAAGGTGGTGTTCCCTAAACCATGTCCTGCATTATTTAGCGTGGGCCCTGGTACCATCTCCAAACTGAAGGCCAAGCTCCAAATGACAGGGGTCGTCAGAGACCTGCTGTGAAGTGGGCGTCCCAGGAAGATGACACCCCAAGAAACCGTTTCTTCACCCTGTCAGCACTCAAGAAGAACAGGGCAGTGTTCTTCAAATTTAGGTTTGCAGGACCTATGAGACTCAGGTCTCACTGGGCTGCAGGAAGCCATGACTGCCCTTCGCTGTCAGGCCCATCAGACAGACATATCTCCAGCCTGGGACCAAACTCTATCCTCCAGGATGACTGTGCTCGCACTCATGGAGCGGGTTTACGAGAGACCACCTCCAGAGTCTGGGAGTGGAAAGGATGGGATGGTCACCAGCAGTCCTGTCCTCCACCCCAGACACTTGTGGGAGCTTGTGCATGCTGTTGGTGCCAGAGTGACCCACACAACCATGGCAGATGCTGGTCGAAGACTGGGACGCCATCCCACAGCAGAGTGACCGGGTTGGAGACCAGCGTGAAGAAAAGGAGCCAGGCTGTTGTGGCTGTAAATGGTTCATTAACACGCTACTAAGGCTCCTGTTAGTTAAATGAATACAATGTTAATTTGGTGATATGCCTGTTTCTTCAGACTTCAATCATCAAATCCACCAAACAAGAGTCAACAGCAGAATAAGCTGTGCAGCACTGGCAGAGTGGATCTCAGCTCTGCTGCTCATCCACAGATGAATGTTCTTACTTTCCCAAAATAGTAACTGATTTACTAGTAATGGAATTACTCCTTCATAAATGTAATTAGTTACCAGGGAGAGTAACTGATGCGTTACTTTTTTGAAAAAGCTTTTGCTGCTTGGACTGTGTGGCTCTGTCTCCATGTCCTTCCTTGTTGTTACCTGGTCTGCTACTGCAGCGCTCACATCATCAACAGTGTATCTGTGTTTTTGGTCACTAGCTTTTAAGAGTTACTCCCAATGAACAAACGCTTTGGGGACATAATGTACACTTCACATGTGTGCTCTTGCCTTTTACTTCTTGTACTTCCATCCTGAAAACGGCAGTTTTAACTCCACAGACCACTCCGGACTCCATTGCTGCAGCTAGTATTCTTGCCACATTTTGCGACTGATATAAGCACCTGCAACCTCCAGCTATATTTTTCTAATTCAATATATTACTTTTTTAAAAAAAGAGAAATCTACATGAAGCATCATTTAATTTCCGTCTGCATTACATTTCAATTTCACAGTGACATTTCTTGTTCTTTGTCTCTTAATTTACTTCTTCAACATCCTTTTGTTTGGAGGTGGAACATCCTTTTCTTTATACAGAAGTGAAGGGAGGGCCTACTGTTCTTTATAACTCTGTTATCACTAAACAGTCTGTCTGACCTTGATTTTTGAAAAAAAAAAAACCAAAACAGACATAGTCAGGCTTTTATCTAAGGTTTATGTTGATCCTCTACAGCTTTATTATGGTGCAAACAGTAACAGCTACATTAGAAATACATTTAATTCTGGCTAAAAGGATTTCTTTTTGTTGGAAACGTCATTTTTGCCCCTCTTTTTACAGTAAAATTTACATTTGTGTTTAGAGTAGGATAAAATAACTGGTATAACTTCTAAATTGAGTTCATATTGACGGTAGACCATGCATCAGATCCCTCCTGGGGGCACAACAAGCCCAAATGAGCAACTGCACTTTTGGAACTAGGCCAAAAAAACACAACCCGCAACTGCCAATATTTACAAGCAACTGAAGAAAAAGCCAAAAGTTGCTTATAACCAGCAGACCTGGCAACTCTGGCATCTGGTTCTCTTGTGTGGCTGTGTGCGGCTCCTGTCCTGTGTCTGGCTGAGCGAGGCAGGTCAGATAACAGCTGCTCGACATCGTTGCATAATAATGCGCCACATTTCACTGTTGGTTAGGTAACGGTATTGTAACGTTTGAAATAGTAATTAATTAGATTACCCATTATACCCAACACTGCTTATATCTAAAAGTCATTCCAAGTTTTGGATATAAGATCTCCAGTTCTTGCTGACAAACTGTTATTTCTTTAGAAAAAAGTCACTCAGTGTTCTAAAAGTAAAACCACATTCTGCCACATCCTTAACATTTCTACACTGGAATATTTCCCTTTAATATTAATTTATTGACTTGTACATTTTAAAATCATGTAATAAAGAAGATCTTTCCAAACTAACCAAGGTCGTTGGTGACTTTATATGTGCCGTCTGCAAACACCCAGAAGAAAACTCCTTTAGCACTCCGTACTGATCCTCCTCCTTTATCGACTCGAGCTGCTATGAACACTCCTCCGGTCTTCTCCGTCTCCATGAAGACATCACATGACACAGACACATTCTGCCTGGAGTGTAAAAACAAAAACTAAGATCCAAGTTTGATCTCATGACCCCTTAAACATCTCTTTCCATTCTTGTTGGAGACATAATTGTTTACAAATATGCAGTTGAAAAATATTGGTGTACCAACAGTTTTGAGAGTCCTACATGCGTAGGCGTGTTGGAACGAGAGACCTGCAACACTCACCACTGAAAGTCTCCGATCACACTCACAGTCTGGTCGGCATCTGCTACCCAGGTAACGGGTCTCTGGGTCAGGACTTGTCTTAACGTGAGGACGTGTGGTCCAGGATCAGTCAGGTTCATGAAGTACTCAAATACTCCGGTCTGATCTGCAAAGTATGGAGCCTCAGAGAACGCGGGGTTTCCTGCAGAGAGACAAAAGCGAGTTCATAGGTCACGTCTGTTACAAAACCAGCTCAACTAGGATGGCGTTCAAACTGTTGAAGGTTTACTCACGGACGTTGAAGTTGTCCTTGTAGACTTTTGGGAAAGGAGCAGATGGAGGAGGGTCGGGGTAAACTCCTCTCCGTCCCGTTGTTAATGTGGTGATGGTGTAGACCTCATCTTCAGCCATATTCATGGAGAAGGATCCGTCTGAGAGCTGAAAACATCACAAACATGCCATGAAGAAGGTGTTTCCCTTCAGATCATAAGAATAACCTTATATTCCCTGATTTTACCTTCAGCGGCGTCAGTTTCTCAAAGAACATCGGCTTCTTCGTCTTAAAGTTAAACTGGGATCTCCAAACCTGCAGCTCTTTGATGGAAGCCTAAAAGAGGAAACACAGATGATGACTTCAATATTTACAGGTAGGTTTGGAGGCCAGGCAGAAGAAACAAGAACGACCAGGAGGAAGAAGTCAAAACAATAAAACAAGAAAGCTCAAAAGGATGAGACAAAATAACACGAGAAAATGTTAACATAATTAATTTAATGTAAATCAGTTAAAAAAAGAAATGTGAATGTAAAAAAACTGTCAGAGTATGAGAAGTGAAGTCACAGGCAGTTTTAATACTTTGTTTTCTGTTATTTCTGTATTATTCTTGACAATGGACTTCAGTTAATCATTGATATGGGATGCATGATGTTACCGCTACAATATCAGTATCAGTGATATGAACATTTCTACTGATATTTCCTGCTGGTATTTTCATATTAATCTTGAATTGAGAGCATAAGCCCTCAAAATAGGGCCTGTTTTCTATCAGCAGGTAAGTAAATCAGTGTTCTGGCTTTAAAGAAGTATTTGAAGCTTGATTTCACTGTTACTGTCAAAAAATATATATTAACATATGACATAGGTGAAATTTAAAGATAACTATTTTCAGTCATTTCTTCATATCTGTATCAGCCAAAATACATTTTGAAATATGGGCATATTGGCAAAAATCCAATATCCTCTTTTTTTTTTATTTGACTTAATTCATAAAGTAATGGGCTAACATTACCCCTTTTATCTAACATTTTAACTTAACATCTTTCCAGCTCTCTCGTCCCCTCCCTGACTCTGTCCTTTGTCTCTCTGCTCCATTACGTAAATGCTAAATGCTCCAAAATACTCAAAAGTCCTGACAGTTGACAGAGGCAAAGATAAACTTACAAATGATCCTTTGAGCTGGAATGTTGCATTCTGGGACGTCACATTATACGGGGCGAGAGGAGGTCTGATACACACCGAATGGTCGTGAGTCTGAGAAAAAGAAAGAGCTCAACACATTTGGTGTTTCTCACTCTTGGTACTGGTGACAAATGACATAGGCGATAAATACAAATCCTGACTGACCATGGTTTCTATTATGACAGTGAGGTTTCCTTTCCCGTCCGTCAGAGCCACATAACTTCCTCCATGATCCAAGTGTCCAACGGTCCGCAGGTATGTCCATCCAGGCTGAGTGAACTGAGTTGTGTGAGCTACAAGATCAACAGAACACTGATTTGTATTAAATACAGTTAATCTAAAGGCAGAGGCGCTGAAGTCTGAATGATTTCAAAAATATTCTGCAAGAGTGAGATAGACAAGAATTTTCCCTTCACTAAATTACATCATTCATATTCTTCCACTCTGAGGGATTTGCCTTATCAGCAAACACTTAAATCACAGAGTACATGATCCCCCTGTCTGCAGACATCAAAGTAATAGTCAAGAATCATGTGGCACAGAAAGAGAACATTAACTTTAGATTTAAAGGTGTATACCGCCACCTGCTGTCCAACACTGAGTACTGATCTGCACTGATTATCTCAGGCTACAGTCACACTGCCAGTCTTCATGCTCTGTTCACATTTTTGTTGAAATCTGATTTTTTTTGCGTGCTTGTTGACATTATAATTCAAATGTGACCTGCGTCAGACTTCAGTATGACATCTAAGGCCCTGAAGTGACCCGCAGCTCACTGTGAAGTAAACATGGACGCCATGTCAGCGTGTGAGAGTCAGTTTGAAGTTGTTGAAGACAAAATGATGACAAAGAGATGAGGAGAAGAAGAAGAAGAGGAAGAAAGAGAGCAGACATTTTAGTGGAGGCCCTTAGTGGAGCTGCTGCCTCTGTCCAGAGGTCTGTGTGGATGTGAGTCTGATCCAGGACTGGTGGGACTGTGACCTGAGGGACTTCATCCATGTTTGTTTTCAAATACTTGAACACATGCACTGAGAGACAATGTCTGTGGGGGCATCTTCATTCTATTGAGGATTTATGGTTTTGGAAATTACCAGTCCACTCTGATAGGCTACTGCTCAGACAGCCTGAGGCCTCTTTGTGAATAGGTGGGGCTTGGTAAAGCTTAGTTGGGATGGTGCAGTATGGCAGCATCCATTAAACACATGAACAGGCTCCTTTGACCTCTCACGGCTTTGTCCAGTTCTTCTACAGTCGATGGTTAGCCTATAAGCACACTGCACTGGAGAGCAAGCAAAGAAGAATCTAGCATGTCCTCCTTCACTAAAGCAAGTGTGTGCGTTTTAGGTTCTCCGATGACCCGGGTCAGACAGACCCGACATGTTGTATTCAGTGAGCCGAACAGCAACAGTAACCTCACTGACTGCTGCAGTTTCATCTTAGGTCTTAATCCAGGACTAAATCCATTGTCTGTTTTATTTCTAAAGACAGCACTGGGGACAACAAAGGATTTCGATTCAGGAAACTGCTTATCAAACCCATTTAAATATAAAAGCTTCATTATGTTCAAGTATTATTTCACTGACTGATGATTTATTTATTATCTTTCTTTCTGAGCCATCGGTCAGTGTTGATAATAGATTGTAGAAAGTCTCGATTGAGACGTCTTCCTCTAGTTAATGTCATAAATGAGTGAGACTGTCGTCATGAACGAGCTCTGTCAGGGCGATTTAAAGCTGTTCACTGCCTCATGTACGTGCAGTATTTCAAACAGACCTGTGATCCAGATCGGAGACTCCACCACATAGTTCCCGCTCCACGGCTCCTCGGCCGTCATCAGACCGTCCCTGCCGAATGGGAGCTTCTCATAGTAACTCGCCACCAGGTTCCACGAGATCGTTCTGGAAGAAGAAACACAAAGAGAGTTATTGAAGGATTTTAACTTTATTTTTATATTGGAAAACACTTTCACACATGAATCCCTGTGTGAACGAGTCAAACTTCTGATGAATCCTCATTATCACGAAGGCAAGTGTTGGAGTGCTGCCGTACGCCGTCATGAGTCCGTTGACGTAGTTCTGGTTGAGGATTCGAGCCCAGCAGCCTCCGCCCACGTCGTCGTTGAAGGTGCTGTAATCTTCAGAAGCCCACAGCTGCTTCTTGGTCTTCAGAGCATCCATCACCGTGTTGGTCCCAGGGTAGTGAGCCCTGAGCATCACAAACACAGGACAGGTTATCATTAAGAGATTTAAAGTCTAACTAATGCAAGATCCGTGCACACAATAAAACAAACTCTGAGGAATGATACGGCTCAGGGGGAAGCAGATTGTGTTTTTATCCTTTAATGTGTTAGTCAGCAGGCATTGAAACGTGAAAAAATAACTACTGTCAATGTGAAGCAGGTGAATCGTCACTAATTTAAATTAACCATGAGAGAAGCACTAAGCTTGGTGTCTCACATACTGATTTTAACGCTGTTCAACAAGGATCCAAAATCTCCAACAGTAAACTTCAGTGTGAACAGTGATGTCAAGGACTAATAAAGATGTCAAACTGAATTAGAAGTCATTAGAGCAGTTTTCAGACCTAAAATGGAGCCATAGACACTTTGCCCTTGTTAAGTTTCTTATCAACCAATGCCCGACAGAAGTGATCCACCAGTGTAATTTCCGTGAAATATTATAATCTATTATAATCTATTAATCAGCAACACCCTTTTAAGCTTGATGAGTATTTAAGTATTTACAGTTACTTGAACTCATGGGACATCAAAAGTGATGATTGTGTTTACTCCCAAAGACAGTGGCCTTGTGAGGAGTCAGAAAGCTTTGCTAAGATAACAGAATCTGTGATTGTTTATGGAAATCAATGCATTGAAAGTATTGATATCTTTAAATGTATACTTATATGAAGCACACAGACATCTGCCTCAAGGCGCTCCACTAAGCCCTGCATCACCATTGAAGATTCAGAACATTAGAGGATCACGCAGACAGACTTCCATCACAGCTGGTCTGAGATGCCGTGCAGCCCAGCAGACCTCCATGTCTTGGGGAAGAGTGGCACACCTCCCTGTCTGCTCTGTTCTGGAAGAAGCTCCCCTGAACATCTCAGCAGCTGCCTAAAGGCTCTTGGATGGCTGCTATCGCTGGCACCATAGCCAGGTGCTCGAGGCAGTCACTGAGAGCCTAGCTTCAGCCGTCAGCAGGAAGCAAACACCACCATGCTCCAAAGAAGGCAGTCACCTTCATTAAAGCTGGAGAAAGACTCCGGGCACAGGCAAGACCAAAAACAGGCCTCCTCCACACAGCCTCTGACTGGCAGCTGCAGGTCGAGGGGAGAGCAGCTGAAACTCCCACCTCATTTAGCAACATCACCTCAAACACCTGATCATGCTGCAGCTCACAGGGCCATGGGAAGAGCGCACAGAGGATTGACGCCATGAACCAGGGCCTGATGGAGGAGTGCAGAGGCCCATAGAGGTCGGCTGCAGGGCGCTCATTCTGCAAAGTCCTCACTCGATTGGGCATCAACGGAGCAGCCAAGAAGATGGACATCCAGTCTGCAGGCGAAGCCACAGGCAAAGACACAAGGAGGATTTGGATTAAAAGGGCCGATCCGTGGGGTTGCTACTGGGACGCAAGTTGGGGCCTGGATCCCCCTTCATTCCCCTTGGGGCAATGACGTCTGATGTTGTGAGACCCCAAACACCTTATGACCCCTGGATACATCAGTGGGGCAAATGTTTCTTGCACAGTGATCCTGTGGGTAAGTTTGTTTTGCAGCCAAAGAGACAGAGACATTCATCACATCACCCAAAACAAAACTAATGTAACACTGATCAGCACTGTGGGGAAAATTAAAATATACTAAACAAACCCAAAAACCTAGGCACTGATTAAAACTAATGAAATTATAAAATAATGAAGTTAAGGTTCCAAAAGTCAGGGCAAAAGAGACAGAGAGATATCAACTCATAAAATCATTAAAACCTGAAAGTCAACGTCACAAGTAGAGCTAGGATAAAAAGTAATTGGGACTTTAATAATTAAAATAAAAAAGACAACAGCTGTTATATCAGTTCTGTGATTCTCTGATAGCTTTGAAGTTGTCCACATTTGTTTTACATGTGTCTACTAAAGTAGAAGCAACACACTTAAGAGAAATGCTCTATCCCTCCTTGGAGAAAATGCCCCTTAAAATGCGCAGTTAGTCCTGGGGTTTATGATGTCATAGCTATACAGCCTCCGCCTACATGTGTGTTTTCCGTTCGCCATCCTCCAAGCAGCTGTAATCATTCAATTTTAATTAAGGCTTGTTAAATTTGTTTCCAGCAGTCATCCTGCCAATTAATATTTAAGGAGCCTGTCTTCTGCTTTTTTGAGATTATATGCCCTTCAGTGTGTTTCACGTTTCCTCTGTGTGATAGAGTACTTCTATGAACAAGACAAACAGTCTGCAGCATCAGGACTTCTCCCTCATTTCCTCTTTATGGTGCCAGGAGCTGCTTGAAAATTCTCTTCCCTTCGAATCAACCTACCAGTGTGACATCATACCATTGTTTCTTCAACAGTTTTAGCCAATGGCCTCACAGAATTAAGCCTGGAACAAAGTGTAGAATGAATACAGAGCTGTTGACAATATGATGCCAAGAAGCTCTCCTTCCTCGGTCAGGAAGAGAATACGGCACAGTCAGAGGGACTATGGGAAAACTACATGTTTTTTGAACATTATAAACATACACAAGCAGTCAAAGATGAATTTTTAAACCCGGATTTTTCCTGCTGCAGAAGGCAGTATGATACAAGTGTGTTGTGAAGTTACCAGAATTATTTATCCAAGGCCACGGTGGGAAAGGTATGACATCTAATATTCAATTTGATGTAAGGATCGGCCGATACATCGGCCGGCCGATATATCGGCCGATATTTGCGTCTTTAGTTGAATCGGTATCAGCCGATTCGCGCGTGGGTTCGTCGAAGTATTTTTCCGCGGCATGATTTACAGACAGACATCAATGGGCAGCTCTGTGTTGCCGGAAGACCCTGCAGCACATGCAGACGCGTAACCCCCCCCCACTGCAAGAGTGGTGAAAGCAGCATCTAGGAGGCTGCTTCACTACAATGGCAAGTTTTAAACTTTCAATTAGCCTCTAACAGTTAAACTTAGTTGAAATACTGCCACCCATTTTGAAATAGGACACATGAATGCCAAGAGCATGTAACATACGTGCTTGAAAATATAGTTAAGTTTGTGGGTCAGAAAAACGTGAATGCTGTTGAATGCTTCATCTTTAAAACTGCTGACCATTGTATTTAGGGAGCTGTTGATGTAGTTGTAGGCTAATATGTACAGCTGTCACGAACACCAATTTAAGGATTAAGTAATGTCAATGTTGTCAATCCATGGTGTTTGTAGGAGTTTAATTCAGCGAACACCGGGCTGAGGTTAAATGCGTGTCATTTGTGTGTGTGTGTGTGTGTGTGTGTGTGGGGGTGTGTGTGTGCTCTCTCCCTCAGAGCGGAGTGGAGCAGCCGTGTCTGCTATCAGAGGTCTTTAGCGTGCACTAGACGAACTTTAATGATGAGAGAAATGTTTTATATGCAGTACTAAATTGTGTCAGTGTTTCATGAAACCGTGTTTAGAGCTGTTTGCTGCCGTTATCAATCCAGCGTTAGTGGAGGTTTTCAGTCAGCGTCTGCTCAGCTGATGTGTGTGTGTGGAGGGGGAGGAGGAGCAGCCATCACATCGATGGGAGATAAAACTTTAACTATGAGAGAAATGTTGTTTACATGGCTGAATATTTATTCCTTTTAAAGTTGATAAAGCCGTTTAAAACTTAAACTTTAACAATTTGTTGCTTAATGTGCTTCTGACATCACGGTTATTCATCAAAAACAAACTACTCAGAGTATTAGTTACTTTAAGTGGTGATGTCTCTGTCACCTCTCCAGACTAGGGCTCGAAACTTTGTGTGTTTTCCTTTACCAATAGTTAAAACGCTAACAATCAATTAATCATTAATAACTGATAAGATACAAAACAAGTGATTTTCCCCTCATTTTGATTGGTTGTTTTTTGTCTTTTTTTTCTCATTTTAACTTTTTATTACCTTATTCAGCAAATGTAAGACAAAAAACAAAATGAATACATTTTTAACCGGTTAAACTCTTAATGCAAAATCAATCATTAACACCCTTTTTTGTTTTGTTTTGTTTTTCATCCTCATGTCCTGGTTTTCATTGGCTTGTTTGCTATCAAATCACCTTACTGGCTAAAAAAATGCAGATAAAAGGTTTGGATATTGATTAAAATTGTACTCAGTACTCAACTATGATTTTAAAAGTAAGTAGATTACATGGTTCAATGAATACTTAAGTACAAGTAAAAGTACAGACTTGAAAATCTACTCATAAAAGTACCTCAAAGTACCTCAAAAAATTACTTAATGACAGTAATCTGAGTATTTGTAATTAATTACTTCCCCCTCTGGACAGCATAGTAGCCTAAGACATGATCACTTTATTTTGTTCAGAAAAAAATGAAACCATGACAGTCTTAAGTTACAAATCAAGCACTTTATGTTAATGGCTGCTTTTCAGGTTTACTGTTTTCTCTTAAATGATTCAAATGTGTGACAAAGGATGTTTTCTGATGAGTAGATTATACCTGCCTTATAGTATGTCAGCAAGCAATGCATCATTAAGGCTGTGTTGTAGATATTGATGAAAGGATGATGATATTGGGTGATATGAATGTAAGATGATGCCAAAAGATTGATACTGATTGATACTAATCTGTGTTTTTATTTATTCTTTATACAGATGGCTGAACGCAAAAACCCAGTGTGGCAACATTTGCACTTTTTTACTTGAAAGTATGTGTGTCGAACAAAGCTGAATCCTACTGTGTTCAGTAGGTGTTGTTAGTTAAAGTTGTTAAATTGTTAAATGTTTACATTTCAATAATTGTTTCTTTGTTTAAACTCTAGACCTGTAATATTTGTTATCATTGTCATTTTTTTCATGTAAGTTGAGGGAGCAAAAGCGGTATCGGCCACAAATATCAGCCCAAGAAAATCGGTCATCGGCTAAGGGTGATGGAAAAAAATCGGTATCGGCATCGGCCCTAAAAAATCCATATCGGTCGATCCCTAATTTGATGCACTATGCTGATGTGATAGGATTTTATGTCCCCCCCTGTCAGACATGATTAATGTGGGTGCACAAGGTTTGATAAAATGACCCTCTGTCACAGGACCCATCAGACTAAGGGGCTGTTCACATGGAGATGAGTCAGGGAGTCTCTGCAAAGGTTTTTATTGTCCGGGTATATTGTCCACCTGGATATGGGGCACATTTTTGAAAATGGGTCCCAGAGTGAATAAATCCAAAAATGCCACCCTTGCGTTTTCGTGTTTACAAAGACCATGAATATTTTTAGAAACGATGACGTCATAGCCCCGACCAATCCCTTTATCCGTATGTGCAAATCCTCTGTTCACCAAAAACAGACCCAAATTCTCTTTTGTTCCACAAGCGATCAAATTTTAAAATGAACAATGGGAAACAGTCATGTTAAATAGGTCTAGCTGGTCTAGACCCACCTGCCTGTCCATCACTGCTAGGTTCCCTTTGCCTTTCTCCTCTGTGTGAGAGCACTGTTTGAGTCTCTAGTGATGCTGACGTGTTTTAATTTGTCTATTATCAACACAGTATTGACATTGTATTTGGTTGCCAAATGTCTGTGATTCCTGCCACACCCCAAATTCCCTACAGGGACAAATAAACAAACTACCAAACCTGACAGCAGAAACAATGTCTGAACACAGCATCTCGTTGGTGCTGCTGTAGCTCCTGAGCTTGTTTTGGCTTTAACAGTAAACTCTTCTGCTCCTCTTCGACCACTGTGAGCAACAAGAGGACACAGAGAACAGCAGACGACAGAGTTTATTTACAACCTACATGATTTATGTCTTCTTCTCTGGTTTTGATGCAGTGTTAAAGCGCCACTTACAGGTCCGGAATATATACTACAGCATTTTTACTGTTTTGATGTAGATGGACACATTTCTCCTAAAAGTTTCTGCTTCTGGTGTGGACAGGGCCTGAGTGGCTGTTTGGATGAGCTCAGACATGACTGGTTTTCAGGTATTACAGAAGGCCAGGCTGCCACATTATTTCACTTAAAACTGGGCCGTGGTACATAAAAGTTTGAGGACCACTGCTCTACTGTCTTCCTGGGCAGTTGCCCAAATTATTAATCTGGCCTTGGCTCTGCCCTACCCAAACAGTCTCAGGCTGTTCCTCAGGTGAACTTGTAAAATGTGCCCTGTAGATTTATGGACCCATCTGTCTGGTTTGTCGGGTTAGACAGCAGCTTAAAAAACAGGAAATGATTCAACTGAAACTAACATGCAGAACAATCTGTTAGTTTGAAATATAAGAGAGAAATTATAACGTGTAATACAGGCAATATATTCATGGAAATACCCAGCTAAAAGAAAATGATCCTGGTTTTTAATAGACCTTCATACACTGTAATACTCATGCACGGCAGAAACAGAGAACATGCAGCATGTCTGAGAGGAGAAAAAGAAAATCAAATCAGTGACAGAAAATAAAAATCAAGGCTCGTCTTACAGCTGTTACCGTATTTTCCAGACTACAAGTCGCTCCGGAGTATAAGTCGCATCAGTCAAAAAATGCGTCATGAAGAGAAAGAAAAACATATATAAGTCGCACTTATTTAGTGCTCTGATAGAGAGGTAGTTGTCTTGTTTGAAGCGGTAACACCAAGAAGTCCCACTGCGTCCCTTCCATTGGCATTGCTGTCAACCAATACATCAACCGGGGGGCTCGAGCAAATCTGTCTCGCACAGACCTCCTCTTCTCCTTCACTACTGACCAACTGATATTTAATTGCTCCACAATCTGCTCTCAGCTGTTTTTTTTTTTGTTTTTTTTTGCATTTGTTTGTCCCGGTGTTCAGGTGAAGAAACATCATACAGATGCTGGTAATTTCTAACTAACTCGTAGAGTTTCTCTTCAAAAAGTTCCACCATTGTTATTTCTTCTTCGTGTCTCAGTAGAGCTACATAACAGCAACACTGCCCAATGGTTTCCAGTGGTACTGCTCTGTTTGGCCCGTACCCTTAAGCTTTATGGAAACTTGCAGAAATACAGATGAAATGAACACAGAGCACGGACAGGAGGCTCCGTCCGTATCTGTATCCGTCTTTGACGTTGACCATAAATGTGCCTGTAACAAGTCTGTCCCCGCAGCACGTTGTTCAAGCATCCATCTGTGGACTTGATTTTCCAGCTCTGGCCATCCTTCTCTCGGCCCGCAATTAGCTTTCTTCATTTTCTTCACTGCAGTAAGAGTAACCTCTGCTTTTCATCAGTCCCTCACGAGTTTCTCACTCCAAACTCTATTTCTGCTCGATTACCCCCGCATATTTTACTACCTGCAGTTTGTTAGAATAGGATTTTCTTTTTGGGGGCATTTTGTTTATGTCTAGCCTAGCCTTGAGTGCCCTCTCACAGCTGTAGACAGTAATGTTTACTCCCTGGTTCATGTCAGTCAGTAAGAAATAACGTGTAAAAACATGTTAAATTATGTATAATTTGATATATAAGTCGCACCTGACTATAAGTCACAGGAACAGCCAAAATTTGAAAAAAAGTGCCACTTGTCTGGAAAATACGGTAATCTACAAACACAGAGAAGAGCATGCTCATGCACACCACACAGACACCCAAATGTGGTTATATCTCATATCATGCAGGTAAAGCCTTCACTATCACCCCTCTGCAGGTCAGCTCCATGTTAGTATTTGCATGCACACAAAGCGTCGGTTAGTCATGGACTGAGAATGTGCACACTCATGCTCCTACCCTATCACGTCTACAGCAGTGCTGAGTTCATGGTCCTCTAACAGCATCAGAGATATGGGCTCCCACAGGTTGTCACTGGCTATGATCCTGACCGACTCCAGACCATTTTTATCCAGAGTGTAACGCAGCAGCTGGACAGCAGAGGGAGACATCCTGTCATGTACCGAGCCTCCATAAAAATAAAGTTCTACCAAAGCTTTCAAAATTTGGCTGAAGAAACAAGAAATTCAAAGATGTATCCTCCATTTTGTGAGTATTACAGTGAAGCCCCTCTATGCTTCCCTCAAGCTGTGACAACATCTGTATCTAAGCTCCACCCACCGCTGACTACTTATTTGACTTGAGGGCTCTTCTCAAACAAAATCTGCCCTCCTTCAGGTGTTTTTACTAATCAGTGCATCGCCGCTGCATTTCACAGATAGTTTTTAACATAATGAGGGAGAAAAGCTGTTTAAAAGTGGCACTGACTCATACCCCTTGCTGTGAGCCAATATGTCGCAAAGTATTCTGGACACACCCACATTGAGGGATGGGGAGGCATCACCATCTCATAACAGCTTCTCTCCCTTGATATGACAAATTCGTCCATGAAAACAGAGCAAATGAAGAGTCTTGTGGAACAGAAGAACATGACACCTTTTCCTAAACTCTCAGTATAGAGAAATGCTCTACCCCTCTTTGAAGGAAATGCCCCTTAAAATGCTCCATGTTTACTTCCTGGAGTTTATGATGTCAAAGCTATGCAGCCTCCGACTACATGTATGTTTTCTGCTTGTCACAGGAAGATGCTGTGACTGTTTAGAAAGTCGCCTCTGTGGCCTGTAACACAGCACAGCACAGCAGCACCCCCCCCCCCCCCCCCCCCCCCCCAAATCAGACATCATTTGGCCAGCCAATCAGCACAGAGCTAATTATCATAGCCTCCTGTAGCTCCACCCCCCTCAGGCTGATTGTTTTACTGATAGGGCTTCATGGAAACAAGGTCACATGGACACATGGAAGTTAATCCCTCTGCTCATACAAAGATAATTATGTGAACATTTTGAACATGATGACAGCAACACTGTTGAGTTTAGTAATGATGACAGTATCCTGCTCAGTGAGAGTATTCCCATCAACAACACCATAGTACAGAGGAGCATGAACATGCTGTGTGCAGATGATGAAGTTAGATTATAATGGAGCTTATGGTGCATTATTTACCTCAGAGCTCGGATGACCAAACTGACTGTTACTTCACATCTCTGTTAAAGTACTCCAGGTATGGGCTGGCAAACTATGTAAAGATTATCCAACTTCCAGAGGGAAGAGTCTTAATTTAAACTCTGAGATCACTTGGATGCACCATGAGGCCCGAGGAAAAACAGCCACAAACATTCAGCTCTGATCCACACAAGCGGGAGGTTCACAGACAGAAACACAGAATGAAGGATGAAGATCCCTTCTTGTGCAGATATTGGGACAGGACATGATGTGAATACCAGCCCCCAGACCTCAAACCCAAAGATTCAGGTGCAGACCCCACCACAGCTGTGAATGTTACACTGTCAGGTCACTGAACCTCCTGCTTTTACTCTGAAACAGTTTTATGTTGGAGCTTCCTGTTTCTTTGACTTCAGCCCGTCTTTACTCACCCGAGGACCTGAATAGCATCACTCAGGTATGTGTCATTGAGCATAGCTTTGGCGATGTCCCAGTGGCTGTCTGCAGCGATGATGCCGACATGCTTCAGACCGATTTTATCCAGAGAGGCCCGGAGAACCTTAGTGAATAAAACATGCTCTGAGGGAAACGAGAACCAAGCCTAGAGCTCTAACGTGGGATAAAACTTCATGTTTGTGGCTGTTTTTCCCCCTTTAATTACCCTTGATGCACTTTGAACAGTCATACAAACAACATAAAGGACGGGAAGTCCGATTACCTTGATGTACTTGCTGTCATAGCTTCTCTCATTCCAAATCTAAAATGACAAAAGTAAGTCTCAGCTCAGTAAAATCAAAAAGAGTTGTTATCAAACTGTGTTTCTGTTTCCAGGTTCAGATCATGTGACCAGTCTTTTTTTATTTTAATGTATTTGCAACCTGAGCCTCTAGCTCACCTGGGACGTTGAAACTATTTCAGTTTAACTGAGGAGGTTTGTCTTTAACTCCTATATTAACACTGCACAACCACAAAGTAACTTTTTTAATTTAAATTTATTAGTTACTACATTAATCTTACAATTCAGTCAAGCTATTTCATATTCCTCTGGAGACAAACTGATAATGGTACTGTCATATATCAGTTACGGCAGCATTGCTGTATCATATTATCAATATTCAGGACCATATCATATCGTGACCTACCCTGTGATTCCCAGCACTAATGGGTGACAGTTGTGGTAAATGTAAACTAGGAGTGCTCTGATAACAAAAACTTCTGCCGAGGCATTTCCAGCACCGTCCAGCAAGTTCTTTTCAAAAATGTGGAAAGCTGCCCTATTGTCCTATATTGCAATGTAAACAAATGCTTCAATAAATTCCTGAATTTGCATCCAGATTCAGATCACCATCTAAATGTACTCTCTTCTCCCTTGTGCCATGACTGACATTCACTGGAAATGTCATCCAAATCTGTCCATCAGTTTTTGAGTTATTCTGTTTACAAACTAACAAATGACAGGTAATGAAGCTGTACCCACCCCGACATACTGTATGTCCAGGTCATGGTACTGTTTGGCCCCAACGATCCAGCTCACCACATATGCTGCAGTGATGTCTGGGAAATCATACGGCCAGTTTTTACCATGACCCACCCAGCCCGGGAACGCCCAGGGCAAACCTGAAAACACACAGAGACCGAGAAAAAGATCAAAACATATGCTATTACTAAATTGGAACCTGTCTAAGGATTAGGGCTGGGGAAAGGGAACAATAATTATATCTGAATGTTTTAAACTAAGTGGTGATGTAGGATGCATGTCTGTAAGCAAACCTCCAAATTATCAGAGTTTTAAGTCTTTTTATGATCATGGTAAAAATTAACTGACATTGATACCCATTTGATAATAAAGAAACAAGAACAGAAAGCCATTACAGCCAATACTGGAAATGTTTTTTAAAAGATCAAAATCAGCACCAACATCAATGTGCAGTCAGAAATGCAGGCACAAATATATAGGCACCATTTGGGTCAGTGGGTGGTATGTAGAAATCATCTCAGTTCACCTGCTCTAGCTGCCTTCTAAAAGCTGAAATATTTGTGCAATCTAGACAGCTGTCAGAAGTTTGCCTGCATTTTTGTTATTAAGGCTTTAATTGCTTAATATTGGGTGTTTAGGACTCCATATTTGAAGATTTATAGATTTAGTGACCTGGTAATTAACTTCTTTTGGAAATAAGTTTGTCAAAACCATCATACGAATAAAGCTCAATTGAGCTGAATTTAATTTAAAAAATAAATTAATTATTCCCTTTAAGACTGGTTATTTCAACTAGATTACACAATGGCCCATCAGCATATTACTGGTAGATGTTCTTACAGTAAACAGTCCTTGATGAATTATACTTATCATATTAAGCTAACTTCTTATAAATTAAGCATAAGGCCTGACATATTTTAAATAACTGAAACTTAAATCATACAATGTAAATGAGTTATTTTAACCTGTTTCTGTTAAAGTAGTTCCTACTATCATTAATCCATGTTTTTAACCAGCCTCCATGATAATAACCAGCCTCCATGACAGTGACAGTTCTAGGGGCGGGGCCACAGGATCATTGGCCTCATCTGATATCTTACTGGCCCCCTGAAGTGCCCCTGTCCTGCCACTCATCTGTTGTTTTGCTAGAGAATCACAATCAGATTATAAGTGAATGCAAGTCCATGCCCAACTGTTGGTGGCAGTGGTGTGCCAAATAGGCAGGTCCGCCGTCAATAAAGCTGACAGAAGAAGACTAGCATGTGAATGAACACAAAGTGTGAGCTCAAAAAGTGCATGTTCTTGAAAATGAAACTGTGAAACATGGGTTAATAACCAGCCTTCCTGTTAATAACAAGTCTCCATGTTTATAACCAGCCTCCCTGTTAATAACCAGTTTCCATGTTAAAAACCAGCCTTCCAGTTACTACCAGTCACCATGTTAATGACCAGTCTTCCTGTTAATAACCAGTCACCATGTTAATAACCAGTCACCATGTTAATAACCAGTTTCCATGTTAATTACCAGCCTCCCTGTTACTACCAGCCTCCATGTTAATAACCAGCCTTCCTGTTGATTACAAGTCTCCATGTTAACAACCAGCCTCCATGTTAATATCCAGTCTCCATGTTAAGGGGACATATTATGCAAAAACCACTTTTTTTAAGGCTTTTGAACACATTTGGGTATTTGTCCTTCCTCCCAGCCCACAAAATGTGATACTAGACAACAAAACCTGTATTTATCAGGCTGCATGAATATAAACTCATGGTATTCAGTGAGCTGTTGAGTCTGTGGATATACTGTTACGTAACAGTATGTTTTTATTTGCATACCTAACCTGATTGGTCTACCTGAGTATCCCCCCTCCCCCCTGCTGGAGAGATTCCTCTGTGAAGAGCAGCCATGTTGTTTATATTCTTAGTGAGAGATCTGTGTTCAGCATGTCTAAGCTCAGAAGCTGTCACTGCTCGGTTGTTGGCTGTAAACAGACACGTATATCTTTACATATAGTCTACCAGCCTCAGAGGACCAGAGGACCAAGTGGATTAATTTTATTTTTGAAGGGAATGAGCAGCTACAGTCGGCTAAAACCTGTATGTGTGTGTCAGTCACTTCACGTCCGACTGCTTCTTCAATTTCAGTCAGTTCAACACAGAACTGGGAACTAGACTTTTCCTGAATCCAGGCTCAGCACCAACTGTCTGCTACCAAACCTCGGACCATGGACATGTGAGTATTTTAATGCTGTGTAGTATTTATTTTGCTCATTGCTACGAGCTAATGCTAACAGCAGGGTGAAGTGAACCAGAGGTAACTGCACAACATGTTCGTCAATGTTCACGTTACTTGTTGAAAGTCTGAAGGATGAACTTCAGTGTTTGAGCATTCTTACATTAGTCAAGAGAAGTTTAACAGTTGACTGAATATAATCAGTCCCACTGCGGTGACTAGGCTGAGGTTCGCATGTTGTGCGTTAGCCTGTGATTTTGTGGGAAACTGGATCGCTGTTAGCTGTTAAACGGCATGGATTTGTGCTTCGTGTGAGTTCAGGAAGTTTAACAGTTGGCTGAATATAATCAGTCCTTTACCCACCCCATTACCTCTTCATATGTGCTAACCATAAGCCCGGATGGCAGGCTAGGGTGTGGCTGCGGTGTTATAACATCATAATGTGGACCTTTACCGATTAGCGTGATGTTAGGGTTCCTCTTCTTGGCCTCCTTCATCAGCCACCACTCGTACCCTCTGAAGTAGTTCTCATCATTTTCATAGTGCATGTGTGATGGCTCTGTGCCATCTGAGGAGTTAAAGAGGACAATATATGACATTATATGATATTATTAAAATTACATTCTAAGCATCTGATAATACACAATTTTACCACAATGCACCACCTCATTACCACACCATGAGTGAATATAAAGATCAAGAGCTTCATTTTTAGGAGTCAAATGTTGTTTTTCTTGTTTTACATCTGTTCCTCACACAAATAGACCCCAACAAGTCAGTTTTCTTGGAGTAAAGACTTTGTGCTCTTGACAAAAAATATCGGTATTGGCAATAAAGAGTGTTTTTGGATCAACAAAGTCAGAATCAGAATCAGAATCACTCTATTGTGATTGTATCTAAATGCTTGGAAATTAGTATGACCATTAGTCAGTGTATTTCTCTTATAACAGTCAAATAAAGGGTAAAGTCTGAGGTACGTCAGTAATTGTCATCAAAAATATCTTTTTATTTCTGAGATTAGATTAAATTAGATTAGGTTAGATTAGACAGAACTTTATTATACCCCATTAATTTTCTTGTTAGTTTTTGTAAAGTTTAAGCTTAAAGAAAACTTCACACTTAGATCAAATCCCCAAAGTGAACACAGTGTTCTACTTTAATTTAATTAAATGTTTCAACAAACTTCACTCCTGTTAATATTTAGAAGAATATATTTTGTTTTCAACAGGTAAGTTCATGTAGGTTTGCGGACATTACATTGCTGTTATTTTCATGATAAAATATACGCATAAATATATACAATTCCCACTTACATTAAGGAAAAACGCCTTTTTGTGTTTGGATGAAGTCAGTCCTGGATATTTCAATGACCCTCAGCTAAATCAGATTTGGTAGACACACTTTTGCGTTCTGTCAGCTTGAAGGCAAAGTCACTTAGCCCTTTAGGCCCAACAACTTGACACTAAATCAATAATACTGTCTTCTTTTGCTGCATCAGATGTTTTCACTGACTTAAGTCCATAACTAAAATTTTTAAATATAATTTATTTTTCAAGAAATAACCCTTAATTTTTCAGTTTGTATATCTGAGTGTGATTTTTTAAAAATTTCTTTTTAATCCTTTTTTTTAAAAACAGTTTTTATATATATATATATATATATATATATATATATATATATATATATATATATATATATATATATATGTGTGTGTGTGTGTGTGCAGTTGTTGTTTATAGGTTTATTAACACTGGTTTCTTTTTTGGACAGTCTATTCTACTGAACAAGTTGTACGAGAAACTGCCATTAATTTCTTAGATAATAACATGCCTGAACAGGTGAAAGACATACAAAATAAGAGACACTTTTCTTTTTTTTTACCCTGAAAACACTGAATTACCCTGCTGCAGAGAATGGCTCTGATCTGTTCAGATCTGCTCTTTCACAAAAATGTCATCTTTATTATGTTGACTTTTTCAACATTTCCAACATATTTATGGGCATATTTATAAACCTTATGCACTCAATCATATACTGTTTGATGAAAATCTACATGATAGTCATTCAATACAGATGTCTAATCCATTTAAGTTTCCACAATCAGATTTTGTCCTAATATAATATTATACTAATTTTAAGTTTAAAGTCTGTATAAATATTTTTTTAAACTAAAAGAGGTCATTTACGACAGTTACCTGACTGTCTGGGAGTTGCTTGGCAAATTTTTCAGTGTTTTTATCAGTGAACAGGTTAAAATAGTTAAATAAAACATCATTAAATATTCCTGACCAGTGGTCTGAGCATCTCCCCCGATCTCCACCTTCAGGATGTGCAGAGAGGCTCCAAAGTTCGGCTGGAATCACATCAATAAACACGCTCGTGATTTTATATTCACGTGATTTTTCAGATGACGTGATGACTGCTGGGCTCCTGTCTCACCTTGAACAGGTAATCCAGGATCTGGCTGCGGTACGGCTCATCATAGTTCACCAGCAGACGGGACGTGGCCTGAACAAACATGCAGATAAAACGTTTCAGATATTAGAATATTAAACTTCATGTCCTCACCTGTAGCAACAAACCAGGAAGTAATACAACTCACCCCTCCACCGCTCAGACCTCCGACCCCGTCAAGAAGGCGTCCCAGTCCGTCCGCGTCGGTCAGGGTGTAGGACTGAGAGGAGCAGGACCCAAGATGGAGGAGGATCAGAGAGAGGAGCAGCGGAGCTTTCAGGGTCGGAGAGCACTCTCTGAGGAACATCCTGAACCATGAACATCCGAACCCCACTGACGGAGCAGCTCACAGCACGAGGAACAACCTCAGGGCGTCACATGACTGAACTGCTGACACGTCACATGCTCTCCAAACGTTACAGACGCGTCTACGCGGCCGCCATCTTGAAGAGGGGAAGCCAACTAGACGTAGTTTCTCTGAATTGTTCAGCCGTCTTTGAAATAACATTTTATTGATTATTCTATAGCAGAGACAAAACAATAATATATACGTACAATATAGAATTTAAATTGTAAATGGACTTGAGCTTATATAAATCTTTTCTTGTCTTAATGCAGCTTTACACTGCAGATCACATACACATTCACACCCATTCGCTCTCACATTGGATCACTGATGGCTGAAGTATCTATGCAAGTGAACCACCAGCATTAGCCAACACATTCAGGTCCTTTCATGCCCATTTACACGCCACTGACACAGCAGTGGGAGCATCTACTTGGTGTGAAGTGATCTTGTCCAAGGACACTTCAACATGTGACAGCCTGAGCCAAGCACACAGACTGTGCCACAGACGCCCTGAATGTGACATGTTTCATCAGTCATCTTAAAGACAGACAAATAGATGATTGAATAGAGGTGCAGAGATGATGTATTTTTTCGTCCATCCCTGAAGTCAGCATTGTGATGGTTCTCTCTAAAAGCCTAGGCCTATGGGATTATTGCTCTTGGACCATTGCTGGTAATAAACTGTAGAGAGCAACAAATTATGAAGCTTATATGTTGTGTTCTTGACAAACAAATCCCAATTTGGGGATTTTTTTAAGCTTAAATGTACAAATGAGAGTAAAATAGCTACTGTTAAGCTATTATGGAACCACAACATGGCGGTTCAACCTTGAAGCTGTTGCAATATTTTCCATTCTATAACCTCATGATGTGACCTCTTTTTAAGAATTTCCTCATAAGCGAGCAGTCTGGTCAAGTTGGTCCTAATGGTTGTTGCTAAGGTCTTTGGATTATTAAATGGTCAGAAATTCATACAGTAGGGTCCCCGGCAATGTTTGTAGTCCTTATTAGCAGTTCATCATTCCCAATTTCCCTGAGGAAGTTTTTCCAAGGGATTAATGAAGTACTATCTAATCTAATCTAATCTAATCAGTAACTGTCCTTTTAAATACTCAACAAGGCTTTAAAATGAAAAAGCAGAAAATGTTATGCATTTTGTTCTTACAGATTAAACATTAAAATCTCATGATCGTGCATTAATCAAGGACCTTATTTCAGGCATTTATCTGAAAATGATATTCTAAATCCCAAGTACTTTCAGCCTTGGGAACAAGGAAGTGTTTAATGCTAACTCACTTCAGTTTTTTTGACTTATTCCTGCACCACTCTATCAGCGGTTGTAAAAAGCTATTATCAACCTGTAATCAAGCTATAATGGTTCAGCCTAGAACCTAAAGAAACAGCCACACATCCAGTGTACAAGATCACACTGTTACTTTTTGTTCGAGCATTTCCTATAAATCGATTGACCTGATAAAGCTTGTGCCTGCGGCTATGTTGTTTATATGAAATGACTGAATTAGAGGTCCAGGCAGGGGTGGACTGGGACAAAAATTTGGCCCTGGATTTTTAGGTCCAGACTGGCCCACGACTGTCCGCGTGCAGGTACTGTGCCAACTCTCCCCATTGATGTACCAAACACACAAGCCCTTCATAACACCACTATGCTGAAAAATATCCCTTTATATTCTGAAACCTTGAATAAATAAATGATAAATATACAGAGCGTTGCTTATTTGCTCTTAAGAAAGATACTGGAGTAAGGATTTAAGATTAAAGAGTGGGGTCTCTGGTGGGATCATCTCCGCAGGAGAGGTTGCACTGGGCCTGGCGCCTTTCACAAATCTGGACATGAGAAGTAGAGGAATAGTGTGGAATAGACTTGAGCAAGATTACATGCAAAAAATGAGCCTGCATGCAATGATCTCCTTGACTAGTGGGCTAAAGTATGGAAAACAATAGTATAATGATCTGGAAAAATAGATAAACACTTAATTTTTATTTTAGAACAGGCAGTACAGCTCAACATAATGTATAGACATCTGTATAATATGTATGCCGATGTTTTACTGTAACAAAAGTTAATCAGTGTTTTATTCATTTTAACTGTATAATGTAAAACTATTAAACCACAAACACTCACTGGAAATAATATATGAAGCACATATATTATTTAAGTTGTTAGATCAATGTCCTTCATGAACCAAATTGGACTGTGGGCACTAAAAGGTGCATGTTGACACTTCAAACATTTTAACTCTGGTAACATGATTGGGGGATGTCATTATAGGTAGAATAGAAATGATCAAAAACCGTTAAAATAGCAGATCTACATGCTCAAACACATCTCATTGCAACATGCAAGTTGTAAGCTTGTAGATCTGCAATGTGGCATCCTGTAATGAAAGTATAAAATACCGCCTAAATATTTAATAAAACCAACTAATCAATTAATCAGTGCAGTTATTGTTTTCCAATACTTTAGAGAACTAGATTTAGTAGTAACACACCACACCTTGTTTGCTATTTATTATGTCATGTAGTTCATAGTTAAGCAACCGCTCTGAACCGTTTATTAGCCTGAATGGTTATCCACACCATGCTTGAAGGCACACCTGCTGACCACAGTCTCACCTTTCTCAACATTAAATTCATCTGCCTCCTCATTCTCCTCCTGCTCCTACACTGTAGGCACAGTAACCTGACACCACCTGCTGCTGTGACGGACAGGTGGAGCTCCCTGCAGCAATCATCTCTGTCACCTTTCTGCTCTCAGCAGCCTGTGTTGCTATGGCTTTTTTTTTTCTTTTCTCAAAGTTTCTCTGCATCTCCTTTTCGTTTTTTGCTTGTGCTCTCCATCTTTTTTCTTGTGCTACTGTAACGCTGTTGTTTTGACTGTCTTGGTCTCTTTCTCACTCCCATTATCGACTGACTGCTGATCATCATTAAAGATGATCGGATGGGGGGGGGCGAGAACATGCATGGGTGGGACTCCTCTGTAGCCTCTCACAGAGGGCCCATTGGTCCAGGTAGTCTTGACAGACAGACCACTGACTGGGCCAATCAATCGTCACCTCTTTGTCTCAGTGAGTGAGTGCTGTCTGCAGCTGCATGTCCCCGAGCTGACCCAGGAGAGTTACCGTAGTTACCAAGGCAAAGCGCAGCAATAAATAAATAAAAAATAATACAGCGGCCCATTATTGATCAGCCCACTGGGAAAACTCCCAATAGCCAGTCCACCCCTGGGTCCAGGCCATTTTCACAGTCCTTGTTAGCGGTTCGTTAGCAACCATCCTTTCATTAACAAAATGATGTTTAAAATTTAAGAAATGGGGCAATATCAGATGCATTTTATGTTGCCAAAGGAAATGTCAAAATTTCATTTACCAAGGCCCTTATTCCAGGCATTTACCCGAAATCATTATTTTAAAATCCCACAGACTTTGGGACTAAGGGATGAACTTATGAACAAGAGGAAAATAAAAACAAAGAAACAGATTTTTCTTACTCAGAATCAAAGAAATTAAGATAAATGAGCATGCCAAATAAATTAAATCAATCGATATGAAAGCAAATGGCAGCCCCCAGTGTTGAAAGATGAAGCCAGTGCTGAAGTTTCAAAATCTGCAGTTCCTTGAATGTCCACTAGAGGCCGTCCAAACCCTGTTGCTCCGTCTTTGTGGTGAGCAGACATTTTTCCAGCCTAAATAAGTTTCTTTACAGTCTGGTTCAACAAACAGCTTCAGTCTGAATATTTCATTTGTCCAAAGACTTTCACTGTACTGGTGTCAAATGTGATCATATCACACCTGTTTCTTTTTTATCGTGGATTTCTGGTTTTGAGAAGTCAGCGGCATGATTGACACGGATACAAGCCTGCGCTGTGTTGTTATTGGTCAGATGGCCTTAGCTCTTCCTCTCCTTCTGTCAGTAGGTTGATCCAAAGTTAGGCTGAAGGTGTTTACAGCATAGCTGCCTCCATGGACTGTCTTCATCAACATCCTGAAGCCTCTTTTGATCATCGAACAGCTGATGTCACAGACTCTGCCCAATTCTTTTTACATCATCTGCACAAAGTCACGTTAAAGGACGCACGATAACTCACATGACTCAGAGCAAATCATGCATCTACTGTATTTGTGTGCTGTTTTCTCAACTACATACAATGAAGATGTCAGATGTCACCATTACTCAGTTTGTGTTTCCCGCACGTAAAATTCACAAGCTCCAGAGGACAGTCGTCACAGATACAGCTGTGTTATGGTTCAAAGAGTGCCCACGTTAAATGGTGACTTTCAGCTGATTTTAACTGCTGTTCATTAAAGGAAATGGCCCTTGCCCAAAAAGTTCCCTGTAGAAAGCAAAATAAATATCGCAGGAGGAAAAAGCATTGAAAGATCATTCTCTCCAACATCATTCAGGTCCAATACATCATTCTAAAGAATGTGATGTTTTATTGTTTGCATCCTTTAAAAACAGAAAACAAAGTGAAGATTTTTCAACAACTGAATTAAATTGAATGTAGATGAAATTTAAAAAGTAGTACTGTAGGAGAGAAACAAAATGATAAATAAGACAAAACACAAATCAAGTGCTAAAACCAACCAAACAATAAAATGAAAATAAAACAAACTAAAGCAATTTAAAATACAAACAATAAAAACAAGAAAGTTAAATAAAAAATGTAACGAAACAATAATCACGTAAATAGCAAATAACAATAGGAAATTATAACAATCATATATAGTAATTACTTCTAAGAGCCATTACAATACTTTTACAATCAATGAGACGTAAAACATACTTTAAATCACCAAAAGTCTTTCAAGAATCTTTACATCATTAAATCAGAAAATATTCATAAGACTCTTTAACATCTCAGATTTCATTTTGATAACTGATTTAAATAATTGTGTTTATGAGCTGCAGCTGCAGTTCATATTTGAATATGACGAAGGTGTAATGACACTTCAGTCCAGCAGGGGGCGCTGCAGTCTGTAAAGGTGTTTTACCTTTTTGGAGCTGCAGGCTGTTTCCATCTCTGCTTCTGTTTACTCTAAATGATTCATCCTGACATGACGGCTCCCTCAGGCTGATTTACTCTGGTTTATGATCTGTCAGTGTTTCTAAGCCACAACCCAGGTTTTATTCATTTACTTTGAAAAATGTGCTTATTTTTCCATTTTCTGCTTTACAAGTTCACTTAATGCATGTACAATATCCATCTGTTATTCCACCCTCCAAGTTGGTACGTTTAATAAAATGTAAATAAAAACAGAATATAATGATTAACAAATCATTTTCCACCTATATTCAACTGAATACACAGAAAAGATAAGATATTTGTTAAACAGCCTGCACACATGGACAAAATTGTTGGTACCCTTTCATTAAAGAAAGAAAAACCAACAATAGTCACTGAAATAACTCGAAACTGACAAAAGTAATGATAAATAAAAAATTACTGAAAATTAACTAACGAAAATCAGACATTGCTTTTGAGTTGAGGTTCAACTGAATCATTTTAAAAAACAAAATGATGAAACTGACCTGGACAAAAATGATGGTACCCCTAGAAAAGATTGAAAATGATTTGACCATAGGGACATGTTAAACTAAGGTGTGTCCTGTAATTAGCATCACAGGTGTCTTCAAGCTTGTAATCAGTCAGTCTGCCTATTTAAAGGCTGAAAAGTAGTCACTGTGGTGTTCGGTATGGTGGTGTGTACCACACTGATCATGGACCACAGAAAGCTAAGGAGAGAGTTGTCTCAGGAGATTCAAAAGAGGATTATAGACAAGCATGTTAAAGGTAAAGGCTATAAGACCATCTCCAAGCAGCTTGATGTTCATGTGACTTACAGGACGTGGCCGCAAGAGGAAAATTGATGACAAATTAAAGAGACAGATAATACGAATGGTAACCAAAGAGCCCAGAACAACTTCCAAAGAGATTAGACGTGAACTCCAAGGTCAAGGTACATCAGTGTCAGATCACACCATCCATCACTGTTTGAGCCAAAGTGGACTTAATGGAGGACACCACTGTTGAAAGCAAATCATAAAAAAGTGAGACTGGAATTTGCCAAAATGCATATTGACAAGCCACAAAGCTTCTGGGAGAATGTCCTTTGGACAGATGAGACAAAACTGGAGCTTTTTGTCAAGTCACATCAGCTTTATGTTCACAGACACAAAAATGAAGCATACAAAGAAAAGAGCACTGTACCTACTGTGAAACATGGAGGAGGCTCAGTTATGTTCTGGGGCTGCTTTGCTGCATCTGGCACAGGGTGTCTTGAATCTGTGCAGGGTACAATGAAATCTCAAGACTATCAAGGCATTCTGGAGCCAAATGTGCTGCCCAGTGTCAGACAGCTTGGTCTCAGTCACAGGTCATGGGTCCTCCAACAGGATAATGACCCAAAACACATAGCTGAAAACACCCAAGAATGGCTCAGAACAAAACACTGGACTATTCTGAAGTGTCCTTCTATGAGCCCTGATCTAAATCCTATTGAACATTTGTGGAAGGAGCTGAAACATGCAGTCTGGAGAAGACACCCTTCAAACCTGAGACAGCTGGAGCAGTTTGCTCATGAGGAGTGGGACAAAATACCTGTGGACAGGTGCAGAAGTCTCACTGAGAGTTACAGAAATCACCTGATTGCAGTGATTGTCTTAAAAGGTTGTACAACAAAATATGAAGTTAAAGGGTACCATCATTTTTGTCCAGGCCAGTTTTTCATTATTAATAATTTTTTTTTTTTAAATGATTCTGTTGAACCACAATTCAAAAGCAATGTCTGATTTTCATTAGCTAATTTTCAGTAAATTTTTATTTATTATTACTTTTGTCACTTTCAAGTTATTTCAGTGACTATTGTTGGTATTTCTTTCTTTAACGGAAGGGTACCCACAATTTTGTCCATGTGTGTATTAATAAACATTGTTTTTTTTTGTTGTTTGTTTTTGCAAATATTCACTCATTTTGAATATGATGCTTGGAACATGTACTAGCTAAGCTGGGACAGGGGCATGTTTACCTCTGTGTAACATCACCTTTCCTTTTATCTACAGTAACTGTTGAAGCTTGTAGGTGGAATCCTTTCCCATTCTTGCTTGATGTTCGACTTAAGTTGCTAAAGGCTCTGTTGCCTGTGATTTATATCATATCACTGCCCAAGGGCCAAATCAACGCAATCTGAAAGATATTCTCAGCCTTGGAGTTATAATAATTATAATTTAACAAAAGCTACAAATATGGAGCTGCCAAAAGAGGTAATTTATCTACAATGATATTTGTATTGGACAAGCACAAGGAACTTCCAGGTATGCATATTTTTTATTGACTTGTATCCTCTCTGTAAACAGAAACACAAGCACAGCTCAGTTTGGCAGCATATGTCAGACATCCTAGCCTACTGAAGGACGCAGGGATGCGCAGTGCATCAGGAAGACCCCTGGGCTGCCCAAGAGTGCCTGTGTGCATTATTCTCACTTTAACCACAAATAAATCTACTAAAATATTAGCACTCCTCTGCATGAAAATACATGATGTAAGTATTAGACAACATAAAAATAATAATAATTAAAAATAAAAAAAGTGAGAATTATTAAAGGAGCGCCTCTTAGGCCCCATTTACACAACGTTGTCACCAGAAACAGAAAGGTTTTTCTTTTGCGATTTCAAAAGCACTCCGCACGTTCACACGGAGACGCGAGAACAACGCTGTAGCGTGCTTCCCAGGCCAGTAGTTGGCAATGTCAGTTTGTAGTGAAACAGCATGGTTACAACATGCATACGCTTTCTGGTGAAGACACACTTTTAACAAACAACAATGGCAAGTGGACGCACAACAACGCAGGAGCTTCTTGTCTGGACAACAAATGTGTCTGGATATTTTTGTCTGGATAATAAACCGAGTACGCAGCATACATGTTGCTCGGTAGACGGCCGAAGTTGCTGTTGTTGCTGTCGTTGTTGTTCCTGGGATGTGCGCGCAACCAAAGAGTACTGCACATGCGCCGCACGTCTGGAAACACTGATTCCCGTTTACGTAGATATGGACGCGAAAATGTTTTCAAAACCTTTCACTCTGGACCCTGGTTTCAAAAGTTTGCAGATTCAGACACTGCGGGCACTGTTCTTGTGTAAACGGAAGGCAAACCCTCCATGAAAACTCTCTATTTTCATTCGTTTTTGTTGTCATGTAAAGGGGCCTTCCATTAGGGTGGGTGGGTACAGGTGTCGATTGGTAACACTGTTATGGGTCCCACATATACAACCCCAATTCCAGTGAAGTTGGGACTTTGGATAAAACATAAATAAAAACAAGATGCAATGATCTGCAAGTTGATTTCAACCTTTGTTCAACTAAATGCATTAAAAGGAGAAATTATTTTATTTTAAACTCATATACTGTTTTTGTTTTTTGCAAATATTCACTCTTTTTGAATTTAATATTGGTCCAAAAACACTGGGACGGAGCAACAAAAGACTACGAAAGCTGAGGTATGCTTAACTTTCCTCTTGTGTTAGCTTTCTGTTACTATCTCTCATGCTGACAGGTTGGTTTTGACCCGTGTCTTAAATCAGCCATAAAATACCCTCAAAACTATTATATATCATCCAATTTTTTTCTCCCCTCCTGGTTAACTTGTTAGGCTCCCTTATTCACGAGGTTCTAATATACGTTTTGGTGCAACTTAGACACATCATCAGTGATGTATCCTGGGTTCATTGGGTGTTTCAGGTCTCACAACATCAGACACCCTCGCCCAGGTGACCCAGCCAGGGTTGATCACTCCCCGGCTTGTGTCTAAGTCCACAGATCTCCCCGCTTGATCCACAGCCATCTGGACGCCTTCTCTGCCACGTGATTTTTTTGATGGCTCTTCTGTTGTGCAGTCCCTTCACTCCCAGCATCTTGAGTGCCCTGACGAGAGACTGGCCCATGAATCCCCTGCTTTGGCACTCGCCTGCCAGCTCCTCGTACTTAGCCCTCTTCCTCTCAAAGGCCTCCTCCATCCGGTCTTCTCAGGGAACAGTCAACTCCAGCAGGACCACTTGCCTTGTTGCTTCTGAAACCAAGACTATGTGTGGCCTGAGTGTTGTCGCTGCGATGTTCTCCGGGAATCTGAGCTGTTTTCCTAGGTTGACTTTCAGCTGCCAGTCCCGAGCTGATGCCAGCGGCCCTCCTGCTTGACTCCGGCTCTGCTGCGGCTTCTCCCCGGCCCTGACAAAGGCGATGGACTGCCTTTTTGGTTACCGGAGGTTACTGGTGGAGATCCCTTTGCTGATGACCTCTGCGATAACCCGCAGCACTTTGTCATGGCGCCAGCGGTAGCGCCCATCCCCTAGCGCCCTTGTGCAGCAGCTCAAGATGTGCTCCAGCGATCCACTTCTCTGGCAAAGAGGGCACAGTGGATTCTCAGCCAAGCCCCAGCGGAAGAGGTTGGACGGGCTTGGGAGGACATCCCAAAGGACAAATGAAAAGATTCATTTAAGTATTTTTGGTGTGGCCTCCTGGGCCTTTCTTTTGACAGCATACCCCTCATTTCTAATTTGAAAAAATGGTAAAACGTACCTCACACAAAATATACAAATAAATTAAAAGCTGTTATGTTGCCTGATTATTACTGAGGGGTACTAGAACACATCTCCTAAGTCAAGTTGTTTTTTTCTTTTTCATTATTGACCAAAGTAACATCTGTGGTGTTATGGGTTAATTTTGACCCATATATATTTACTTCAAGAAAAAGGCAAAAAATCGTTTTTTTTAATACTTAAATACAAATACAAAAGCAGAACAATTTATAATACAAAATGAAGATTTGCATGGTCAAACAAACAACAACCAGTCGAGCAAATCAAACCAAACACCTCTTTCTTTTAGAATTAGCTGGCCTCAGTGGGGCTGTGGCTGTGCTGATGTTGAGGCAGAGCTGGCTGAGGAGGATGCTGGTGCTGAAGCTCGTTGTCTTGCTGATGGTGTTGATGGAGTGCTAGGTGAGCTCTGGCCAAGGCTGCAGCGGCTGGGTCTCAGGCACTCGTTTTGTTTAAAAAGAGGTTCCTGACAAAGTCAAAAAGTCTGCTTGCAATTAATGCAGTTTAAACACATTTATGCGGTACTTTTGAATACGGTGATATACACACTTGTGTATTCTGCGTAAGTGAACCCATCTACACACATTGCCTCTTAATAAGGCTTCATACAAATTAATCTCCATGGGAAGAAGAATAGCTTGATTGATCCTACCCTTCCTCCAAGATTCATAACTCTCTTCCTGATACAGTGACTTCCCACAATCACGCAATCCTTTAGCTCGTATGTGCTGTTACAAATATCAAAATGTACACTCATGTAAATTCAAACAGCCTACATAAAAGTCAATGTATGTTTTTACATATATACACTCACACATACTTACATACAAAAAATACCCATAAACAAGAGTCAACATTATCTATAGACCTAGATTTCTTTGTCCATCTCTCGTTCTCTATCAACACATCAATCTATCTGTTGATCTATGAATCAGTCTATCCATATTCAGTTTTGTTGTTTTATTTCATAGTTTTGACTTTTTAAATGTTTTTTTTTTACCATAATTCTGACATTATATCTCAAACTTATGACTTTTTATGTCATAATTATGATTAAGAAATCTATAGATTTTTTTCCGCACTCATACTTATTTCCTTTTTTGTAAGCATTGGGAATCGGCTTCCACAGATTATACATACACAGATAATTCACAGTCTCTACTGAACGTTATAAATGCTGTAGTGTTTTAAATTACTGTCAGGTAAATCTGTAGGCTACTCTGTAGCACTTTGAGATTTTTCTCAATGAAAAGTGCTTTATAAATAAAATGTATTATTGTTATTATTATCCATCCATCCATGTCCTCTGTTGGCTGTTCAGTCAGGTAGTCAGGGTCATGTTTATAATATTAAGATAAAACAGGAATATCATCCCCATCCTGGCCTCTGTCCATTGTCTCCCTGTTCATTTTAGAATTCATTTAAAGATTTTATAGTTGGTTTTTGAATCTTTAAATGGATCTGTACCTCATCACATTGCTGATCTTTAAAAGTCTGCACCCTGTTGAGATCTTTAAGGTCTGCAGATCCTTTCCAAAGGCCAGGCCAAACACTGCAGGTGACCAGGCCTTTTCTGTGGTGGGCCCTAAATTATGGAATGAACCACTTCTTGAAACCAGAATGTCCCCACCTTAACAACTTTTGAATCTCACCTTAAAAGTAGGCTAATATTTACCTGTTGGATTCAGCGTGAGAGTTGCCCAGTCTCTTTGTTTCTTATTTTTCTAAAGCTTGGCTTTATATTTGTATTTTACATTTTACCTTAATTTTACATTTTTTCTTGTCTTTTATGTGTTTTTAAATGTTTTAACAGTAGTCTGTAATTTGGTTTTAATTCTTAGTTTTTATTAAGGTATTTTCATTGTATTCTGTTCTTGCTTGGTGGTCACAGTGCAGCACTTTGGTTAACCTTATTTTTCTTCAAATGTTCTGTATAAATTAGGTGGATTGGATGGAAAATCGTTTTCCATAATCAGTCAGTAACATCAGTTTAAACCGTTTAAGCCTTCTAACGGTCACTTTGTTCGTCTTCCGTATGCCCTCTCCTCTTGGTGACCGTCTCTATGGCAACAAGGCACCGACAACTGCAGCTAAGATGGCGGCGTGGAGCGAAACAGTGTCTGTAAAGAGAGTTTTTATCAACTCCGTGGACTCATACTCCTCTGGAAACATCGCTAAGGTATGTATTTAACTAATCTGTTAGTGAGAACTGACATTAGAAATCAGGCTAGTATTGCCGTGAGGACGCTTAAGTTTGAGGACTTTATTATCAACAAGATGCTTCAGTTTGAGGCTGTTACCATAAAGAAACTTTAGTTTGAGGCTGTTATTACCGTAAAGACAGTTCATTGTGAGGCTGTTATTATCAGAAAGGCGCTTCAGTTTGCGGATGTTATTACCATAAAAACACTTCATTGTGAGCCTGTTATTTCCACAAAGAAACTTCTGTTTAAAGCGGTTATTCCCATGAAGACGCGTCAGTTTGAGGCTTTTATTACCATATCGATGCTTCAGTATTAGGTTGATATTATCATGAAGACGCCTCAGATTGAAGCTGTTATTACCATGACGACACTTCAGTTTGAGGCTTTTATTGCCTTCATTTTGACTGTGTTTCTTTAGTTTCTGTCAGAGTGTCTGCCCAGAGCTCCTGCTGATCCTGCAGAAGAACATTATGAGAAGGAGAAAGAGGAGAACATGTGTGACCAAAGCAGAGAAAGGCGTTTCCATGTTGTTGGGACTGTGTATGAGAATGTTGAGGAGGTCAAGAGTTATCTACATGAACAGTATACAGTGAGTAATGGATTACTAATTAATGTGTTAAAGCATCATTGACATTCATCCAGACATTTTTTAGTAACTTATTCAGAGCAGTGGAGATTACCTGGAGGCCGGACCCCTCCTCGCCCACTGTGACCCTCAAGGAAGCTTCATATATCAGTCATAACATGATATATAAATAAAAAAAAATCTTTCTATCTATCTGTATATCCAAATCTCTCTCTCGCTCTCGCTCTCTCTCTCTCTTTCTCTCTCTATCTACATATGTGTATAAATATATATATAATATTTATAAATTTAAGTGTATATATATTTATATATATGTATATATACATATATGTATATATGTATGTGTATATATCTATATATCTGTATATCTATCTATCTATCTATATATATATATATATATGTATATATATATATATATATATATATACACATATATAGATAGATAGATAGATAGATATAGATAGATAGCTGTGACAGCGGCTCTCACCTTCTTCGTCACCGAGGTGAAATTGTCACTGCGCCTCGCCTGCAGCGCATTTAAAGAGGCGTTCATTCGATTGGTGAAAATTACACTAGGCTGTGTTAAACCCACTCACGCCTCCTTGTCCTCCCTCTCTGCCACTTGTGCCGGTGGGAAGGACGGAGGCGTGGGTGCACCTTACTGTGCCAGACTGCGCCGTGCATGAAACTTGCAAAATGCCCTGGACACACCCAGTTGGCGCCTGGTCTACGAAATTAGAGCCCAAAGTGGCCATTTGCAGTAATGCAGAAAATCAAGGATGCTCTCTGTTACATCATGACATCTATACTCAAATGAAATCATTGACTGACCTGAATTGTTAGACTAGTGAAGATGCACAGCCCTAGTAAGATATTGTCTTATCTTTGTATTGAAAATGTAGCCTTGATTGACTTGATGTATTTGATTTTAACAATAGCAGAGTTAACAGAACGTTACATTTTGCTTCATTAAATTTGAGGTGGTTTAACTGTTATACTGATATCTAGATCACGAGTGGACGACTGGACAACTCTCCTAACTGAATGTGGTTCACTAGTCAGTTTCAAATTTCCACAATTCCAACCATAAAGATTAATTAGCTGCTGCAACATATTCAAGTCCAAGTTGTTCCTACAACACCAGAGACAAAATGCTTTTTAACATGAAACACTGAACATATTAATATAAATATCTTTTCTATACTGGATTCTGTAGAGGTTTCATGAAGCATTATTTATACTTTTTGTTAGACAAATAAACTGAAATAACCGTCATTACGAAAAAAAAATAAAACTACTAATTTGGACAGGTTTGTGTAGGTAATTTTAATTCTCAGTGGGACTTACTGGTAAAATAAAGTCAAGATAAATTAACTAACCAAGAAAAAACAACGGATATTAGTTTATTGAATTGAAGGGTATCTTTAATTGGCTATGATTCAGTGTGTAGCTTATTAAATTTAGTTTTACTGTTTGGTTTTGAGCTTTGAAATGTGTATAAATAGAAACTTGATGACAGCCAAATGTTCTGTTTTTTGGTTACAGGTACTCCTGATCGCCTTGTCAGTAGTATCCTTTCATTCTGAAACTGAGAATAACAATGATGTGGCTCTCATGGAAACCAAAGTTGTCCATCCCTTATCTAGATGTGACTCTATCAGCATGGCTGTGAATCTCATAATACAGTTTGAGTCCAGCTTAAACATCAACATCAACAATAGTGGTAGTTTTATTGACTGTTATTTGTTCCTTTTTGGTTTGTACATAGAATCTGAACAGAGACGACCTGCTTTCCAAACTGATGGACTGTGATGTGGTTATTTACAACATTTCCCAGCATGCCGGGCAGGTGGAGGAGGCTTTGTGGGCTGTCACAGGTGAGGTATCCTGCTCCTGATTGATGTTAAATGAAGGATGTTAAAATAATAATCACGTAAAGAAGGAAAGGAATCTGGGTGTGCAGCTCTGTGAGGAGGGGCGCTGGGGTGGTCTGATCTGTGTTCATGCGTCCTCACTGTGATTGTCACATGGTCTAATCCAGTTTATGGTGCTTCACTGTTGTCACCAGCAGGGATGGGCAGCTATGGTTGCACTAAAATTATCCTCATCTCCAGAGGGACAGATTTTCATAATCTGAAAGCTACTTAAAGGAATGGATATCTCAAGCTGTCATAAAACTGGTCAACATTACTCATAATAAAATTCAAATCCAGTTAGTCATATTCAATCTTCTCAGCTAGATGCAGAATTAAAGCCAGTATCAGCTACTTTTTGATGCAAACAACAGAGTATTTACTGTTTTTCAAAGTGTTAAAGTGTATTTAAAGTGTTTTCTTCATTGTCATACATTTTTTAGATATGTTAAACTGATTGGCAGGCTGATGGGGACTGCATGTGGACCCTGGTCTGCCAGATGCCACCACTGATTCATAGTATATGTTATCCAAAATCTTTCCTGTGGCAGGCTGCGGCTTCCCAAGATGCAGCTTCTGACCAGAGTCAGCGGGTTGCATGTTTTAGACATGTTCGTCCTTTAACAGCCATAGCAGAGTATTTTTAGGGTATTTTCATGTTTTTGCAGACAGACTGTAATCCCTAATTTCCATTCTGCCATTCTTGGAATACCATCCACCAACTCTAAGATAACAAGTCTACAAGGTAGTGTTTGCATCACAGCTTGCTTTGGACTATTGTTTCTGAAGCAGACTGTCTGTCATTCATGCAAGGATCAGCTGGTTACCAGAACATGTTGAATAGTGATTAGGTGATTGAGATGTCATACACAGAGGCATCTTTTCCAACTGGGGCTTTATAAATGAATTAAAATCAATGTCTGTCACATCTCCTCCTCAGAGGTGTCCAGCTCACTGCGTCATTGCTGGCAAGATTAATTGATGTGAGATCTTCTGATGCTGAGGGCTGGGGGCTTGACAATTAATCGAAAAATAATCGAAAAACGACATTTAGAAACTCTAATCGAAGTAATTTTACTCATGTCGATTATTTTGGTTATTTTCCGTGTGTAGGTCACGTGACCGTGCTCCCTCTGTACAATCTGCGTTCACTTTAAGAGCAAACGACGCTGCCAGTATGGAGAAGACAAGTGCCAAACTATCAGAGGACCTTGCAGTTAGGAAAAATGCCGTCTCCGTTGTTTGGGCACATTTTGGATTCCGTGCAGAGGACATCAAGCAGAAAGAAGTTAAGTGTAAATACTGAAGGAAGACCATTTCAACAACCGTCGGTAACACCACTGATTTGTTCCAGCATATCTTAAAATAATCGTTCATTAATCGTAATCGAGGTAAGAGCTTTGATTATTCGTGATACTGAGATTAGGTAATATCGTCCAGCCCTATCATCAGTGATATTGCCTGGGGTCCTCGGATGTTTTAGGTCTTTCAACATCAGACACCCTCACCCAGGTGACCCCACCACGACCATCTCGAGGCTTTTTTAACTGCATCTGTGATGTTCTCCATGGCTATGCTCCTTGCTCCTTCCTCTATGCCCAGTACCCTGAGAGCTTTGTGGAGCGACTGTCCCACAGAACCCTTGCAGCCCACTTTGATGGGCAGGCATATTGCCTTCCCACCCTGCTCCCAACAGCTTGTCACTAGGGGTGTAAATCACCAGTTTCATGACGATATGATACAATATCGATTCTTTGGACAATGATACGATATTTGCCGATTTCCCAAAGTCTGCCACGATTCAATTTCGATTCCATTCGATTCAGGGACCTTCGATCTATTTAAGACGATATTATGTACTCATTTATCACAATCAGCTACATTTCAGCTAGAAAAGCAAAAATGAAATACAAAGCAATTTTGAAGTTTTGACAATTTCATTACTGAAATGTGAAACAATGTGCTGACCTTTTATAGAGGATTATAACCATCTATATGAACTAATCATGTTTTAAAATTAAAATTGGGTTAATTAGTAGTCCAGTGCTTTTTTTGCTTCCACAATTACCTAATTGGTGTTGCTGTTACTTTGCGATGTTAGTATATTATATCAGGTAATGATGCAAAATAATGATACAAATTATTTTATTATTTTATTTTTTTATTACTGACCTCTAACATTTGACCAAGCTCTTTCAAACTAAAAATGTGCAATTTTGATTTTAATTGAAGCCAAACATTTCTCATGTTCTAAGTGGAACTATTAACTTAACTAACTCAACATTGATGATTTTGTTTTACTGTGATTCCTGGTGACCACAGTTTGTATGTCAATGTGATTAGTTTTTGCTTCACAGTTTAATGGTAGGTGTGGAGGAAGAATAAGAATAAGCTCTCATTCTTTCCTTTTGTACAATAAGTCATTTCATTAATCAGCAGGCTACAAAATCACATGATGAGGTAACTTACTGTACTCATGTGATTAGGCACCCCCGTCATGAGCGTGATGCACCCTCTGTGGTCAGATCAACTGTATCTTACCCAGATACAGCAGTGCTATTTTCTGATTGGCTGATATGTCAAGCTCCTGTTTAGCTCTATGATGCTCGGAGCATGTTGCTACACGTTCCAATGCACATATAGCAGTTTTACTCGGTGGGTGCTACAAAATGAATTTTAATGCGTGAGAAATACCAGGTGTGTCGTGTGAGAGAGTGAAAACGTTCAAATGCGTCTGTCCCATACGCTGAAGACACTGAGACTTGAGAGCCCTGGAAACTTCTGAACAAGGCACAAGTGGGCGGAAACTGTGAAGCAGATATGCGGTCGGGATTTCAAAATAAAGGCGTATCTTAAAGATAATGATGTTGATCGATGTTTTGAGTTTCCATCGATTTGATTGGATCGTTGCTTAACCAATCGATGGATCGATCCAGATCGATGGATCATTACACCCCTTCTTGTCACCAGATGTTCATATTTGATCTCTGTCTTTCATGAACCTCTCCCAAGTGGTCCTCCCATGACAGTGTCAGTTCAATGACCACAATGTTCTTGGTTCTCTCTGAGACCAGGAGAGTGCCTGGCCGCATCATGGTGCTAACGGTGTGCTGTGAGAACCTCGGGTGTTTCTCAAGGTCCACTGAAAGCCAGCAGTCCAGGGTCATTGGAAGGATCCCTGCCGTCATCTTCTTTTGACCTGCCCATGGCTGCTCTCCTACTTTTACAAAAGCAGGTGCACAGGTGGTGTTGTGCTGACTGTAGCTGCTGACCCCTTTGCTTATGACCTCTGCAATGGGTTTCAGGTTGTGACGTCAGGTGTAACAGCCTGGCCTGAGTGCTGTTGGGTAGCTACTCACAATGGCCTCTAGAGTTCCCAGTCTTAAGCACAGTAGGCAGTCCAGTATTTCCTCTTTCCCTCAGGTGAAAAGGTTTGCTGGGTTCTGCAGTGTGCCATACACTGTGATGCGTTCAAGCTCAGGTTGCCAGATATAAATGTGAGTTTTTGCTCCAGCCAGATACAGAGATACTTGAAATCAGGGACTCTTTCTAATCCAATATTTTGGGTCTTAATGAGTTACCTTTGTGTAATGATCGTGTAATTCTCAAGTGTTACGGTACACTCACATGCAAATACAGGGAGCTGCCATCTTGTGAGCAAGGGGACCAAAACAGCTGTGTTGTGATTGGTCAAAGACATTGGCATGTTGATAGCTGCTCTCTGATAGGTCGGTACACTACTGAGCATGCTCGGCAGAAATCGAGTAAGTGTGCATGCATGAAGCAAAAGGTGTTTCTGCATCTGGTTGAGAGAGAAAATCGTGTACGGTATTTGTTGTGAAAATACTGAAATTTCATTGATTAAAACTTTGAATAAATGTAATTTTTGAGCTGTCTGAAAGAGTAAGATTTGGGCAAAATGTGGGTGCCTTGTTAGGATATGATCCTCTATACTTTAGTTGTTGGACCTAAAAGCTCAAGGAAGGAGGCTGGTAGCACGTTTACAGTGATTTTATTGTCGACACACAAAGTAGCAGTGAATGGGGGGCAAGGGGAATCTTTGTGCCAGTGAGGGACTCCAGTGACACAGGTGAGTGATATACAGTGCAGCGGTGGTGAGAGCTCGTGGCAGACACTGTGGAGAGAGGAGCAGAGAAGCAGGTAAGTTTCACAGAGTCTCAAAAACCCTTCATCACAAAAACACCAACGAAGAAAAAACAACTCCCAAACAGGGAGGAGAAAAATAAAGCTTGGAGCTAGAGTAAATCTGTGGAGGCAGAGGAAAAATTGATCGCCGGGAACAAACCACGGTAGTAGCGGATTCCCACCGACGCTGCAGTCATGTTCAGAGCCGGCTTAAGCAGTGCAGGAGTGATGAGGTGAGTAGAGTCAGGTGTGCAGGTAGGGAGTGGAGAAACCACACCTACTCCAGGAGCAGCAGGAGAAAACAGGAAGGGAGGGGGGAGTGCAGGGTAGAGGAGGAGGACTCCTAACATGCCTGTTATATTTGAATACAGCGTTTTTCCTGGAAAAAAGCATGAAAAAATGGGGTGTGTGTTATAAACGAGAAATTACGGTAGTTTTTTTTATGTGATGCCTGATGGTGTTGATTGTGTTTAAATTCAGACCATGTATGAATAATCTAAAAATTAAAAAATAAACATAAAGAAATTCTAACAATGCATATACAGTAGATTGATGCTGGAGATGCAGAGATCACAGGCACAGCATATAAAAGTAAGAGTGGCCATAGGAATGACCCCTGAGGCACCTTAATTACCCAAAGAGAGTCTGGTAATTCAGATATTGACTTCATTTATCCCAAATTTAACTTAAATATACATTCTAATAGATCAAACACATTTTCTGCACACAACTGCTCATGGCACTCTGGCACCTCCTGTGGCCCCACACAAGAAAAAAGTTAGCCTGATCCACTAAAGGTTTGTGTGTATAAAAACATGTGCAAACTTGATAGCACGCGCAAAGCTGATCTACTAACAGGGTGCACTGAGGATTGCGTCTGTCAAATGAACAAAATAGCATGCACAGTCCATTAAGCATGTTTGCCTTCATGAATATGCAGAATACATGCAGATGATCAGAACGCGCAAAATACTTGGAGGAGGAGATGCAAATGTGATCATTTAGCACCTGCAATGTGATTTATCAAACCTGCAACTGATTGCGCGCTGTGTTTTTGTGTCTAAATTTAGTATGTTCGAAAAGCAGGTGCAAGAAAGGCACAGCGTTATGCAGAGAGGGCTGCGGTCATTGTGGCTAGAAACAGGGGTCACATAAACAGAATATTTTCCATCACTGACTGAATTTTTGGTTGAAAAACATAAAGATTTGGAGGCTGTCTGTCATTATGATGGACTGGAAAAACAGCAACAATGCAGTGTGCCATCATAATGATGCAGACGCACACGTAGAGTAAACCCTCTTTGTTTTGCGCTCATTTATTTAAAAAAAAAAAAACCTTCATAGCCATAATCACTCCGTTTGTCACTCAGAGCCGACTGTATCACACTCTCCAAGCACTGACAGTGAGTTTAGAGGCTGTCAGTGCGTAAAAGGCAAGAGTACCCGCTCAGTCTGTGTGTGCATAACTGTACACATGAGAGGCTATTGGTGATGAAGCTGTGTAACTATGTGAATGCTGTCATTCAGAGTTTGTTTAATTTGAATCAGAAAAGGAAAATTAAAAATGACGGATAGAAATAAGGCATGAGGGAAAAGTGACGACCTTGCCCGTCAAAATGACAGACAGCAAAAAAAGATTACTGCAAGTGTGTTTATTTGCCTCCACCTCCATGGCTTCAAACTTAATTTTTCATTTGCAGCCACTCTGCTCTCCCAAACTCTCCATGGTGACAGCCGGTAGCACACGCAACATCCTGCACCACTTTTGCGCCTGTTATCAATTGCACACGCAGTGATAGTAGATCACCTGCAACAAGCCCACTAATAGCATGTGCAAATTTTAGTTTGCACACGCAATTTAGCACCCGTTATTTTGGATCTTAGCAGATCAGGCCCTTGGAGTCTCTGTCTCAGATGGTACGAAGGGCCACTTTACAATGCTTACATTTCTTTTTTGTTGATTCTGGGAACTGATTGGACACCACCATAAAGAAAACATCAGAAGAAGAAATCAGGCACATCAGAATGGTCAGTTGACTGGAAAGAAGTTGTTAATTTCTCTAAGGGTACAAATTAAGGTCCATCAAAAGCATTGCAAAGTTTTTTCGTCAAGAAAATGGAGTAAAAAATGTTGCCAGTCACAGATTTGTCACTCTGGATACACAAATTCTGAAGGACAAAACAAATTTGCATTTTAGAGCAGAATCAAGACTTTTTGGAGAGTTTTTTTTTTTTTTACCTGAAGCCTTCAAACACTGTCAAAAGAGTGAGCTTTCAGATGCAGTTGTCCCCATAAAGATCCATAGAGACCCTACAGAGATGTACAGTGCTGTGAAAAAGTATTTGCCCCCTTCCTGATTTCTTATCGTTTTGCACATTTGTCACACTGAAATGTTTCAGATCATCACACAAATTTTAACATTGGACAAAGATAACCTGAGTAAATACAAAATGCAGTTTTTAAATGATGATTTTGTTTATTAAGAGAAAAAAGCTCTCCAAACCTACATGACCCTATGTGAAAAGTTATTGCCCCCCTTGTTAAATCATGAGTTAACTGTGATTAACCACATTTTTTTGAAAGCTGAGTTCAGTTTCACTGACCACACGCAGACCTGATTACTGCCAGACCTGTTGAATTAAGAAATCATTTAAACAGAACCTGTCTGACAAAGTGAAGTAGGCTGCAAGATCTCCAAAAGAAACACATCATGCCACAATCCAAAGAAATTCATGAACAAATGAGAAACAAAGTGATTGAAATCTATCAGTCTATTACAAAGCCATTTCTAAGGCTTTAGGACTCCAGTGAACCACGGTCAGAGCCATTATCCACAAATGGAGAAAACTGGGAACAGTGGTGAACCTTCCCAGGAGTGGTCGACCTACCAAAATTACACCAAGAGCTCAACGACGACTCATCCAGGAGGTCAAAAAGAAACCAGAACAACATCTAAGGAACTGCAGGCCTCACCTGCCTCAGTTAAGGTCAGAGTTCATGACTCAACTATAAGAAAGAGACTGAGCAAAAATGACATCATGGGAGAGCTCCAAGGCCAAAACCACTACTGACCAAAAAGAACACAAAGGCTCATTTCACATTTGCAAAAAAACATCTTGATGATCCCCAAGACTTTTACAAAAATATTCTGTGGACTGACCAGACAAAAGTTCAACTTTTTGGAAGGTGTGTGTCCCGTTACATCTGACGTAAAAACAACACAGCATTTGATAAAAAGAACATCATAGCAACAGTCAGACATGGTGGTGGTAGTGTGATGGTCTGGGGCTGCTTTGCTGCTTCAGGACCTGGAGGACTTGCTGTGATTGTTGAAACCATGAATTCTGCTGTCTACCAGAAAATCCTGAAGGAGAATCTTCGGCCATCAGTTCATGACCTCAAACTCAAGCACACTTGGGTTATGCAACAGGACAACGACCCGAAACACACGAGCAAGTCCACCTCTGAATGGCTTAAAAAAATAAATGAAGGTTTTGGAGTGGCCGAGTCAAAGTCCGGACTTAAATCCAATTGAGATGCTGTGGTGGGACCTTAAACAGGCAGTTCATGCTCGAAAACCCTCCAATGTGGCTCAGTTAAAACAATGCTGCACAGAAGAGTGGGCCAAAATTCCTCCACAGCGATGTGAAAGACTCATCACCAGTTATCACAAACGCTTGATTGCAGTTATTGCTGCCAAGGGTGGTACAACCAGTTATTAGGTTCAGGGGGCAATTACTTTTTCACATAGGGTCATGTAGGTTAGGAGAGCTTTTTTCCCTTAATAAATAAAATCATCATTTAAAAACTGCATTTTGTATTTACTCAGGTTATCTTTGTCTAATGTTAAAATGTGTGTGATGTTCTGAAACATTTAAGTGTGACAAATATGCAAAAAAATAAGAAATCAGTAAGGGGGCAAATACTTTTTCACAGCACTGTAAATCAACAATGTAGTGTTAATTTTTTGGGGCACCCATGATCTTAGGGGCTGGGAGGGTTAAGAGAGAGATATTTAAAGAGCGCTGATGAATCCTAATAAGATAAAAAAACAATGGTTCTCTGATACTTTTGCAGATTACTTAATAAGTCTACATTCAGAGAGACAGACCATCAAACCAGCTCATAGAACACATCATGATGCTTTCAATGTCAGATCAAAATTAATTAAACCCCTATTGCAAATTAGGTTTATTGGCTAAACATACAAACTTCTAGATAAAACAAGAACAATTGAAATAGCTCAACAAAACTAATATATTTACAAGAGCCTTCTCCAAATTCAAAACAAAATGCCACTTTTAATGACTACTGCAGTCTCAAAATTTTTCGACCTTCTGAATAAAATCCCTTGTAAGAGCACAAATTTCCAAATCAGGTGTTGTCTTAAGGTGTGCTATCTGAAGTACACTTGCACTGGCTAGGGTTTTGTTGATTTCATGTTAGAAATATGGCTTAGTCAAGAGAATTGTTCAAAAGTTAAGAGAAGAGATCATTGCCTTAGGGGAACAAGGAAAAGGATACAAAAAGACAGCAAAAGCACTGAACGTTCCTAGAGATACTGGTGGAAGCATAATTCGCAAGTTCAGAGTTAAAGGAGCAGTGGCGACACTACCTGGACGTGGCAGAAAGAGACAGCTTTCATAGGCAGCCACCAGATTCCTGAGGAGGCAAACCCTCGAGTGACTGTAAAAGACCTGCAGCAAGACTTGGTGGCAGCAGGCATGGATGTTTCAGTTTGCACAATAAGACACATACTAAACACTGAAGGGCTCCATGACCGAACTCCAAGACCTACACCACTACTGACCCAAAGGCACAAGAAAAATCCCCTTGGATCTGCTCAAAACCATAAACCATAACCATAAATAAGCCATAGAAGTTTTGGGATTCGGTTCTGTGGAGCGATGACACAAACCTGGAGCTTTTCCGGCCTGTGGTTCAGCGGTATGTCTGGAGGAGGAAGAATTAAGCATACGCTGAAAAGAACTTCCTGCCTACAGTGAAGTTTGGCGGTGGTTCAGTGATGCTCTGGGGCCGCTTTGCTTCCTCTGGCACTGGAAACCTGCAGCGTGTGGAGGACAAGATGGATTCACTCAAGTATCAGGAAATCCCTAGAGGAAAACGTCATGTGGTCTGTTAGGAAACTGAAGCTTGGACGTCATTGGACCTTCCAACAGGACAATGATCCCAAGCATACCTCAAAGTCCAATAAGGCCTGGTTTCAGAAGAAGTCCTGGAGGATTCTAGAGTGGCCGTCACAGTCACCTGACTTGAACCCCATAAAAAATCTGTGTTGGGATTAGAAGAAGGCAGTTGCAGCACACAAACCCAAGAACATCAGTGAACTGGAGCCCATTGCCCATGAGGAATGGGCTAAGATTCATCAGGAACTCTGCCAGAAGCTGGTGTCCGACTATGCATCACATTTGCAGCAGGTCATACAAGCAAAAGGGTGTTGTTCTAAGTACTGAAGTTGCTTGTCATGAAGGGGTTGAAAAATTTTGAGACTGCAGTAGTCATTAAAAGTGGCATTCTGTTTTGAATTTGAAGAAGCCTCTGGTAATATTAGTTGTGTTGAGCTATTTCAGTTGTTCTTGTTTTATTTGTTTATTGCAAACAGCTGGAAGTTTGTAAATTTTGCCAATAAACCTAATTTGCAATGGGGGTTTAATAATTTTGATTGCAACTGTACATACAGTTGGTTCCAGACATTGAAGGACTTTAACTTCCTCAGTAAATGAATATTCTGCTGACCATGTTTTGTGACACAGTCAGTATCTATGCACATTAAACTTCATTAAACTTCAGTGAAGAATCAAACACAGCTCCCAGATATCTGCATCTGCTACAGGTCACACACTGAGAGGTGCCCTGCATGATAATGCCATCGAATAATCAGGTCATCTTTCATTTCTGATTTGTTCTTTTCTTGTAGCTCTTCATGACCAAATTAAGTATTTTTCTGGACCAAAGATGTTCATCCTCATCTCCACGGTGATGACCTGGGCCTGCAGCAAACCTGTGGATCCTGTGAGTGAGCACATATGATGATTGAAGAGTATTTAGGGATGGGAAGTGAGAACTAACCTAGTGGACTGTTTGATATATTTCACTAGTCCATCTGTAAAGAGCCCGTATAAAGTGTTTAAAATGGGCTGAACCTTTCAGAAGCAAATCTGCAGGTGACTGGAGGATCGTCCTGTTTTTGGTGATCTTTCACCAACTCCTACCGTCCATAAGTCCTCAGTTGTTTGTTTCTTCTGAGGTTTTGTAGTCTGTGTTGTTTTTCAGGATTATCTGGAGCTCCAATTCACTGACAAGGTTTTTTGGAAACGCCGAGCTCACCCCAACTTTAAACATCACATCGACGTGGAGAAACGGGTGGTCAAACTGGGGAAAACAGTCAGTACATTACCCATGAGCTGTCGAGTTTAATAATTACAGAGGGCGAGCATTAATCTCTGTTTTACATGGTTGTGCTTGTTCTCAGAACAGGAAGTTGTTCTCAACATACGTGGTGGCATCTGGACTTCAGTACGGGATGGGAGAGCAGATCTTTCACTTCTTCTTCAAGGTCAGAATATGAAAATCACTGTTTTGCTAGACATTAAGTTGCATTTTTCATCACACTCGGCTTGACAAACTTCTCCATTAGACTTTTCAGCATAGTTGTGAGATCATTGCACATTAATGGCAGTATGGGTTTGTTGAAGAAAACTGCTTAGCAATGTCACTGTCAGGAAACATGGTCCGGAAAATGTCTCCTGCGTTCTCGCATGACTTGAAGGAATAGTGACTGGTCACAACTTTTATTGCCCAACATATTTCTGCTTTGGGTGTTGGATTAGAGCTAACATATGACGTGAGGTTGCTTGAGGTCTTGCTGGTTGTCTGATGTGGAGTAGAAGAACCAGAGGATGGTAGATGGGTAGTTGTTACTCCACTGCCTGCTTCCCCTGCACTCTCCACCTGCCTTGTTGCTGGTGTGGCTGTTGCTGTGGCTGTGTTGGCTGGAAAAAATCCTCCACTGTAGGACCTGGATTCTGAAATGCTCTTAGTAGATCTTGATGCTTTTTTCCTACCACCAGAAATAAGCAGAAATTATATTTCAAAAACTTACTTTCAGGTATCAGTAAGATGTGGAAAAAATTGATTGCATTGAAGCATGATCAATCATTAAAAGATCGTGATCTCATTTCAGACATGTACGTGATCTCATTTCTAAACACAGGCGATTTTTAAGCATTTTATTTCACGGGCTGCAATATTAGCAATTGCTCCAAAACGCAGCATCACCGCTGCCTCCTCCCTCAACCAATGGTAAAGTGTCTTTACAACACGTGAGCCTGCTCCTGCTGCTGCCTACTGCGGATGAGTGAGGAAGGAGTGAGTGAGAGTTACGGCAGAGGAACGTCTGTGGTAAGGAGAGTAAAAAGGATTTTACCACAGACGACCGCGTTTTTGGTGACCAATGTAGAAATAAAGTCCCATCTCTCCACCTGCAAAAACAAACCCAAGCACGAAAGCTAATTCAATTTTTCTTCCTATTGGGGAAAGAGTGGCTTTGATGTCCTGCTAAGCTCGTATTTCTGCATCAAGCACAAACGCAGTATTCAACAATCGTAATGAATGGTCAAATTAAATGTAACACACTGTAAGAAGCACAAAAAACACATCCCAAAACGCCTGCCCTCACTCACCACCACCTATTATGCACATTGGATCAAAGCAGAGTCCCCATGTTACGTCACATGATGAGATGTTGAAACGTGTTGAACGTTTTTAACAGCTATACTGAAAACAGACACTTCATCCTCTATATTTGAGCTTTTTGTGTTGTATAACACATATAATCAATGACTGACTTAAACTACAGCCATTATCAGACAATGCTAAGTGTTAATTTACAAAAAATAACCTCCAAAACGCTCTTTAAAGTTAATCAATGCAATAAACATTTTGTGAATAAAATCGTGTCAGAGAATTATGATCTCAGTTCCAAGCAAAATAAATGATTCACATTTTTGCCAGAATAGTGCAGCCCTAGTATGTGTCATCCCACACACTGTATTAAGACATCATACAGTAAGAGAGGCATGATGATTTGCACTGGTTTGGCTAAATTATATCAGGTGTAGTCGTATAAGTTTTAGACCTTAACAGGACACATCAGCCTAATGCTTTTCTAAGCATTCATTTTTTTCACATCTTTTCTTCTTGACATTGTTATTGATACTGTTATTAATAACCACCAGCTGTACCGCTGTCCACCCCGGGGTGTTTGTAGCTAGGGGCAGATTATCACATGACCGCGGTCCGTCTGTAGGGTCTCGTGCCTTCGTATCCAGCAGGAGAGCCTCCCACTCCGCGGCCATCGACCCAGGAATGACTTGATATTTTTAGAATGACTTGTCACCGACCGACCGCGGCCATGTGATAATCTGCCTCGAACAACAAACATCCCACAGGTGACAGCGGTACGGCTGGTGGGAATCATCACACCACCTACATGTTACATGGAACAGTGCCTTCTACATCACACATGCATGCCTAGCATATAAAAAGGTGGTTAGCATAAACAAATAGTAGGCTAATTCACCTGTAGGGCTAACAGGGTACCTTTCATATGGCTGGAGAGTGCCGACTCTCCCATGGCGAAAAGGCTGATCTTTTTGCAGACTTTGCAGCAGGCTACTTGTGGATTTGTGCCATGTCTTATCCATGGTTTATATTTTTCAATATCCAGCCAACGCTCATTGAACTGACAGCCTCCCGACATGTTGGGCTGCGCACTGTCCTCTAGGGGGGAAGTCACGTCGCACATGACAACTGACCAGCATGTCACACACAAGCCCTTCAGGGAGAACGTTTTTTTTCCCCCATTTCACTATTTTTATTCTCTCCTTTAGATCGATCTGTTGAGCCAGATTGCTGTTAATTGTAAAATTTATATGATTACAATTTCAAGCATTTACAAGCACTTAGATCGAAAATTCAAGCACTTTTCAAAACTTGAAAACACAACATTAAAACACAAGCATTTTCAAGGATTTCAAGGACCTGTACAAACCCTGTTAATGCTGAAACCACATTGAAAATGAGTTTGATGGACAGAGACATTCATTTGATCACTCTCTGGTTTTATCTCAAAGTTCTGCCCTCCTCAAACTCTGATGTTGCCAGGTGGACTTCAGATATGTTCTTTAATTATGTGAAATAGTCCACCTGTTCTGTCAGGTTACCAATTTAATCTACCGTATTTTCCAGACTATAAGCCACACTTTTTTTCATAGTTTGGCTGGTCCTGCGACTTATAGTCAGGTGCGATTTATATATCATAATATACATGATTTAACATGTTTTTAAATGTCAGTTAATTCAATTTGTACTTTTGTAAGGTGACCTTGAGTGTCGTGAAAGGCGCCCTTATAAGTAAAATGTATTATTATTTATTATTAATTCATACTGACAGACTTGAACCACTGAGTAAACATTACCATCTACAGCCGTGAGAAGGCGCTCTAGGCTAGGCTAGACATGAACAAAATGCCCCCAAAATAAAAATCCTATTCTAACAAACTGCAGGTAGTAAAATATGTGGGGGTAATCGAGCAGAAATAAAGTTTGGAGTGAGTGAGAAACTTATGAGGGACTGACAAAAAGCAGAGGTTCCTCTTACTGAAGTGAAGAAAATGAAGGAAGCTAATCGCGGGGAGAAAGCAAGATGGCCAGAGCTGGAGGATCGAGTCCACAGATGGGTGCTTGAACAACGTGCTGCTGGGAGAGACTTGTTACAGGCGGATTTATGCTCAACGTTAAAGACGGATCTGGATATGGATGGAGCTTCCTGTCCGTGCTCTGCGTTCATTTCGTCCATTTGTCTGCACGTTTCTATAAAGCTTACGCATACAGGCCAAACGGAGCAGTACCACTGGAAACCAAAGGGGTCAGTGTTGCTGTTGCTGCCCAATATGTAGCTGTACTGAGACATGAAGGAGAAATAATAATGGTGGAACTTATTGAAGAGAAACTCTGTGAGTTAGTTAGAAATTACCAACATCTGTATGTTACTTTTCCTGGACACTGGGACAAACAAATGCAAAAAAACAGCTGGGAGGAGACTGGAGAGCATTAAATATCAATTGGTCGGTAGTGAAGGAGAATAGGAGGTCTGTGCGAGACAGATTTGTTCGAGCCCCCTGGTGGATGTATTGGTTGACAGCAATGCCAACGGACAGGACGCAGTGGGACTTCTTGGTGTAACCGCTTCATACAAGACAACCACCTCTCTATCAGAGCACTAAATGAATGCGACCTATAGTTCAGCGCGACTTATATACGTTTTTTTTCTCTTCATGACACATTTTTGACTGATGTGACTTATACTCCAGAGCGACTTATAATCAGGAAAATACGGTAGTTTGATATGAAACAAACACATACTAAAAAAAAAGGGTTGGAAGCAGCAGCGTGACTGTAAAGTCGGGGTTTTGTCCCTACATCGTACATGGAGATGCTCATGAATAAATAATCAGAATTAAACCTGTTGTGGAGCATAACTGTGAGTCTGTGTGTGTTAATAATGTTCATCTGAGCCTGTTAATGTAGTTTTTAGTTGGGCTAAAATGACCCTCAGCTGATGTTTCCCCAGTGAGCATATAAGCAAAGTTTTTTTTTAAACAGAGTGTTTATTGAGTTTTTAACATTTACAAAATTACTAATAAAGTGTCAAAATAATACCTCAGAATGGTAAAATCAAATAAACAAAATTATATTAAACAGATCACTTTGCAAACATCTCCTGGATGCACTCGGTGGTGAATCCTGGGGTTATAAGGTGTTTTGGGTCTCTAAACATCATACCCGACCCAGCTGGGGTTGATCAGGCTCCAACTTGAGTTCCTGTAGTGTCTGATGGCTTTCTCTGCAGCCCTCTCATTGGCCTGTCTGGTTATGCCCAACTAAGTGAGGACTTTGCAGAATGAGTGACCTGCACAGCCCCTGCAGCCGACCTCTATTGGCTCATAAAATGTCCCCCAGCCTCAGTCCCTGCACTCTTTCAGTAGGCCCTGGTAAATTAATCGACACATAAATAGCCTTCACATGACCTCAGGTGACCTTGAGTTACACCATTAAGGGTCTGATCTACTAAAGGTTTGTGTGTATAAAAACACATGCAAACTTGCAAAGCTGATCTACGAACAGGGTGCACTGAGGATTGCGTCTGTATAATGAGCAAAATAGCACACGCAGTCCATTTAGTGTGTTTGCTTTCATGAATATAGAAACTTTATTCAACCAGAAGAACCTCAGGTTCAGGTGGTCCATTGTGCGGGCAGCTGGGTAGAGTGGTGGGAGTGGGTGATGGGTGTGAAAACCTGCAGTAGAAGCCGTTCAGGTCCTCAGCGAGTCGTTGGTCACCTACAGTGTGGGGGGATGGGCTCCTGTAGTCTGTGATGGTTTTCAGGCCCCTTGAAACTGGCGAGGGATCGGTGGCTGAAAAGCTGTTTTCCAACTTCTTGGTGTAGTTCTTTTTAGCCACCCTTATTTCCTTTGTAAGCTGGTTCCTGGCCTGCCTGTACAGGATCCTATCCCCAGCTCTGTAGGCTTCCTCCTTGGCCTGACATAGCTTCCATAGGTGTGAGGTGAACCAGGGTTTGTTGTTGTATGTGCAGTGGGTCCTGGTTTGCACACACATATCCTCACAAAAACTGATGTAAGATGTCACAGTGTCAGTCAGTTTGTCCAGGTTTGTGGCTGCAGCCTCAAAAACAGTCCAATCAGTGCAGTCAAAGCAGGCCTGTAGCTCCAGCTTTGCCTCCTCTGTCCAACTCTTCACAGTCTTTACTACAGGCTTAGCAGCCTTAAGTTTTTGCCTGTAGGTCGGGATGAGATGGATCATGCAGTGATCGGAGAGTCCTAAAGCTGCACGGGGGACAGAGTGATAGGCGTCCTTTAAAACTGTGTAGCAGTGGTCCAAAATGTTTGAGTCCCTGGTGGGACACTTGATGTGCTGTCTGTATTTTGGGAGTTCACGGGTGAGATTAGCTCTGTTAAAATCCCCCAGAATGATGAGGAGGGAGTCAGGATGTTTTTCCTCCAAGTCTGTTACCTGGTCAGCCAGCTGCTGTAACGCCTCCACTACAGCAGCTTGACATTTACAAAGTTACAGACATAAAACAGTTACAGACACAGATACAGACAAATCAATGAGTTAAGTCAGGGTCACAGAGCAGAAGATTTTCAGTCATTGCATTTACAGCCTACTTCATATTCCTCTAAAGCCTTTAATCTGCTTTTAAAAAAAATTAAAGAGACCAGCTCTCCAAGACACAGTTTTTCTTGTAGCAGATTCCAGTCTGCAGAAGCAGCATATCTGAAGCTTCTTTTACCCATTTCAAGACGAACTTTAGGGACAGCCAGCAAAAGAAGATTTTGTGACTGAGTCACAGAACGAAGACTTCCAGAACTTTTCACATGAATGCAGTCACTCAAGTATGATGGAAGCAAGCCAAGTACAGCCTTGTAAATCAGCATGTGCCAATGATTCAGTCTACAGATGGTCAGAGAGGACCACCCAAATCACAATGATGCGTTAGAGCCTTGAAATTTGTTATGAACCTTAGAACTCCATGATAAACAGTATCTAATGATTTAAGGCATTGAGAAGAAGCATGCATATATAATACATCATCATAATCAATCAGAGGCATGAAAATAGCAGCAACAAGACTTTTTTGCAGCAAAAGAAAAACAAGACTGCAGAATATGCAGAATACATGCAGATTATCAGAACCCGCAGAATACTGGGAGGAGGAGATGCAAATGTAATCATTTAGCACCTGCAATGTGATTTATCATACCTCAAACTGATTGCGTGTGGTGTTTTTGCGTCTATATTTAGCACGTTTGAAAAACAGATGCAAATTAACACAGGGCAGAGAGAGAGAATCTTCCATGTGCGTGTCAACATGTTTGGACTGTCATTAACAGCTTTCACCAAATATTTTCCGCCATTGACTGAATTTTTTGATGAATGACGGAAAGATTTGGAGGCTGTCTGTCATTATGATGGACTGGAAAAAGAAGGATGACTCAGTGAGCCATCATACTCATGCAGACACACGTGTGAAGTAAACCCTTTCTGTTTTGAGCTCATAATACATTGTGGAGGAGGTCATTTAAAGTTTCCCTTCACATTCACTCAGAGCTGACTGCGTCACACTCCTGCGTCTTTCTTCAGTGAGCGGCTCTTGTTGCCACAGCCTGAAGGTAAATTCATCAGGCGCTGCAGTGTTTCACCTGAATGTGTTTTGGATCAAGTATGGATTCAGTATTTTTGAAACTTGTCAAATGTCGCAACAAACATCAGTCCAGCAGATTTGATCCCTCCAGCTCAGCACACAATTTGCATTTCATCCAAAATTTTGAGGTATTTCCACACAAAGCTGGTGTCAGACATCGCGTTGTGTGTCTCATTCAGATGGTAAAGACACAAGTTACTGTTTTAAGTCCCAAACTGTCAGTCAGACTGCCGTAGCAGTTCTAGTGTTGAAACAAGAACCGCCACAGCAGTCTGACTGTAGTTTGGGACCTGACCTGAACTGTGAGGGCTGAGAACTTTTGCTCTGATTGTGCGCTGTAGTCGCGCTGCGCTCTCCGCTGTGCTGATACTGTTCATAGTTCCATTTGCCAGCCTCATTTTCTAATTGGTCACTAAATATGGTGGAAAAAAAACACAATCACAAACATTTTAAGTTGAATTCACACAAGATATTAATGTTTTTAGTCCTTCCCAGTTTTCACTGGTACATTTTGTAATGTTATAGGACTACTGCATATTGACAAAATTTAGATCAGTATAACGCAACAATATTGATGCGTATTTGGAACACTGTGTGTAACTGTGTGAATGCTGTCATTTAGATTATGTTTCATTGGAATCAGAAAAAGAAAATTAAAAATGACAGATAAAAATGTGGCATGAGGGAAAAGTGACGACCTTGTCCGTCAAAATGACAGACAGCAATAAAGGTTACTGCAACTTCTGGCCAGAAAAAACAGAGTTTGCGGTAGAAATAGTAGAGACTGTCCTGCAATGCCAGTTTTGAGATGTGTGCTTTTCACACATGGCCTCCCAAATCACGTTTCTTCTGGCAACGCAGAGATGTCTCTGCTGGAGTTCACCAGTGTGTTTATTTGCCTCCAACTCCATGGCTTCAAACTTTATTTTCGTTTACGACCACTCTGCCGGGAGCACATGCAAAATCCTTATTTAAAGAGGGCGGTTCGCCTGTTATCAATTGGGCATGTATTCACAGTTGATCATCTGCAACATGCCCACTAATGGCACACACAATTTTTTAGTATGCGCAAGCAATTTTGCACTTGTTATTTGTGATCTTAGTAGATCTGGCCCTAAATCATGTTGGAAAGTTTGCGGATATCAAAGTTTTACAAAATGATTCAGGGGAATGAAAAGACGGCAGGAAAGGTTTGGAATAATGATCAATTTAAATAAATACATAAACCAAATGAAAGGAGGACATTATCACAGATACCTTATATCAGGGATCATCAACTTCGTTTATACAAGGGACAGTTTTTTGCACAACACATGGCACAGGGAGTATGTGTTAAAGTTAGATAATAAGTATTTTGGTTCAGTGAGCCTGTTGGTTAATATTTCATGTGTTTCATCTTAGCCCTTAAAAGTGATCAGTCCCTACAAACACAAAGACAAATCTCTCATGAAGTGAATAAATGAGTCCCACAGACTGTGGCATAGTTATTGACTACATAAGAGTGAAAATGTGATTTTTATGTTAGGGTAAAAGCAAAGACACTTCATTAATCCACTAAAGCACAGGCAGATTTCAACGTCTTCCAAAATTGGGTTCAGTTTTGAAATAATTCACAACATTTTAAGCTTTTTCTTAAAATCTTCTGCTGCTATTTCAGATTTTTTTAATCACTTTTATTGCAGTAATTTTATATCCAGTGCAACAACATGACCTAAACAAAAAATCCACAAGTTTGCTTTTGTTGTCAATATTTTCTGAACCTAATGATAAGACAAAAAGGGTGCTTCTAAGAACACAAAAGATCAGCAAAGCAAACTGATAAAATTTGTAAACAGGACGGGATAGAATAAAGGCAAGGTCGCATACCTTCTTTCATCCAAGCATTTCATTTTCTCATCTTGTCGGCATTATTTTATTCAACCTCTTTTGACCTAAGACTGTCAATATAAAAAAAAGACATATACACATATAATAAAGTAATTAAAAGCTCCTGTTTATGTGTGTGTGTGTTTGTGTGAGTATCAATTTTCATATATCGATCACCACTTTCCCAAGATCTACCTCTAACGAATGATAGTTTTAAAGATTTTTTTCAAGTTTTATTTGTATTCATTTTGACCCCTATATCTTTTGGTAAGAATTTTGGGGTCACCAACAGTTAAATCTCCTTTACACAATGAGGCCCCTGAAACAGTTATGTTAAATAAAAGTGAATTTTTCACCTGACTGATCATCATTTATCCATAAAGATTATCAAACAAGGTAGAATGTTCAATGTTCAGCTCTGGTTCAACTGTACTATATAATGTATTGTGTAAGTAACTGAAAAATCTTCAATTTTTAGACGTCCTGGCTGGGACAGAAACCTTTTGTTCCTTTATTTGGAGACGGAAAAAACATTGTCCCAACTGTTCATGTTAACGACCTGGCCAGGTGAGACACAGCGCACTAACTGATCCTAAAATGTACTTTAATTATATTTTTATCCAGACGCAGAACACAGCCATACTAACTGTTTGATGAAAAAGACTGAGCCTGTTTAAATATTTGTATTTTTATTTCTGATTTTTTTTCCTTGTGTTTTTGTCTGTCAGTGTGGTCCAGAATGTGATTGAAGATCAGCCGCAGCCATATTACCTGCTGGCTGTGGATCGGTCCAAGAACACCATGGAGGAGATCATCAGGGTGACTAATGATGAAGACTTTTTAAACTTCAAATCTGACCTGAGATTCAAATAATTTGAATATATATTATAGAGCAGTTATGTCCTTCTGTGATGACTGTATACTGATGTTATGATAACATTTACATTATGAGGGTTTTTTTGCTCTCTTTCAGACCATTTGTTCAGCTCTTGGTCTTGGAAAGATCCAGAAGAAACCTTTTGAAGAAGCTTTCCTCGTCAAAGATCTGAGTGTATGTCTGATCTGTTATTTTACTACACTGCTCTCAGAGGATAACCTGACCCTCCAGACAGACAGTTCCATATATTCATCACAGAAATATTTCACTAGTCCGTCTGGAGAAGAGCCCATAGAAAATGCTTTCAGAGGCAGAACCTTCAAAAACAACTACAGCTGGTGATTGGATGATCATTCTGCCAGACATACTTATCAAAGACCAATCATATCAAGCCAAAGACAGCTAGACCCTGTTGTTAGCCGTTAGCTTAAACTACATTTCAGTCCTTAGACTATCATCTAACATTAAGTTATACCACACAGGTGTATCATTTACCACTTATATGTGACATGAACCTCTTGAACGCCAATTCTTACCAAGTTCTCCCATAAACTTCTGAAGAAAGCAGATTTCACCAGGTATCAATGAGTAACCATGACTATCATAGACTAACCGGCATCTCCCGCAGAGGATTTTTGCATCTCTCCCAGTTTCCCAGCAGTGATCCCCGGCTTCTCTGATTTGATCGTCCAAAACAAAACAACATGATTTCCCGTAAGAAAAGCTTTAGGTGACGTCCTTTGCTGTTCTTTTAAAGAAGGAATTGAGTCCATTTCTGATAAAACTGCAGATATTGCTGCATCCGCAGAGACCGCTTCAGAAGCCGCCATCGTTTCAAACATGCAGTCACTTCCTGCTGTGGGCCATCCGGCTTTTGGCCGTGAAGTCATTGGAGCTTGGCATGATGGGTCTGTGTGATTTCAGACAGTAGGCTCTAATTTCGTAGACCAGGCGCAGGCGGGGCAGGAGGCGCACCCACGCCTCTGTCCCTCCTACCGGCACAAGTAGCAGAGAGGGAGGAGAGGAGGCCTGAGTGGGTTTAACACAGCCGAGTGTGATCTCCACCAATCAAATGAACGCCTCTCCTCACCTAAATGTGCCATGGGCAAGTCGCAGTGACAATTTCACCTCGGTGGCGAAGAAGGTCAGAGCCGCTGTCACTTTTGCAACAACTGGGAGAGTGCAGGGGCCACCGCATAGTGGGCCATGATGCGCGTCACCGTGTGGACCACCTCGTGGGACAGATGTAATCTGTTCCTGTGTCATAATAGGAGTACAAAATTAAGTGATAATTACATTAAAACACAGCAGCAGGCTAATCCATTCATTATGCTTGTGATCCACCTGCATTCCTGGTCTGTCATCGCCAAATAGCAGAACCTTTGGTGAAAATATATCTCCTCCTCATCCTCCTTGCAATAATATACTCCATCTTTTTAGATCATGTTACGAATAAAGATTAAAACAGAGAAATATGGGCAATCACAGGTAAAACCTTAAGACACCAAGTGACTTACATTTCAGCGCACCTTCTGCGCATTTTTTTTAGAAAGAAAGTCAGAAAGTCATCCTTTATTAGTCCCTCATGGGGAAATTCCATTCTTTACACTCTGTTGAAACATGCTACACAAACACAGGCTGAAATGCACATGCACATGCAAACAGGTCCTATGATCATGCATTAATGGAGAGATGTCAGAGTGATGGCATGCTGCTCCTGAAGAAGCTACCGAGCAGTTTTTGTGTCAGTGCCTTGCTCAAGGGCACTTCGGCAGTGCCTAGGAAGTCAGCTGGCACCTCTCCAGCTACCAAACCAACTTCCAAACATGGTCCAGTTGGGACTTTGAACCGGCCACCCTTCGATCCCAAACCAAAGTCCTTACAGACTGAGCTACTGCTGCCCCAGTAGCACGAAATTGTCACTGTGCCAAGCTGAATCTTTTGACACCTCCCCCTGGTGCGCTGTCACACCCATTTCGGCGCAGCCGGTCTACCAAATTGCCAAATTGGCTGTGCACGGCGGTGCACCGGACAAAATTACCATTGCGTGGGGTGCGCCAGGCTGCGCCGCCCTGAGTTGCGCCAGGAAATTAGAGCCCAATGAATCAGGCAGGTCCATCTGCAGTGCAGGGTTAATGAGAGGATTGTTTCAGGTCCAAATCAAAAGAGCTCCAGTAACACCTGTAGTTAAGGAAACAACTTTAGTAGACCGACACGTTTTAGCTTGTGGCCATCAGCAGGGTCCCTGACCTTGGACCGGTCTAATAAAGTGGTTTCCTGAAGTGTTTTGGGGCTCTTTTGATTTCTTTAAGATTTTTTTCTCTCCGAGCACCTTGAAAGTTGGTGTTGTAGTGCCAGAACATGTGACCTCTGACGATTATTACAGGTCACAGTACATAAATATTTAGAAAGAGCCCCAGCTTCTGTAATGAAAAACAGATAACAGTCGACATTTGCTCAGCTCATATTTAAGTAATATGTTTAAAGGTCCATGTCCTGGTGTATTTGACCATTTACATCATGTTTTGGTGTCTATTGAGCAGGTTTTTGATTTTAATTAATAAGAAAATGAAAATGCCATCTCTGTAGAGGATCTTCCCTCCACTTTGGAAATGCTCTGATCTGAGGGGGGCGGGGCTACAAGAGACTGTGATAATGAGCTCTGCGATGATTGGCACGCAGCAGAGCAGACTTTCAAAACAGCCATTGCATCTGCCTGTTACATGCAGAAAACACACATGTAGGTGGAGGCTGTATAGCTATGACATCATTAACCTCAGGGAGTAGAAACTGAGCATTTTTAGGGGCAGTTTTCTATAAAGACGGAGAGAGCATTTCTCTGTGAGCTGAGAGTTTAGATAAAGATTTCCTATTCTTCGGCTTCACAAGACCTTTCAACGACATAAAAGAGAAAACCAGTGATTTATCAGGACATGAGACCTTTAAATGCTTTTGTGGATCAAGAGCACATAAAGAAAAAAGATCAGTTCTTACAGTTGGGACGATTGTTGCATGAATGAACCCTGATAGGAGCAAACTAGGGTTGGGCATCTAGAGTATAATGCCGATACGATATACATCTCGATACAATGTCTCCAATCCGATACATTAAAGATGCATGCGTGGCATTTCACGATGCAATACGATACGATTCACACCCAAATCACGATACAGAGCGATTCAGCACTTTCTAATTGGACAAAGTTCATATGGAGTTGTAAAAGAGGATGCTGTGCAATTAAATTATTATTTTTTTTTTTTACCTAGTAAAACCATGACTTTTCACTTTTCTCTTAGAGCCTGAGTGCCTGTTTTAAGTTTACAGTGCAGTGCCATTTTCAAACACGACATATTTAAGTATCCTCAAGATAAACAAGATCGTATAAGTGCAAGTCCATTGCTTACTTTATGTGGGTTGAATAAATAATGCACCCAAAATGAGTTGGTAATACTTATTAATAAATGTAGAAATACAAATTATGTATTAAATAGATCGGATTGTATCGATAAAAATGTTTAATAACTGTTAAATCTCGATATGCTTCCAAAATTGCATTCATTCTCAGCTGCTCTACTGGTGCACTCGCATCCCTAGAGCAAACACATTCTTTATCAAATAAGTGTTCCTGATAATTATAATTTATTTTAATATGAACAAGTCTGTCTTAACAAAAAAGTCTTAAAATAATGTTAAAACTTGACAAACGTCATCAAATTGTGATAAAACGGCCTACACACGTCTTTGTGTGAAAGTCCATGTAGACAGAATGTCCTCAGAACAGTCAAACTCACAGACTGATGTCCACATCAGTTAAGGCTTCAGCTGTTAGCTTCATTCCTCTGAAAAGCTTTAGTGTCTCTGTTGTTGAAGTTATACTTAGAGATGCAGCCAGCATGTAACTACAGCCCTTGTTTTGCTCTACATGGTGAGGTGAGGCAGCTCTGACAAACTTAGCACATCAAATATTGGCTGGTTTATCAGCTGGGTTAGCTTAGCATTAGCTTTACTGTCGTTGGCTTTTGCTGACCCTGGGTGGAGCCTCATGTCCACTCTGTTTTACTCTCATGCACCCCCCTGTGTTTTGTCCATCTTTTATGTCCCTTCATGTCCAAAATACGTCCACACAGTGGGATTAAATAAGGACAGTGCTTTCCTTTTGTCTCCCTCTCCTGTGCAGCCATGTTTGTTTACATCTAACTCTTGGACAGTGAACGTCATCTGACCTTGCTCCGCATCACCATCCTGTTGACTTAATGAGAAATTGATTTTATTTAAAAGCTTTATTTAATTAATGTGAAATTTTTTTTTTATATAATAATGCCATTCCACCTAATGTACTGCTATAGTGTATCAAATTTTCCCCCACCTCTACTTTTTAACCAAACAGCTGACGTCGCTCTGGGTTCATCTGAGATTTAACACAGTCTTTGCTAAGAAAACAACCTTATCCCCCTGACAGTGACACCAGTGCCAGGGTGTTACCATAAAAACCTCTAATGTGTTAAACTCAGAGCTGTTTGAGAGTGAGGAGGTCAGATTTATGCATCATTAAATATCAATTATTCATAAAATCACAGTGACCTTTGACCTCCAAAATGTAACCAGTCAACCTTCAAGTCCAATTGTTGGATTTTAGGTCATGGGGAGCCTGTCCTGGCTGTTACTAGACATCCACCATGGACTGGTCACCAGACAATCACAAGGCTGACATTTAGAGACAAACATCCATTTAAACTTAGCCTGCAGGCAAATCAGGACAACCAGCAAACCTCTCGATCATGTTTCTGGTCTTTTTAAAATCTGTTGACATGTTGTTCACATGTTCCAGGCGATGGAGGCCGACTCCCTGCAGGTGAACCTTCGTATGGACGCCACTCTGACGAATGAGCTGTTCTCTGTGAACTGGAGCTGTGAGGATGGACTGGTGGTGAACATGGAGAAGGTGGTGGACGAGTACAGAAATACCAGAGGGCTGCTGGTAGGAAATGAAGCTGATTAAACCAGAAAGTACTCCATACACATATACCACGGTTCGGACAGGGACGTCAAATGCTTTAAAATCAAAAATGTAGGGTCCTTTAAAGTATGAAAAGTCTTAGTACTACTTTTTTTTTAGCTTGTTTCCAGTTTTTATAAATCCATCTCCTCTTGAAAGAACATTATTATTCTGTCCTGTTTTTGTTGTTATTAGCACTGTGCAAATGTGCTTTGTAGCTACGCTCACGAGCCACTTTATTAGGTACATCATTTAAACTGCTCATTGACACACATGGCTAATCAGTCAATATCATGGCATCAACCCAGTGCATTTGGTCATGATCAAGACAACCTGCTGAAGTTCAAACAGAGCATCAGGATGAAGAAGAAAGGTGGCTTAAAGACTTTGTATGTAGCTGGTCCATCTGAAACTGCTGATCTACTGGGACTTTTACACACAACCCTCTCTAGGGTTGACATAGAATGATCTGAAGAAGTGAAAATATCCAGTGAGCAAAAGATCTCTGTGCCAGAATGCCTTGTTGATGTCAGAGGTCAGTGGTCAGAGTGGTTGAGATGATAAAAAGACAACTGAACTCAAATAACCACTCGTTACAACCAAGGTATGAAGAAGACCATTTCTGAACACAACACATCCAACCTTGAAGAAGATGGACTACAGCAGCAGAAGACAACACCAGGTGCCACACCTGTCAGCAAAGAACAGGAAACTGAGGCCACTACTCACATGGGCTCACCAAGAACATTGTAAAAGTGTCTCCTGGTCTGATGAGTCTGGATTTCTGCTCCACATTCAGATGGTAGGCTCAAAGTTTGGTGTGAACCAGAGCATGTGAGCGGAGTGGAGTGGTGAGATTTCCTGCTCCTCGTTCACAGAGCTGTTCCTTGCACCTGCTCCGCCGCTCTGAGCAGATGCGCGCCGCTCCGCTCACTCAAATTTCTACCCGCTCCACTCAAATCACTCACCGCTCACTCTACGAAAATACCGGAGTGCATTGCATTCACTGGATAAAAAAAAAATAGATGATTGCAGGTGACCTGCACTGAGGTCTAAAGCTGCGTTCACACCGACCATAATTGCGTTGCCCACTGAAGTTGCGTCGCGTGTCCATAAATACCTCATTTTGGTCACCGTCGCCCGTCGCTGTTGCTCGGTGACGTCACACCTGCTCGAGTTTCACCGCAATCATATCATATATAATAAGATGTATTAGCTGACACTATTCCAGCTGTATTCTTTTCACTCACCTACCAACCACAAAACACTGCAGCTGATGTCCCTGCAGCAGCATCGTCTGTCAGTTCTCTGTGGTCCCGTCTAGGTGGATTGTCACTCTGTGAACTGGAATGAAAACTGTCTGTCACGGGTACTGTCACACACCCACAGAACACTGATTGGCTGTTGCCGCACAGCCACACGCGACATCGCCTGGAGAGTCAAACTTTTCAACTTTGGTGACTAGGCGACGAGCGACATGGTTTCCCAGGACGCGTCCGTCGCGTCGCGGGAGGGTTAGCCCCGCCCCATCGCGGCTGTACATTGACTTTACATGGAGAGTGGTCGCAGAGGTCACAAAGTCGTGTTCAGTGTGTACGCACCTTAAGAGCTTTTGCGCTGTCCGCAGTGCTGATCAGAGTTGTCAACATCCAATTTCTGACAAAAAACAGTGTGGGTGGCTGAACAATTAATTACACACAGATGCACTCTGTGTGAGACGCTTGGTTTGAGCGGTATTGGAGCAAAATTGGAGCGGGATGGAGCAAAAGATAAGGTGCTTTTTAGAAAAAAATGCTTCGTGTTTCACCCAAATTCCTTCCGCTTGCGCCCCCGCTCCACTCACATGCCCTGGTGTGAACATCATAAAGCATGGATCCATCCTGCCTTGTATCAGTGGTTCAGGCTGCTGCTGGTGCTGTGATGGTGTGGGGGAGATTTTCTTGGCACACTTTGGGCCCCTTAGTCCCACCTGAGCCTGGTTTAAACCCCCACAGCCTACCTGAGTATTGTTGCTGACCATGTCCATCCCTTTAGGACCACAGTGGACCATCTTCTGATGAAGACTTCCAGCAGCTCCATGTCTCAAAGCTCAGATCATCTCACACTGGTTCCTCCAACTTGATGACGAGATTGCTGTACTCCGGTGGCCTCCACAGTCACCAGATCTCAATCCAATAGAGCACCTTTGGGATGTGGTGGAACAGGAGATAAATTTGTAGCGGCTGTGTGACGTGGCTGTGTCATGGAGATATGGACCAACATCTCTGAGGGATGTTTCAGAGACCAGAGAGGTGTACCTAAAGAAGTGGCCAGTGAGTGTGTAGCTTTGTTCAGATCTAAACGATGAGGTGTTAGAGCTGCAGAGACGCCACAGCGGGGCAGGCAAGCCAGGCAATTGCACAGGGCGCCAATCTGGAAGGGGCCTCTAGAGGCAGCTGACATTGGTCCATATCAATGACAAAATGATTGAAGTGCTTTAGACACTGCAGTGTCAATGCATTGGGAACCCCCTGCATAGGGCCCCTTACTAGCTGTTGCTGGCTAGCCCACTGCTCCCGAGACACGGCTAATATTCATCTATATCAACGACACAAGCTGAAACCCCATAAACACTTCAATGACACATCAGGTGGGAATCTCCCTAATGGGCCCCCTACTACTTGCAGACCTTTTCAAACTGAAGCAAAAATTAACTGAATGCATCCCTCAGGGCATGCAAAAAGGTAAAAAAAACCAAAAACCTAGAAGATGAGATATGGAAGACATCACTGCTGCATTTGCACAAGCCGAGGCTCACAAACAGAGATTTTAGAAACAAACTGCACCAGGACATGGATGTGGATATGGGACCAAATACACAAACTGTATTTGACTTTGTTGTGTTTGTGTCATTCGGAAGACTTCACACATGTCGGTTATGTTTGTTATGTTCATAAATTGTATGTAAAGTTTTCTTTTAGTCTTGGTTTTTACATGAGCCTCCATGGTTCCTCTTGCCTGGGGTGTCTATAAATGCCCCTATACAGACATGATGGTCCTAAAGTGTGCGGAGCGTCATGATTGTTGTTCTAACCCTTATGACTGTGTGCTGTGTTCCAGCCTCTGCATGTGTGTGTTGTTGGTCCACCTGCGGTCGGTAAGACCTCATTCTGTAAACACTTCAGTGATCTTTATAAGGTTCATCACATCAGTCTGAAGGAGACCATCGCTGAGGGCATCGCACAGCTGGTGAGATCCCAGAAGAGCTAACACACAGTAACCGAAGACGTTTCCTCCACGTCTTCAATGATATACTGTGGATATTTTTGCAGGAGTTTTTGGTGAAGAACTCTGATCCAGAATCAGCAACTGATGAGTCTGCAGCAGCTGAGGAGCTTCTGTTCAGTCTGAAGGAGAGCATGAAGCAGAACAGAGGTACACAGATAGAGCTGATGGACTTTCTGATATTACCAACAGAAGCCTCCACAACCAAAAAAGTCCAACAGATAAAATGATTTCAAGTCCATTTCGGCCTGTATTCAGGTGAAGACACCTCAAAGGCAAGACATTTCATGTTCAGACTCATAAAATGTATTGTTCTGGCTAGGGCTGGGTATTGTTAAGAACCTGACTATTCAATTTGATTTCGATTCTTTAGGTTGTGATTTGATTCAGTATCAATTCAGTAAGAAGTAAAAAAAACACAAATAATTAGAGTACCTTTTGACAATTTTTGAATTTTTATTTTGATGCCAATGTGACCATATGTGGTATGTCATCTCACATTTTTGAGCAAACATCTAAAAATAAAAATTTGCACAATAATAACTTATTTGTGCATATACAAAAGTAAAATAACATTACAGTTAATGCTTTGATTGTAAATGTCCACCTGGTCTTTTTTTGTCAATAAATGTGTCAGGAATTGTCCTTTGAATAATTTTTTTTCACCCTTTTTTCACGAGAAATAAAAGTAAACAATTCTTGCAAGTATTTGCAAGAATTTGTCATTTTTTTTACTGTCATTACTGTTTTAAGCATTTATTTTAAATGCTTAAAACAGTGTGTAATTACAAGAAAAGAATAAAAACAGATTTGAATTTTTACCAGGATTCTCTTTATAAACAGTTGTAAATGAACATGTAGAAATTTTCTGAGATGTCCAAAAATAAACTTTAACCATTTTACATAAACTCAAAAATTTTTGTTTTCCTACAGCATTTAGTGCCCATGTTACAGCCTGTTATATTAGACCATGTCCAGGCGTTTTTGTACTGATAGTAGTCCCTAAAGCAGTTCCTGTCAAACTGGGGACAAAAATATCAACATTTCTCCCTCCAATATTTCTGAAATTACTATTTATGGAATCCATAAAAAACAAACTATGATGAAAAAGACGATCAATGACAAAAAAGACAGTAAACCATGGGGAAAATACGTTGGAAACACGGCAAAACACGGAGAAAATACAGCAAAAGAACGGAAAGAAAACACTCCAGAATGATACTAATGCTATTGTTTACAATATTTTACATTATTTACACAGAAAATACTGATAAACCACCGTTAAACCATTCACATGCCCGCCTCTAAATCCTATCACTCTGCTGTTTGGCTGAGCAGACTTCCAACCCCTCCCCCTCAGTCCATGCAGTATTACCGTAATGCACCATATATCAACGGAAAGCTCGGCTTCTCAGCTTCTCGAATCCATTGGAATTATTTGAATAGTGTGGATGCTCAAGGAGTTATGGTAATTTGAATCATGCATGTCTTCTCTCACTGGCGACAGCTGGATAAACACTGAAAAAGTGCACAGCGCCCCCACTGGCTAGGAGGTGAATCGATTAAGAGGATTTGCTGAATTGATGTTGAATTGGGAAGGGAAATATTGCAATGCATTGATAAATCGAAATTTATACCCACCCCTAGTTTTGGCAAATATTCAGTCATCTTGATGCCTGCAACATGTTCTCAAAAAAGCTGGGACAGGGGCAACAAAAGACTAAAAGTTAAGGAATGCTCTAAAAACACTTGTTTGGAACATTCACAGGTGAACAGGTTCATTGGAGTCAGGTGAGAGTCATGATTGGGTATAAAAGCAGCATCCCTGAAAGGCTCAGATGTTCATAAGCAAAAATGTGGCGAGGTTCTCCACTATGTGAAAAACTGTGTGAGCAAATAGTCCAACAGTTTAAGAACAGCGTTTGTTGATGTACAATTGTAGTGGATTTATGGATATTATCATCTACAGTTCATAATATCTTCAAAAAATTTAGAGAATCAGAGAAATCTGAAAACCAACACTGAATACCTGTGGCCTTTGATCCCTCAGGCAGCACTGCATTAATTATAAAGCAGCATCATTCTGTAAAGGATATCACTTCAGAAAACCATTGTCAGTTAACGCAGTTCATCTCTACATCTACAAGGTCATGCAACAACAAAGCCATATATCAACAACACCCAGAAACACCGCCGGCTTCTCTGGGTCGAGCTCATCTGAGATGGACTGAGGCAAAGTGGAAAAGTCTGCTGTGGTCTGAGTCCACATTTCAGACTGTTTTTGGACATCATGGACGTGGTGTCCTCCAGGCTAAAGAGGAAAAGGACCATCCAGACTGTTATCAGAGCAAAGGTCAAAAGACAGCATCTGTGATGGTATGGGGGGGTGTTAGTGCCCATGGCATGGGTAGCCACAGTGTGGCTTCATAGTGAAAGAGTGCAGGGACTAGACTGACCTGCTGCAGTCCACACCTGTCTCCACTGAACAGGTGTGGAGCATTATGAAGACAAACAACAGAGACCCTGGAATGTTAAGTGACTGAAGTCAAGAATGAGAATGAGAAAGCTTCAACAGTCAGTGTCCTCAGCTCACAAACACTCATGGAGAGTTGTTAAAAAAAAACAAAGGTGATGTGACATGGTGGTAAACATGCTTCCCAGCATTTTTTGAACATGTTACAGACCTTTATTCAAAATGAGTGAATATTTGTAACAAAACATTGATGTTTTCTCAGTTTAAACATGAAATACCTTGTCTTTGTATTGTAGTCAATTGAATATAGGTCAAAAAAAGATTTGGACATCATAAGATAAGATAAGATAAGATAAGATAAGATATCCTTTATTAGTCCCACAGGGGGAAATTCCAAAATATACAGCAGCTGCAGGATACAGGAGAAGTACTGAAAGATAAGGTAATTACAAATCAAATACAGTAATGAAAAAATAGAAATAAAATTTAAAAAAAAAAAGTGTAAAAAAGTATATACTATAAAGTCAGTGGCATATTTACAGTCCTGATGTACATGTTTGTTGTTTGACAGATGGTTATGTACATGTTGATATTTTACAGGATAAGATTTGAGATATTATAATATAAATATGGTGGCTATGTACATGTTTGGTATTTTTGCAGTGAAACATTTTAGGTATCACATATAAATAAAAATGTGGTTTATTGCACACTGGAGAGGTTTTTGTTATAAAGTCTGACAGCTGCAGGAAGGAAGGACCTGCGATACCTCTCCGTCACACACTTCGGGTGGAGCATCCCGTCACTCACGGAGCTCCTTAGTGCAGTGAGTGTGTGTTGGAGGGGGTGGGAGTCTTTGTCCATCATGGAGGACAGCTTGGCTGTAGTCCTCCTCTCCACCACCTCCTCAACCGGTTCCAGAGGGCATCCCAGGACTGAGCTGGCCTTCTTTATCAGTTTTTTCATTATCAGTTATCAGTTTTTATCATTATATCAGTTTTTATCATTATATTCTTTTTATAATTTTTGTTTCACACAACATCCCAACTTCATTTGAATTGGGTCGCGGAAATGAAGTTAGACATTAATGGATCTTAAAAGAGTAAATAAGTGCAGAGCAGATCTGGATGTTAAATCTACTTCATTTATCATAATTTGAAGTTGATCTCGTTCAGGTTTGTTGGAGGATCACCTTTTGGTGAGGGTGCTGAGGATCAAACTGACCTCTAACCCATGTAAGAACCAGGGCTTCATCCTCGACGGCTTTCCAAAAACATTCCAACAAGCCAAAGAGCTCTTCTCTGGTGAGACACACCAACATGACACACACATTAAGACACAGTCTCAAATTAATATACAAAAATACAAATGAACAAGCGTGTCTCTTTCAGATGAGGATCATTATCCTGACACAACTCTGACGGCCTCACACAGCTCCAGGATCATCCCCGGTCTCTGCAACACATGAGAACTCTGTTTAGAAGTCTAAATCTATTCTTTGAAATCAAGAATGAATCTACGGATAGATTCAGTAACACAGAAGTTTAAAATTGTTATATCGTTGTTGTATGTGTGATATCTGCTGCAGTTGTCTTGTGTCCTCATGTCTTTGTCCTGTTGTCTGTCCTTTATGTCTCTTTCATGCTCCTATTGTCTCTTTACACAATTACACAGCAGGCTGTGCACGTGCCTCAAAACAAGAAGGCTGCTGGTTTGACCCCTGTTTTGGTCAGGGCCTTCCTGTGTGGAGTTTGCATGTTCTCCCAGTGCATGCATGGGTTCTTTCCGGGCACTCCAGCTTCCACAGACCCAAAACATACTCATTTGTTTGATTGGTGACACTAAATTGCCCTTAGGTATGAGTGTGAGCGTGAATGGTTGTATGTCTCTCTGTGTGGCCCTGTGATTGGCTGGTTACCAGCTCAGGCTGTAACCCTGCCTCTTGCCCACTGTCAGCTGGGATAGGCTCCAGCCCCTGCAACCTCTAAAGGGATAAGCAGTATAGATTAAATATATGGGATATGCTGTAGATGGACAATTTGTCCATCTATATCTTGTATATCGGCGGTTATATTGTCAGAATGTACAAATGTAACAACATGGTTTGCCTCATCCACTTTTATAAATCAGCAGTTTCATTAGCTAAATGTTGCTTGTCTTGCTTCACATCAGTTTCTAACGCAAACAGACTGTCACCATCAAGAAAGGTCAGTTTGAAGGGGAGGCTTTGAGCTCAGTGTTTGGAAATGTCAGAATATCAGATATTGGTGAAAAACCAACCTTGTGCATACCAACTAAAGAACCATTGACTTAAATTAAAGAAACCGTATTTATAACTGTATCGACAATGCAACATCTGAACAGAACCAGTAGTACAGTTTATCTGGTGTTAGATTAACTGGTGGCTCTTATTAGGCCTCTGTGTTCCTGACTGATGAGTTTATCCATGATTTAGACGACATTAAAGGTACCAGAGTTTACTGAGATCCAACACAAGTTCAAAAAGGGAAGACTGCAAAAATCCAGCGGCAAAACAAAGTGCTCAGGCTTGACTAAAAAAAAAAAATACTGATCTGGTTTTTAACCTGAGCCTCATGTTATAGTTGTATGCCGTAGGGCCAGTGTGGCCCCCAGATTAAGTCAGCTTTCAGAAAGAGCCGAGGTCCGTCAGTTTGGGAATGACTCCTGTCTGTCAAACACCCGGCTGTGCTTCAGGTCATGGTCGCATGTTATTTAAGAGTCATTGTGAGATTTTTATAACTTCTCTGCACATTTGTATTGTCTGTGGTAAATTTATGATGCCTTGTTGCAAATGTTGATGTCATGCATGATTTTATTGTCTTATTTCAAGCTTTTATGTCTCAGTAAAAATCTTGCATGTTTTTATCATGTAGGTTTTACGTGTCTGTCTGTCTGTCAGTCTTTGACGCTCTATTGCAGCTCTTTTTATTTCCTGTTGTGTATTTGAATATGGGATTGCATTTTTATTATGTAATTTTCATTTTATTTTTTGGTGTCTTATTTCAAGCCTTTAGTTTCTTGTGCTCTTGTTTGTTGCCCAATTTTGTTTGAGTTTTATAAAAACAATAGAAAATGCAAACATTTGCAAAAAAGTATAAATCAAACATTAAGTTGGCAGGTAAAACCAACTAAATACAACAGAACACAGAGAATGATGAACAAACAATATGTAAACAAGGATTTAGCAAGATGGGACAAAAAATAGAGAAACGAATAAAGGCAGAAAAGGACCTTCATAAAATGGTGATAAAAGTACATGGTCAGATAGAGGACTAGCTTGTGTAAATAGAAACATACTGTATATGCTACAATACATATGCCCACATGTATACACAAATAAATACACATAAAACATACATTAACATGTAGAACAAGAATGTTTGGGAAAAAAATTGAAAAAGAGTGATAACATAAATTAATGAAGAACAGAGAAATCTGAAATAATAAAATAACTACAAGAGTAATAATAGTAATATTGAAATTAACAGGACAAGGCAGGGGGGCACTGGAATTGTCAACCACGTATCTCTAAAATGAGACAAAGAGAATGATGATAAATTATAACAAAGTGAAAATAGGTAAATGATTTCAGTAAACAGAAATAATGATAATTATTACAATAACAGTGATCTTGTTTTGTGCTCTGTTGGCTTTGCGTTGGTTTGTCTGGAGCACCTCGTGGTCCTTCCCATGAATGTCTCTCTGTGTTCATTCAGAGCTCGTGTTGGTCCTGGATGCCACAGACTCCTTCCTTCAGGATCGGGTGATGAATCTCCCCGAGCGAATTGTTCAGGAGCAAAACTACGAGCAGGATCTTTTCCTGCAGAGACTGGACCGATACAGAGACCGAAACCTGGAGGACGAAACTGTCCTGAACTTCTTCGATGAGCTGGACGTCCCACTCCTCAACCACGGTAAATAACCCCCTCCCTGACTCTTATTGTTGTTTGAGCGTTTGAAGGTCACACCAAACCTCCAATCTGCTGCTTCACCCTCAGAGGTCACCAACAGGACTGAGCCCCACTGTCTGCAGCTGATGCAGAAGATCATCAGCAAGCTGGGTCCACCGAGGACCTACAGCCGCAGCAGAGAGGAGGTGGAGGAGGAGGAGAAGAGGAAGGAGGAGGAGAGGATGAGGAGGGAGGCGCAGGAGAGAGCCCAGGAGAAGAGGAGGGATGAAGAGGAGGCTGGGCAAAGAGCTGCACACTGGGAGGAGTGGGTATGTGTTAGACCTGGTTAGTCGACCAGGATCAGTCGATGATGAGTTTGGCAAAATTGGCTCATCAAATTTTGATAAAAATCTAGTTTCATGCATCTGTGAAGACATTTCAGCTGAGTGACTGATTGTGTTTGATGGTTTTACTGATGTTTGATGGATCCTTGTGTAATTCAGACTAAACGCCTGGAGGAGGTGAGGCAGCAGGAGGAGGAGCTGCTGGAGGTTCAGTCCATCTCCATGAGGACCTACCTGATGGAGCAGGTGATGCCCACGCTGAGACGAGGGCTGATAGAGTGCTGCACCGCCCGACCCAATGACCCCGTGGACTTCCTGGTACTACACCCAGCACACCTCACTCATTATTCACACCTTACCAGAGGTACTTTAACACGTGATGAAAACGAGGCTTCTCCACAGGTACAGGAACCTTTGAGGAGCCCTGTAGGTTTGGACAGCAGGAACCAGGGTCTACATTTTTAGTTCAGAGGTGACTGATGTTGATTACTTTCCGAAGGTCCAGGGCTCTCAGTTATCAAAAGTGTGTGGGAAATGTCTTGAACTCTGTCTCAGGTATGAAGTTTAGAGTGGGCTTCAGTACAAAAATAGTCCAGGTTTATCATGCGGGTAAATGGGGCTGATAGATCCCACCTGTTCCTAAACAACAGGCCTGTGCAGTAGAGCTGGGAAACTCATCCAACTTCGATGGAGATTACAATCACTGCCTTCCACAGTCATGAAAACTGAGTTATAGAGATATAAAGATAACTGTGCCACATGACATGCATGGCTCCTTTTTCTTTTCCATTATTATCATCAAGGTCATCAGAAATGCATTACAAATTTCTGATGAACTTGATGAAGGCCACAAGCCGAAACGCGTCGGTCAAATAAAGTTGTTTCCTGAACTACAAGTGTTACTGGAGCTCTTTTGATCTCTTCAAGACTTTTTCTCTCCTAGCACCTTGGAAGTTGGTGAAGTTGTGCCAGAATTTCTGACCTTTAAAACCAGTAATTGAGCAGCCCTTCCCTACATGTTCTGGGTCTTTGAATGTAGAAAAATTCCAAGAACCAAAATTATAGAAGGTAATAACACACCCCTTTAAAGCGTTTTTTGTATGTTCACACCTCATTTTTCAGTCGGAGGAAAAGGATGTGAGCTTGTCTGCGTTGTTATGATGATGGTAACATCACCGTCTACAGGTCTGGCTCGAGCCCTACACCTTTTTTTCCCCATCAAACATTTTCTGGTTAAAAAACTTTAAGACTAAAAGGGGAAGTCTGTTTTCTGTTGACTGTTGTTCTGTAGGCGGCCTAGGGCTCACATACAGTCAGGGTTCCTTCATCCATACAGTCATTATAACACTAATGGAGCCTATCCCAGCTGCCATTGGGCTAGGTTGCCAGCCAATTACAGGGCCACATAAAGAGACAGACAACCATTCATACACAGACTTACACCAAAGGGAAATTTAGAGTTGTTAGTAAATCTGGCAAGCGTGTTTTGGGGGTTAAAGGGGTGAAACAGGAGTGCCCTCAGACAACTCTCACAGGCACAGGGAGAGCATAAAAATTCCACACAGAAGGGGCCTGTCGGACATGGGGAGTCAAACCAGCAACCCTCTTGCTGTGAGGCCATAATGCTGCCCAGTCAGGCAACATGGATCCTGAAACAGTTTTTAACCATTATAACATTTTTGAGGCCATTAAAACTCTTAAAAATCACACTTCAAGCAGCACTATGTAAGATTCCAGCTTTCAGCTCTCTAGCGACCTCTATGGTCGTTGAGTGTAACTGCACTGCCTCACACCAACGTGCATTTGTTGACATACAGAGGGAAGTCCCAGAGTGGATAAAACAGATACTTTCAGGGAGGATAACGTCACAGCCCGCCTCCCTCTTAAGCCTCGTGTATGAGAAATGAGAAAAAGCTTCTGCTCATCCACGACCTCTGAGAGCAACAAGAGGACACGGAGAACAGCAGACGCCATATTTGTTCACATTTCTCATGATGCTCCATGTCTTTGTCTCTGGTTTTAGTGTCTGTCTACATCAGTGTTACAGCACCACCTACAGGCCTGGCATATATACTACAGTGTTTTCATGTGGACGAACACGTTCACTGAAACAATGCCGTCTTCACAGAGAATGATTTCAATATTAAAAAACATTTTCACCTCCCTGTAGACAGGGCCGAAATAACATCCCCCTCCCTGAGCACAGATTGTCCTCAGGTGTGCAGCAGGTAGAGGGAGGGGCACGTCATGGACCCCAGACAAATATGGACCCCAGAAACTATTTAGCTTCTTTTAGAGGGTCCCTGTGGATCCATAAAAAGTTTTTACAAAGATTAGATCTTTTTCTGTCTTAAAAAGTCTTATTTTTACTAACTTTTTTTTCATCACTTTTTGTGACATTTCTGGTGACTTTATCAAATCCACAGTCTAGTTAGCTTTGCCTTTATGAGTGACATATTGCATAAAGTAATTAAATTACGTTATTTTACTATTCAGAAAATATTTATGAAAAATAGAAACATGAGCCCCACAACAGTTGGCCTCTAGATGAGAAATAAAGAAAATGTTTGGTAAACAAGAGTAATGAGTTCAGACAAGGATGACCAACTGGCAGCCCAGGGACCACATGCGGCCCTCAAACTCTTATAAATGCGACCTGGCAGTCATTTTACAATATTTAAAATACTACGTTTATGATCATATACAGACAAAATCTGCCATGAAAACATAAAAAGCAGCAGCATTTTAAAGAACACTGAGCTATGAAATGGCTTTAACTGTTTCTGTGAAACCCATTTTTATGATTCTGTCAAAATTAAAATGCGAGCAAAAACTGGCTGAAACTGGCTTGAACTCTGTGTTTAGCTTATGTAATAACATACTTCTGATTGCATTTGAAGTTAAAAATATACAAAAGTACATAAAGTAAAATATATAGATACATTTTGCTATCCTTTAACCTCTTCTGCTGAAAATGTGTCCCTCTGGCGGTGAGGATGAACTAAATGTCTCCCTCTTGGTATCAAAAGTTCCCGTCCCTGAGCTAAGTTCTATAAATTAAACCTGCATCCTGCACAATGGGAATCAAGCTAAAGCACCTTTAATGTCTGATTTTACTGAGTTTGATTCTAATTTATTTCATTTTCTCTCATTTCAGGCCGAGTTCCTGTTAAGAAACAACCCGTCAGACTACTGAGAGGAGGTCAGTCTGGGGATGAAGCAAATGAATAAATGACAGTGAAAACAGAGACATTCTTCAGTTTATTGGAGGCAGTTAAAGGTGTTGTATCTGTATTAAATGAACCTCAGTAGAACCTTTATCCTTGTTGTCACATGTTTCAGTGTCCCTTCGCTCACGCTGCGGCGTTGATTAGGTCTGATTTGTCTCCGTCCCCATCGTATTTCTCCCGCTCTGCTCGGGCTCTGCTGTGCCGGCCCCGGCTTAAAAACAGCCTGAAACGGCGGATCAAAGTGCGCGTGAAGCCGGCAGCTCATTAGGAAGTTAATTTGTGTAATGAACTCGGTAAAGTGAAAGTAGACACTCTCGGGTCATAACGGCTGTGATTTGGCTGCAGACACCGGGATGGATAAATGTTTGAAACTGCAGCTCGTTTGTGTCGCTCTCATGTCGACGCTCGTGGCTCCAAAGTGAGTGTAATTATTCTGACAGAACACAAAATTATTTCAATGAACGCACTTAATCACCAGACGGGGAAATTAGTTTGGCTTATTTGGGAAACGTCGTGACGAGAGCGGGAAGGTAATTTGCCTGAGCCATCTGTGAGGACAGGTATGAACAGAGAGGACAAAGTCATCATGAGAACGAAGAATGTGCACAAATATAAGACTCTGAGGTGTGATGGGAGCTGAAACATGGAGGAAAGGAAACAAGCAGAATGTGACCACTCTTCTCCTGCAGGGACCAAATCATCAACACTCTAGAGCTGTGAGATACAGACCAAAATCATCTTCTGGTTAGACACAATATCTACACTTACTGGTCAGTTTATTAGGTACACCTCCATGGTCCCAGGTTGGACCCCCTTCACTGTCAGAGCTCCTTCATTCAACAAGGAGCTGAAACATTCCTCAGAGATGTTGGTCCATGTCTCCATGACAGCATCACACAGCTGCTGAACATCCATGATGAGAATCTCCTGCTCCACCACATCCAAAAGCTGCTCTATTGGATTGAGATCTGGTGACTGTGGAGGCCATTGGAGTCCAGTGAAGAGGCCAGTGTGAGATGATCTGAGCTCTGAGACATGGAGCTGCTGGAAGTCTCCATCAGAAGATGGTCCACTGTGGACATAAAGGGATGGACATGGTCAGCAACAATCCTCAGGTAGGCTGTGGGGTTTGAACCATGCTCAGGTGGGACTAAGGGGCCCAAAGTACAGCCTGAACCGCTGATCCAAGGCAGGATGGATCCATGCTTTATGATGGTCACACCAACCTCTGAGCCTACATCTGAATGTGGAGCAGAAATCCAGACTCATCAGACCAGGAGACACTTTTACAATGTTCTTGGTGAGCCCATCTGAGTAGTGGTCCCAGTTTCCTGTCATCTCCTGCAGAGCTCTGAGTTCCTGTTGACTTTCTATCATCTCCAACCACTCTGACCATTCTCCTCTGACCTCTGACATCAACAATTAACCAGTGAGCAGCAGGTCTCCGGGCCCTTTTTGGCCTAGAGACCTGATGCTCACTGGTTAATTTTCTCTCCTTAAGACCATTCTCCTTGAACTTTGGAGGTGGTTGTGTATGAAAGTCCCAGTAGATCAGTAGGATTTGACAGACCAGCCTGTGTGGCACCAAGAATTATACCACGTTCATATTGAATCTGCTGCTTCTGTCAGACATTTATTTTATTCTTTTTAGATACACATGTTCTTGGGCTTCTTTGTTCTTCACTAATAATGCAGAGACCATAGACAGACCCTTAAAGGGGGCAGGGATAAGGGGAAGACTCATTGCTATGATGCAGCCACTTCAATTTTAACCCCTACCAGCCAAATATCAGCCAACTTCCAACCTGGGAAGCCCCCCAAGTCTCTAGGGGTGTGCCTAAATCCCACCATAAACCCGCCCATTCATGCAGTTGCAGGGTGTCCTCATGGCATGTTGCCCCTCTCAGGAGGGCTTCAGCATTAGTCTGTATCAGACCAGCGTTAGGAGAATCAGTCGCTACTTTTTTGTCATGGCCCAGTTGAGGATCCCATCACAGCCACAATGGGGGACAGGTCCCAGCCATTCCAGTCCTGGATCAGTTGAGACTCAGTCCAGGAAAGTGGGGAACATTTCAAGATTAAAAGATTAGATCTGTCAGCAAAGGTTGGCAACTTCTGTCAGAAGACAAACCTGCTAAAATTGCATCGACAACAGGCTTCAGAGCCATTTTTCACTCCTAACTTCACTTTAATATTTGACTCCTTTTATTTCAGACATCTGGAGTTTTCATTCCTTCTGCAGGATCTCTATAATCTGTTGAAACTTTTTTAAGTTACTGTTTTGATCTTTCCTGAAAATGTTTGGAATAATGCTAAAATCATAGGAACTTTTTTTTTTCATCTATGTTGTGATTTGTGTTAACAGTTTATTAAAAGATTTATGTTGTTTATGTGGATGGTGATTGGGGAGGGGGGCAATGGCCCCCCCATAAATATATTAATGTTGATAAATAACTTCTTTTGGCAGCTCCATATTTGTCCCTCTTATTAAATGACAGTAACTGTAATGTTTGGGTTGAAGTTATCCTTAAGTTGTGATACTCTGCCCTTAGGCAGTCATGATAATCTTAATCAGGTCCTCAGTCGCAAACCAAATTTGGATTGAAAATGAAGGAAAACACTGAGCAAAAGTTTTGGGAAGTCATCAAAATTTTTTAAGGAAAAGGAGGGACATGAGGAACAAACCATGAATAATATTCAGCAAGTTAAATCCTTTTACTCGATTTCTGCCAAATGTTAGGTATTGTTGTTGCCTCTGTCTTTCTGGTTTGGACAAAAATTAAATTAGATGAAAAGGTCTGATGTGATAAACCAGTGTCAGTGTTTGACCACCAGGTGGCGGTATAAGCTTGACTATAAGATCTCAAACCGAGGTCCCTGAGGGTGCTGCCTCCCCTCATGATCCAAGATAAAACTGTTTTTAGATTAGATAGGACTTTATTAATCCCCTTGAAAAAACTCCCTCAGGGGAAATTGAGATTCAGTTGCAGTAAATTATTACAGATAAGAAGATGTATATAAAAAGAAAAGATAGATCTAAACAAATATCTAAATATGAATAAATATAATTACAATAAATATATATGGCTACTGGCCACTGCTCCTTCTCGTCCTCTGTCTTCCTGTTACTCCTCCTCCTCCTCAGTGAGGACTTGTACAGTCTGATGGTCTGAGGGTCAAAGCAGTTTCTCAGTCTGATGGTCCTGACCTTGAAGGAGCAGTCTGGGCTGAACAGGCTCCTCTGGGTGCTGATGATGGTGTGCAGAGGGTGACTGGCATCGTCCAACATGTCCAGCAGTTTGTCCAGAGTCCTCTTCTCTGCCACCGTCACCAGAGAGTCCAGCTTCATGCCGACAACAGAGCCGGCCCTCCTGATCAGTTTCTCCATCCTGGATGTGTCCTTCTTGGATGTCAGATACTCAGGTCTGTCTTATTGTGTGAAGGGAAAAATCATCAAAATCAGACAAAAAGGAGAACCAAGGACCCCAAAGGCAAGAGTGCTGTTAGAAATGATGGACCCCCTAAGAAATATGAGCTCTTACAAACCCAGGGTGATGTGACTGTCTCTGTCAGAGCCCTCTCCCTGAGATGGCCTCAGACGGGCCGTGGTGGAGTGCGGTGGTTCCTCTTCTTCCCATGTGTGAGTTCAGACGTTGTTCTGCTGCAGCTCCAGATCAGCTGATAGGAGGACTGCTGTGATCCCTGATCCTGAGACTCTGATAGACCCTGAGTTCCCCACAGCCGAGTGTGAGGGAGAGACGGCAGCTCTGAATCCACGCTGGACACTGTTCACAGAACTCCCATAATCCACCTGGGACTGAGGGACGCAGCGACACCATGCCACCAACTTTAAGAAATAAATGACAGCGAGCAGACGTTTGGTCCAATATTATACAAAGAACATATCAGCAGAAAATAAATATGTCTGTTACCCTGATGTTTCATAATTCTGTTAAAATCAAGTTTGAGGCAGTTTGATCTGAGCCAGAACACAGACTGCACACAGCAGGGCTTAAAATGTGATTTTAATTATTACATCATGTTACCGAGCTGTGGAGACATTTGCTTTAGACTGAAGGACAGCAGAGGAGTGGCCCGTACAGACCATGAGTCTACAGCCCACACCTGTGCAGGTAATCTGAGTGATACAACAGCAGCTTGTTTAAAACATCAGAAAATGAGCCCCCAGCTGCAAGAATGAAGAAGAAGAACAGGGCTGGTATGATTATGGACGATGAGCTGTCCAAGTGGCACCCGAGCCATGCAGAGTCCCGGGTGGGAACTACAAGGACGACGACATGGTCAACAGGGACATGGTCAACAGGGACATGGTCCACAGGGACATGGACTCTGACTGGCCAAAGAAGCGCCCTGTAGTTAACACCACTGAGGGCACCCAGCAGGACAGGAGCTCCCTCCTTGAGGGATCCACCAAGCGGACTCTGGAAGAGAGGGATCAGCAGAGAGCTGACAGGGAGAGGCTCAGCGGAGAAAGAGCTCCTCCCTGAAGAAGAGGTTCCTGAGGTTTATCAGAGGAGAGGCTCCTTCCTGCTACCTCTGACAACTCAAAACCTTTTGCCTCCTCTCTTTTGTCCCTTCTGTCTCCAAAATACTAGAAAAAAGAACTTAAAACATGAAGAATAAACTCCTAAACTCACACCCATCTTCTGGTGCCCCTTCTGTTTCCTCAGAGGAAAATAAAATGTCTGAGGGATGAACAGTGTTGACACTGACCTTTGACCCTGTGAGTGTTTGTCACTGATGAACTTCTGACATGAATACATGAACATGATGGTCGGGATGTTCGCCAAGAGGTCGTGCTTTTATCCAGAACTTTACAGAAATGTCCATTTCACTCAGGAGTGAATGGGGTAGATTCTGAGAGTCAGAGGTCAAAGTTCAAGGTCGTTGGTACAAATCCATCTGTTGCTTGTGTCTGCTTTAACTCAAGGTCACTTAGATAATCTAACCTTGAATCTCAAAAAGGTCAGGGCCTGAAACTACAACTACAATGAATCAGACTGAAAGTGAATGCCAACCCCAAATCAGTGCCCGCCCCGCTGCGTGACCCAGCAGCACCTTGAGGTGAACCCTGACCTTTACAGGACCAGTGTTTAAATGTAGGAATGGGGGGGAGATGTAAAAAATATCAGTTTCGCAGTGAAATGCTGGATAATAACCGCACTGATCTCACAGTGTAGTAAATCTAATATACAGTTGTTCACAGTAACAGATGAAAACAGAAAAAGTTTTCAGAGCATCACTGACACATGAAATAATACATTTATTATTATTGTTATTATTATTATTACTATCATAATTATTATTATAGACACTGAAATGACAAATCACAGTCAAATGCTGTGAATGCAGAATGATTTAAAGAAAAATCCTGAGATTTTACTCTTAATTTAGACACTTCATCGCTCTATGATACACGTCTTTATGGAGACAGCTGAGTTTGGAAGATCTCTCTGACGTCCATCGATGAGGTCAAATAAAGGTCAAATATATGGATCACAAACATGTTTTTATTCTGCTTAAGTGCAGTGGTCTCCTAAGCTCTGAATACTGAACACACAGGGACAAATCTGTAATGAGTGATTATTATACAGATAGATGGATAGATAGATAGACTGATAGATAGATAGATAGATAGATAACTCAATGCAACTCAGTAATTAGTAATATTCTGTGAATTTATTGTATACATGCCACAATGAAATACTTTAATTTGACATTTTTGTACCTGTCATGCACCATGCACAAAAGCCTTCACGTGTGAAAACCTGGTGGTTTTTACACTGCTCCAGTGATATTATTGATTCTGTCTGTCTGATTCTTTATGGATTCCTGTGGGTTTTCTGTGCAGGTACAGTTGGACATGTTTTCTGTGACAACAACGTCAAACACATGACACTCCTGATATTAAATGCTGTGCTTCACAGTTAACTGCTGCTGCAAGCTGCTGAAGTATAAAACATTAAACTCTGTGCAGTTGTCTGTCCCCTGTCTTTCATGATCACATCTTTGACTTTTTTTTTAATGAATTCTGCAGACGGCTTCTAAAGAGAGGGTGATGTCCTTGACTTATAAGGCGCACAGAGCAAAGTGGATGAGGGAGACTGATGAGGGAGCTGAGAAGCAAACAGGCCTCCAACATCAATTCCTCGATGGAATTATCGATTCTTGCTTTGATTGATTTTTGGTTCCCATCCTTATTTAAATGTTTATCATCACTGCCACAGGATGAGAGACAAACATGTTTAAATAGATGCAAACCAGACATGTGTTTGTTCAGAGTTAGTAAAATAAGATATATAATTTAAAGACAAACAATGTTTAACAAATTATTAGACCACCTATCATAAAACCAAGAGAACATATCTTTCAAAAACTTGTTAAAAGTTGGAAATGTTATTGGGGATACATGTTGAACAGGAATGAAGGCTTTAAACTGAATTCACTTTTTTTTAACCCAAACCTGAGCCTCACCGAGTTTCTCTGAGAAGTTAGAATTAATCAAGCAGAACATTCAACCACTAAAACTGATTATCTTTTCAGGAATGAAGTAAATAACTATAATCTGACATTTTAATCAAGAAATAATAATTATATTAATTTTTTTTTTTGGTATTTTTTTTAACAGTAAATGTGAAAATTCAAGGATAACTATGATTACCATTGTTATAATGAGCTTGTCCGCACTGCTGTATCACAGAAACATGAATGTGATTTCAGATTACCGGCCAAAAATATTTTTACTGGCCCAATAAAAAATCATGCCTTATTTGATTTTAAATAATTGTCATATGCTTTTATTTTGAAAATACAACTTAAACATCACTTAAACAATGCAGTTATGTAAAGATAAAATTAGATTATTGCCATTTCATTAGGTTATACTTCATTTCAAGGTGACTGCTGCATCATCATCTATTATAAATATTCATGGTCCCTAATGCTTTCCAATTTCATGTTTGTCGTGCAAGCAACAAATGGGTTTTGCTTCTGTTTATCCTTCATGTGTTTGTGGCAAAGGCTGCAGCTCATGGTGTGGTTTGTCGGGTTGTAAGTTGGCCAGGACAAAGGTTGACCAGCCTCATCAATTTTCCAGTTTTCTTTGAAACGTCGTATAGTGACATTACTCCATTAAGCTGCCTGTTCCTCTTCTTGATCGTCTCCTGCCTCTTTGTTGATCAGGGCTGGTTCTAGGCAGGCATATATGAGGGGGCAGTCAGAAATGTGAAGGGGGTATCATGAGTCGTGCCTATACATCATACTCCGGCACTGCAGCCTGTGGAGATACTGTACACTGCAAAAACTGAAATCTCAAGATGAAATTTATTAGGGTGATATTTGCTTATTTTTTGTCTAAGATATTTCTTCTCACTAAGCAGTTTTTATGTTAGAGTGTTTCACTTGTTTTAAGTGTTTTGGTCCTTAATTATCCCAGTAAGATATTACAGCTTATTACTGAGATTTTTTGACTTGTATTGAGTAATACAAGCTTGAAACTAGAATATAAACTGTTACAAAGCTTTCTCAACACTCAAGTAAAAAAAAACACTTTTTCCAAAGTAATAATTTCTTATTTCAAGCATGAAATGAGAATTCTTGACTTTGACACAATTTAATCTCTTCACATAAATGCCAAATGGAATCCACTGTTTTATTTTAAATGAAACAAAAATGCACCTATATTTCAGTACAGTTGGCACAATACTGTAAACAGACAATATTTAAGCATTTAACATGTACAATCTCAAACAGTTTGAACCAGAAATAGCTTCAGACAAGGCAGCTTTAAAAGCAAGTCATGTGATATCTGGGGAGCACTGTGAATTAATTCTCACTTTTGTATAATTCTGTTACATCCCCAAGATGGTATTTTACCTGTACAAGAGACCGACTCTTGCTGCTGATTGTGTAATAAGGGGTAAAATCCACCAGCTTTTCAGCATCCACTTACTCATTAGCCTTTGCAAGGTGTGGGACCTCACCTTGATCCGCCATGAGGTTTCTATCAAAATGTATTTGTTACGGAATAATCCCAGAGTTTTTATTGTTGAACCCAAAAGCTTCAAGGAGGAGGCAGGTAAAAGTTGACAATGATTTTATTCAGGGACAATCCAACGGTAAGGGCAACCACAGTGAACAGGTGAGACTATTAACAGTGACAGCGGTGGTGAGGGCTCGTGGAAAACACTGTAAAAAAGGGAGCAGAGAAAAAAGATTAGAGACGAGGGAAGAACTGATTGGAGTCTTCAGTATCAAACACCAAAACAACCATGAGCTCCTGAACGGAGACAAAAGGCTTAAGGCCAGCACAAGGGCTAGTAGCACTGTTAGCAATGAGGAGAAACGGCCTGAACAAACCACATAGGAAGTGGAATCCACCGACGACTGAAGAGAGCCACGGTGTGTCTTAAATAGAGAGCGCTGATTAGCCTGGAGTGGCTGCAGGTGTGTTCAGCAGGCTCCAGGGGAGAGAGCCTCCTCACATGCAGCAGGAGAGCAGGAAAGGAGGGGGGAGGGAGAGTGAGGACAGAGGAGGAGGAATCCTCACAGTACCCCTCCCTCAACAGACGTCTCTGGACGTCCTGCCTGGCTTGTTGGGATGCTTGGCGTAGAAATCCCGCAGCAGGGAGTCGTCCAGGATGAGCCTCCTCGATATCCAGGACCTCTTCTTGGGTCCATAGCCCTCCCAATTGACGAGGTACTGGAAACCGCGCCCCCTGGGTCTGACATCCAGGATCTTGGATACCGAGAAGGCTGGGTGATTGTCGATGAGTTGGGGGGTGGAGGGGGCTCGGCCGGAGGGCTGAGCTCGCTGGTAGCCACAGGTTTGAGCAGAGAGACGTGGAAGGTGGGCTGCACCTTGAGGGATGCTGGTAGCCTGAGTCTCACAGAAGAGTTAATAATTTTTTCGACAGGGAATGGACCAACATAACGAGGAGCAAGCTTACTAGAGTCAACTTGTAGGGGAAGATCCCGAGAGGAGAGCCAGACCATCTGGCCAGGAAGGTAAGTAGGGGCAGGTGATCGGTGTCGATCAGCGACCTGTTAATTCCTCTCCGCTGAGCTGGTGAGGGCGGTTCGGACGTCTTTCCATACTTCCTTTATCCTCCTCAAGTGTGCACCAACCGAGGGAACAGTTACCTCCGCCTCCTGCTCAGGGAAAAGGGGAGGCTGAAAGCCAAAGCAAGCCTTGAAAGGTGACATACCCGTAGCCGAACAGGAGAGGGAGTTGAGCATATTCTATCCAGGGGAGATGAGTGCTCCAAGAGGCGGGATGATGAGCAGTTACACAACGAAGAGCACTCTCCAGGTCTTGATTAGCCCGCTCAGTCTGGCCATTGCTCTGCGGGTGAAAACCAGAGGATAAGCTGGCAGTGGCGCCCACAGCTTTACAGAACTCCCTCTAGACTCGGGAAGAAAACTGGGGACCACGATCAGAAACAATGTCACAGGGTAGACCATGAAGTTTGAATACGTGAAGAGTTAGCAGATCGGCAGTTTCAAGGGCTGAAGGCAACTTATAGAGAGTGTAATGAACCATCTTAGAGAAGCGATCCACTACAGTGAGAACAGTGTTACCTTGAGATGGAGGGAGTTCAGTAACAAAGCCCACAGCAATGTGAGACCGGGGCGGTTAGGGATGGGCAAAGGGTGCAGAAATCCAGCTGGGGGTTTATGGGAGGCTTTACCACTGGCGCAGACTGAGCAGGTGGCCACAAACTCCCGGGTGTCCTTGGCCATGTTCGGCCACCAGAAGACTGCTGGAGGAATTGGAGGGTGCGATTGGCTCCAGGATGACAGCCGAGTTTGGAGGAACGACCCCATTGTAGCACCTCAGAGTGGACAGAGTTGGGGACGAACAACCTGTTAGGAGGACCGATACCTGGATCGGGCTGGTCTCTCTGGGCCTCCCTGACTGCCTCTTCGATGTCCCACCTAGCAGCTCCAAGGATGCATGAGGCAGGAACGATAGGGGAAGGAGAGGTGGTCTCTGAGGTAGGAGAGTGAATCCGGGATAAGGCGTCAGGTTTAGTGTTTTTTGATCCAGGGCGGTAGGAGAAAGTGAAATTAAACCTGCTGAGGAAGAGGGATCACCTAGCCTGACAGGGATTTAGTCTCTTGGCTGAACGTAGATAAGAAAGGTTTTTGTGATCTGTCCAAATAATAAAGGGAAGCTCGAAACCCTCGAGCCAGTGTCTCCACTCTTGTAGAGCCCCCACCACCGCTAAAAGCTCCCTATTGCCCACGTCATAGTTCTTCTCCGCTGGTGACAGACTAAGAGAAAAAGGCACAGGGGTGAAGCTTTTGGGTCTTAGGGTCTCGTTGAGATAGGATGGCTCCTAGACCAGAGTCCCAGGCGTCTGGAGAGAAGGATTTGGATGGAGAAGGACAGGGGCTTGAGTGAACAGATTCTTCAGTTTGGTGAATGCTGTGTCAGCCTCCTGGGACCAAACAAAAGGGACGTTAGTGGAGGTAAGCTGAGTGAGGGGGGACGCCACCTTACTGTAGGCTCTGATAAAGCGGCGGTAGAAGTTAGCAAAGCCCAGGAAACACTGTAGCTCCTTGCGTGAGTTAGGAATGGGCTACTCCACCACTGCCTGAATCTTTCCCGGGTCAGGGCAAAGTTGACCAGCCTCCACTATGTAACCTAGGAAACTGACAGAAGGGGAGTGAAATTCACATTTCTCAGGTTTAACATAGAGGCGATTTTCCAGCAGACGTTGAAGGACCAACCTCACATGCTGTTCGTGTTCTTGGGGGGGATTGAGAGAAAATGAGGATGTCGTCTAGGTAGATGAACACAAATTTGTTCAGCATGTCCCTGAATAGGTCGTTCATGATGGTCTGGAAAACAGCTGGGGCATTTGTTAACCCAAAAGGCATTACTAAATACTCATAATGGCCTAGAGCAGGGGTGTCAAACTGATCCAGTAAAGGGCCACTGTGGCTGCAGGTTTTCATTCCAACCAAGCAAGAACACACCTGATCCAACAAATCAACTGTGTAAAGACAATCCAGTTGATTGAATAATTTGCATCAGCTGTGTTCTTGCTTGGAATGAAAACCTGCAGCCACAGTGGCCCTTTACTGGATCAGTTTGACACCTGTGGCCTAGAGGGGGTATTGAAAGCCGTCTTCCATTCATCCCCTTCTCTGATGCGGATGAGGTGGTAGGCGTTGCGAAGATCTAACTTCATGAAGATCCTGGCATGACAGAGGGGCTCGAAAGAGGGGTCAATGAGAGGAATGGGAGACTTGTCCTTGATAGTGATCTTGTTGAGGCCACAGAAGTCTATACAGGGACAGAGGGAGGAGTCAATTTCACTGACGAAGAAAAATCCAGCCCCAATGGGAGAAGAAGATGGCCGAATTAAACCTGCTGCCAGAGACTTAGAGATGTATTTTTTCATGGCTTCCCTCTTGGGGCGAGACAGGTTATACAGGCGGCTGGTAGGGAGAGTGGCTCCAGGTTAGAGGTTTATGGCACAGTCATATGGACGGTGAGGAGGGAGTGAGCGAGCTAGGTCACTGCTAAACACAGGAGCCAAATCATGATAGATCTGAGGGACCTGAGAAAGATCAGGAGGAGAAGAACTACCACCTCAGGGGATGCAGAACGTAAACAAAAAGAGCAGCAATTTGTGTTCCAATTTATTATAGAAGATTTGACCCAATCGATGTGAGGAATATGAAGTTTGAACCAAGTGAGACCAAGAATGAGAGGAGTGTAAGGTGAAAGAATAACAAAAAAAACCTGATTTGCTCCCTATGATTACCAGAGATGAGTAAAGATAAAAGGAACAGTGCAATGGGTGACAGAGGTAATTAATCGGCCGTCTAGGGCGTCAACTCTCCTGGGTGTGGACAATTTATTAACAGGAATATGGTATTTTCTAACAAAATCCTCATCAATAAAATTATCAGCGCCTGAGTCTAGGAATGCGGGGACCTTAACTGAACCCTGAGGCCTGAACAAAGTGGAGGGGAAGGATACTTGTGTGAAGAGCTTGGGGTTGAAGAAGTCTGACTCACCATTATGCTCTTCGTTAATGATGAGCCCGATCTTTTGGCTGGTTGGGACAAGCAGGTAGGGCATGATCCTTCTCTTCACAATATAAGCACAGTTGTTGGTCCAGACGTCTCTGTCCCTCCTTAAAACTCAGCCGAGTCTCGCCCAATTGCATGGGTTCTTCCTGAGCGACGGGGAGCTGGAGTGGAGTGAAGAGGCTGAACTGGAACCGGAAGCACTTGGAACTTATCATGACCAACAGGGGCAGTTGTCCGGCGAGAGCTCACCGCCCTCTCCCTATTCCTCTCTCTCAGACAGTTATCAATCTTGATACAAAGAATGTATAAATCCTGGAGAGATTGCAGTTCATCCCTAGTAGCCAATTGATCCTTTAGTTCATCATTAAGCCCCTTAACAAAGACTGCCTTAGGAGCTTGATCATCCCACCCACACTCATGTGCCAAAATTTGAAAATCTACAGAATAGTCAGCCACAGAATGAGAGCCCTGAGAGAGTGTCAATAATCTCTTGGCAGCGTCTTGGCCCTGAACCGGATGATCGAACACCCTGCGTAAATGTGAAGTGAATTGCTCATAAGAAGAGAGAAGACTAGAACCCCCCTCCCATAATGCAGTGGCCCACTTAGCTGCTCTACCCCGCAAAAGATTAATCATAAAAGCTACCTTAGCTTCATCTGAAGAGTAACTAGAAGGCTGCAAACTGAAAACTAGTTGACAATTAAAAATGAAACACCCACATGAACCAAAATCCCCTGAATAGGGTTCAGGGGTGGAAACAAAAGGTTCCTTAGTAAGCATATTGTTCTTAGAGAGAATGGGAGCAGGAGGAATACTCACTGGAGGGGCTGCGGCGACTGAGATAGTGAGATCACTGAGCTGAGTGTTGATTTGGAGCACCTGCCGAGTGAGCTCCTCCAGAGATCCAGCTACTCCACGTAGCGTACTTTCATGACGAAGCAGTGGATTACTACAACAGCCATCTCAGCAATCTCCTGGACCATCATGCTCCTGTAAAAACTAGGGTGGTCTCCTTCTCCCGCTCAGCGCCCTGGTTCACAGACGGACTTCGGAAAATGAAGGCAGCTGGGCGAGTCCTTGAGCGGCGCTGTATAACCTCGGGCCTCACCGTTCACAAGCAAGCCTACCGGACGCACCAAAAAAATTATTCAGCTGCTCTTAAAGAGGCAAGGTCACTATTCTACTCCGATGTCATCAGAAATAGTCCAGGAAACTCCAAACAGCTTTTCACTACTGTAAACCACCTTCTCAAACCTAAATCCCCTCCACTCACCAGTACTACAGCAGAGCAATGCAATCATTTCATGGACTATTTCACCTCCAAAATTGCACGTATCCACTCTGCTTTTCCTGGTCCCCCTACACAAGCTGCCTCCCCAACATGCCCCATCTCCCAACCCCTAAACTGCCTTCCCCCGGTCTCATCAGAAGTGCAGCACATCATCAGGAAGATGAAACCCTCCACCTGTGCTCTGGACCCTCTCCCATCCTCCCTGGTAAAAACCCATATCACTGTTCTAAATCCTCTGATCACCTCTGTTATAAATCACTCTCTCCAAGCTGGTCACGTCCCCTCCGTCTTAAAAACAGCCATCATCAGACCACTCCTCAAAAAACCCACCCTTGACCCGGAAGTCCTTTCTAACTACAGGCCCATCTCAAATCTTCCTTTCATATCCAAAGTCCTTGAGAAAGCAGTTGCCACCCACCTTCAGAACCACCTACAACTCAACAACCTCTTTGAAAAATTCCAGTCCGGTTTCCGCTCCGCCCACAGCACAGAAACCGCGCTTGTTAGAGTCACAAATGATCTCCTGTTGTCATCAGACGCTGGTTTCCCATCCCTCCTCATCCTCCTGGACCTCTCCGCAGCATTTGACACAGTTGATCACAACATTCTACTAAACCGGCTCCACTTCACCATTGGTGCCCTCAGTTGGTTCCAGTCATACCTCACAAACCGGACAGAATACATCTCCATGGGCCACTCAACCTCAAACCTACACACAGTCACCTGCGGTGTTCCCCAAGGGTCTGTCCTAGGCCCCATCCTTTTCATCCTCTACCTGATTCCCCTTGGCCAGGTTATCAGTTGCCATGGCCTCTCATTCCACTGTTATGCCGATGACACACAGCTGTATGTCAACGCCAAAGCTGCAATCCCTCCTTCATTATCATCCCCATCACAACTCACCATCTGCCTGGAGGAGATAAAGGCATGGATGGAGCACAACTTCCTCCAACTTAACAGCTCCAAAACTGAAGCCATCCTGGTCGGCACTCCTCGTCAAACTCAATCATCACCCATAATCAGCATCACTTTCTCTGGCACAAACATCCCCCTCTCATCTACAGTCACAAATCTTGGTGTGAAAATGGACCCCCAACTCACCTTCGAATCCCACATAAACCATCTCTGCAAGACCTCCTTCTACCATCTCCGAAACATCTCCAAACTCCGCCCCACTCTCTCCCTTCCAGATGCCGAAAAGCTGGTCCATGCCTTTATCTCCTCCAGACTGGACTACTGCAATGCACTTCTCATCGGGATCCCTAGCAAGAGCCTGCAAAGGCTACAATACATCCAAAACTCTGCAGCTAGGATCCTGATGAGAGTGCACAGACATGACCATATCACCCCCATCCTCCGTTCACTACACTGGCTTCCGGTCTCCAGCAGAATTGAATACAAGGTTTCCCTCCTCACACAACAATGCATCCATGGACAGGCCCCCCCCACCTCAAAGAGCTTCTCACCCCCACAACACCCGTCACGCTCCCTCCGCTCCACAGACTCAAATCACCTCCTCCAGACACCCAGAACCAGATTGAGGACCATGGGTGACAGGGCCTTCAGTGTTGCTGCACCCCGTCTGTGGAATGCCCTCCCTGACACCCTGAGGACTCCACAGTCCACAGACAGTTTTAAAAGGAACCTTCAGACTTTTCTTTTTAACAAGACTTTTGGTTCCTCTTCTTAGTTGTCGCTGTTTTAGATCTTTTAAACTGCCCTTTTCTGCTTAGTTTTTTTTTTGTTTGTTTGTTTTGTTTTGTTTTGTTTTGTTTGTTTTGTTTCATTGTTTTTCTCTTTTTAACTTGTAGCCCTTGAGATCTTCTGATGTAAAGGGCAATACAAATAAAATTTATTATTATTATTATTAGTATTATGTTGACCCAGAAGGATTCCTTGATTGGTCACTGCCTCTGTTACTTGGTCCACCTTGGCTGGTTCCATTGGTGGGCCGGTGGATTACTGTTATGGAATAATCCCAGAGTTTTTATTGTTGGACCCAAAAGCTTCAAGGAGGAGGCAGGTAAAAGTTGACAATGATTTTATTCAGGGACAATCCGGGGGTAAGGGCAACTACAGTGAACAGGTGAGACTATTAACAGTGACAGCGGTGGTGAGGGCTCGTGGAGAACACTATAAAAAAGGGAGCAGAGAAAAGATTAGAGACAAGACAAAAACAGATTGGAGTCTTCAGTATCAAACACCAAAACAACCATGAGCTCCTGAACAGAGACAAAAGGCTTAAGGCCAGCACCAGGGCTAGTAGCACTGTTAGCAATGAGGAGAAACGGCCTGAACAAACCACATAGGAAGTGGAATCCACTGGCGACTGAAGAGAGCCACGGTGTGTCTTAAATAGAGAGCGCTGATTAGCTTGAAGTGGCTGCAGGTGTGTTCAGCAGGCTCCAGGGGAGACAGCCTCCTCACATGCAGCAGGAGAGCAGGAAGGGAGGGGAGGGGGGGGGTTAAGGACAGAGGAGGAGGAATCCTCACAGTATTGTTTGAAATAGTTGGAATTCCAAACAATAAAGCATAGAATCAACAAGATATATGTTTCTGACCAGTCCAAATTCTGGCATAATACCACTCACTACTTTGGCAAGGATCATTGACTTCTGAGTTATGTATTTATTGCCATTTATCACAAGCCATTTGACTGATGCAGCATGATTTACTTTATCATAACCTAGGAAGTCTCTCAATTTTCCTTGTAAATACTGTAGATCTTTGACTTCCGACACAGGTCCCATTTTCCTTTCATTTGAAAAGATTGGATGAACTGAAGGGTCAACATTTTGGCAGCTTTCATATATTTGATTCTGATTAACCAAAGACTTGCAAATATTTTTTAAAATTGAGCTTTGAAGCCCATTGTTTAAAGTGGCAATGTTTAGATTCGAACTGCATACCCATATGTCTAACCACTGGACCTAATGATTTAATCTACGATAGCAAATGTATCAGATAATGCTGTTTAGGTGTAACATTGTGCTCTGGGAAAAGGTCCCTCCAATGCTTCATATGAGTTTCAATTAGTTACTTCAATCTAGAAACAGTTGCAATGGTCAGAACAGGTGCAAACACTATGTGCACAATCTCTATTAGCTCATGTATTAGATGTAAATATGAACTGTCTTCTACACTCTCCAAAACAAATGTTAATATCCTTAGCAGGACAAGAATTTGCCCAGATGACTGTTTTAATTTACCATCACCATTAATGTACAGTGAAATTGGGGATGGTCGATCCCTGACATCCAGAGGGGAATAAGGGAAACCCAGGATAGCAGAATTCACGGAGTCCAGATCTATCAGTCCTGACTGAACAAGATGACGTAACACACTCTTGATTTCCAAAGGAGCAATACCTTCCAGAATGACATGCATAATGTCTTGTGGAGTGTGTTGTATAATGTCAAAAGCAGGGAATTCAACTAATTTGCTTCTTCGATTGATCCCATATGTTGTTCTCAGGCTGTTGTGAAGCATGTCTGTATCTGCCTTTTCTATTTCATTAGGCCATCTGATATGCCTCTTTAAAGTCCTTTTAGTAAATGCATCCTCATTGAAGTGTGACTACATGTCCTCAAAAGAACACTCACAGTGTCTGCATTTACTGTAAGCAAAGCCAACACCCTCCTTGAACCCTGCTAGTTCATGCTGTGCCAGAGTGTCTCCACAGACAGAGACAATGGCACCATAAATAGTTTTCTGTCCATTACTTGTTTGCATTTTAACACCATTGTACAATGCATCCAAATCTTCTTTGATTCAGTTCAGTATCACATCTACACCACATTGACGGAGTTCTACAGATCTAGCCATGGCAAGTAACCTAATAGCATCAAGTTTAGACCTGTATTTTGGATTTATGTTTGCAAGGGTGTAATACACCATCAACAGCTTATTTTTTGAAGCAAAAGATCTGAGTGGATTACAGACCTCTATTTCATCAGTATGTAGAACAATCTGCAATGCATTTGGTATCTCTGAAAATAAGGGGTTTGAGTTTAAAAGGGAGCCATCAATAATGTCCTGAAAAAAACCCTCCTTGCAGCTCTGTGGACCCTTTTGAATCATAGAGAATATCTTTGGGTGTGAAAAAAATTGCTCTAGACTTTTGACCAATGGTATGTAATGAAAGACTTTGTCTTTAATGAAAAAGTCTTTTGATGTTCCAAGTTTCCTCTCTCATATAGTTTGAGAAATTAGAATTTCCTCTGGATCCACAATCCTTAACTGCTTCTTCATTACACTGTTCTGTCGAAATGTTGTTGCAACACTCATGAATGGGTCAACAAAACTGTCAAACACATTCAGTACTTCATTTTGAAGGTGTCCTGATGTGCTTCCAGAATGCTTCTTTAGCACCTGCTCTATCTGGCTCCTGAGGTTGCTCACCATTGATGATTGGTACTGCTGCACACCAGCAACAATGTCATTCATGCCTTTCTGAAAATGACAAGAATAACACAACTTCATGATATTTGTAACAAACAGTTTAGTTTATGATGTAGACGTTAGCATAGGAGAGTGACTGTAGTGAATTGGATAACAAGACAGGATGATTGACCATCAACCATAAATAGAGAGTTACTAAACACTCTGTGTAACTGCAAACAATTAAATAAAAACAGAGTTATGTTTTGAAAAACAAACAAACAAAAAACATCTTACCTGTGAGAGGCGATGCTTGGCCTGTGCATTTATCACAAAGGCGGTGGCGTGCGTTGTCAGATCCTAAAACAGTGGAAACTGTAGTAAGTATCCTGACATAATGTGATCAGACATTCATAGTTACATGTCAACTACAATGTTAATCAAAGAAGAAATAGTCCTTATGAATATGTCTGTGTAGATTCTCATTCATCCAGGTCATGGTTATCTTGAAGATTCAAACAAGGCAACTGGACTGTGTTGAGTTTGTTGGGAAGACATTTCACTTCTCATCCAAGAAGCTTCTTCAGTTCCAAATGGCTGGTGATGGAAGCAGATACTTATCTTACTAGAGGAGAAAACAACAACAAAGGAAGGGGAGGAGTTGGAGAAACGACTCATAGAAACTCATCACAGGGTGATTCAACCCCTGAGAGTCATTACTGAGTGTCTTCTCTTTACATGATGGTAGAATGAGTTATACACTCGATATTCCTCCGCACACCCGTCAATACCACAGAGCAACCTGAAGTCAGGGCTGCGGCTGTGCATCCGATTGATGTGGCTTAGTAAGACTTTCAAAGAAAAAGTGACGAAAATAAGGCAAAAAACGCAGCGCCAAACCATTCTGAAGCTTTAAAAATGATATTTACATCGAATAGACACGTTGATAATCTCCTGCAGTCTCTGAAAGAGATGGGAAAAGGTACGCAACAAGACGGCTGTTGCAACATTATTCAGCAGCGTAGGGGAGTTCAATGAATTAAGCTTTTTTACATTTTTTAAAAATTTGTATTAATAATGTCATTTACTGAAGTAACTGGTTGCAGTAATACATTTTTAAATATACTGTATGAATTTCAAATTATGACTCCATCAGTTAATATATTCTCCCTTCGTGCAACATGTATGTCACCCCCATTTTATGACATGGTACGTTCCAAAGAAGAACCCGCACCAGAAGCAGCAAGTCAGGTGAAGCGGGCTTCCTGTCTACAAATTAGAGCCGTTAGAAGTCCTCTAAACAGACTACACCATGGATGAAGATGGAAGTGCTTTTTTGGGTATGGATGCTACTGTTAATTTGCTTTTTTCTGTCTTTGCAATTTAAGCCAGTTGAAGAGTTGGCTAACAAGTTCTCACATGCTAATTGTAACAGACTTGTTTCCTTGCTAACCTTCAAGACGAACATGGGCTTGGTGGTGGTGGGGGGGCTTTATATGAGCACTGTACAATAAAACTCTAATAAAACACCTATTTGTGATTGTAGTGCAGGGTGACCATACATCCATATTTCATAAAATTCCCTAAAATGTCTGGGTTTTGCTCAGCTTGTTCTACAGAAGCTGTCGCCAGCTACAGAAAAGACATGCAACCATAACTCGTCGAGTAGCCACGCTATTCAAATAATTAAATTAACGAATTCTGAAAGCTGAGAGATATATATAAATATCAGTATTTTCTTTGTGAAAATATTGTAAATAATGACATTAGTATCATTCTGGAGTGTTTTCTTCCTGTTCTTTTGCTTTATTTTCACCGAGTTTTGCCGTGTTTCTGCCTAGTTCATCTTTTTTGTCATCTTTTTCATCATAGTTAGTGTTTTATGGATTTCATAAATAGTTAATTTAAAAAAATAATATTAAATGATAATAATAGTAAATACTAAATAGGTTGAGTTTCTGGTTTGTCATCTCAAAAGTGTTGTCTATGTTCATTTAGAATTGTTTATAAAGAGGAACCTGTTGAAAATTCAAATCTCTTTTTTGTTTTCTTGTAATTACACACTGTTTTAAATATTTACAAATTAATAATGACAAATGAGCTAGAATGTTTTATTTTTATATGAAAAAAGGTGCAAAATAGTTTACTCAAAGGGCATTTACTGACACATTTATTGACAAAAAAGACCAGGCAACGTTTTTATATTTATAGTTGTAAAAGAGTTAAAGCACTGCACTGCACCACTGGCATTATTCCAGTGTACCTGTCAAGATATTGAGTGTGCATGCCGCATGTGTCATGACGCATCACATGCTGCTTAGGGTCCTCTTTTGGGGTTGCAGAATATGGTCACCCTATTGTGGTGAAAATGGCTGCCAGACTTGACTTAAATGTAGCTACCTATTCCTACTTAAGAAGTGCTTCTGTGCTGCCACCACTGGCTTAAAGGATAAGTTCGGTTTTTTGACACCTGGACCTTATTTTTAGGATTAAATACACTCGTAGACTCACCCAGACAATTTTGGCGGGGCTCGGAGCCGTTTTTGAGCAATTTAGATCCATCCGACGGCGTTTTTCTCTCATGCCATAGTAGCAGACGGGGCCAGAAATCGTATTTTGGGGGGCATCAATACGTGTTTCCTCTGGTCTCAAGTCCCACTCTGAGCAGCAAAGGCACTCCTCCTCTGTTGTGTTTGCCGTGCAATGTCCGCAACAACACCACCAGTTAGCCCCCATTCGTGGACGTGCGGTGGTTGCTTGTTCTCTGGCCAGCTGTTCGGCTCTTTCCCTCTGCATCCTCCTTTCAAATAGCTCCTTGTCGGTATATTATGGCTCAAAACGATACGGGCATCCATTATACTCAAAGTCGTCGTCAGACACTTCTACATCGGATAAATAGTCCGCCATGTTGCACAAAAATAGCCGTGTAGCCGTGTAGCCTAGCAACAACAGCGGCTCTACTCATGTTCTTGTCTATGACGTCACCAAAAGTTACCCATCCTTGTAAAGCCCCGGATGACCATAACAACAAAGTTGAGCTGACATGGTGATAACACTGGCCATTCATTTATAAAATGTAGCTGAAATGAGTGAGTTTCGCAGCAGATAGTGTCTAATTTAGGGGCTTCGATTTCTGGCCCCGTCTGCTACTACGGCATGAGGAAAAAATGCCGTCGGATGGATCTAAATTGCTCGAAAACGGCTCGGAGCTCCGCCAAAATTGTCTGGGTGAGTCTACGAGCATATTTAATCCTAAAAATAAGGTCCAGGTGTCAAAAAACCGAACTTATCCTTTAACAACCAGGCCAAGACCCTCTACTGAATATTTACAGTGTGATTGTATGTGTTTTTCAGCTGCTAATATTAGCATGGACATGCTTCCCAGTCTCTCAAAGGAGGACTTGCGTGATCTCTTTCCGGGGCCTGAGCACTTTTTCCGAAGGAGAACCATTTGGAGGACAACACATGGTGAAAATGAGGTGATATCAGATTTTTACATTGTGTGGATAATTAACCATGCTGTGACTTACAATGTCAGTGAAACTGTCATGGGCTGTGTCTTTCGTTCCCTGTTGATTTTTTCCTGTTTTTTCTTATTTTTTTAAGTTCAGTCTAGGCTTCCTGACTTCCTCTAGTCTTCTCGTTTGTTTCTCTTTACATTTCCTTTTTGGTGTTGTTGCTTCTAGTGAACTGCTATTAACTTACTTATTAGTTATTAACTTCATTAATGTGAGATAAATTTTGTGTTTTTCAGTGTGAAGAATTAGAACAGCCTCGCCCTGGCACCTCCTCTGGAACTTCTGATGGTGCCACAATTCCCACCACCCCAACCCCTTTGTCAACCCCTTCATCCTCCCCCGCACCTATCCCCTCTTCAAAGCCAGGAGACAGTGCCAGCAGAACTGTACAGCTTCTAAGTCCACAATATGCTATATACACAGACACAGAGCCGGAGCAGTCAAGAACCACCTTTTTTGAAAAACAGCGTGCTGGGCAAGAAGGAGACTTTACACTCTCCAAAGAGCTTCGCTGTCGCTTAATAAGGAATACAGTAACAAGCATGACTGCCATCAAGAGAGCTGCGGGGGATGACTTCCAATATCCATGCAGCCGTGAGCTAACTGTGATGGCTAAGCGTCTCACTGAGTACTACCCAATGCTGCGGGACAGATCTGCAGCTAGTGGAGCTGAATGGGTAAGAGGATATGCTTTATTCAGTGTCGTTACACTTACAATGTTACAATTTCAATTCAATTGTTATGCTACGCAACTCCTTCAAGAAAGAGGCGACGGGTCATCAGCTTTGAGAGCAGCAGCCAGGAGTCATCCACTGATGACAGCGGGTCCATTGCTTCAACTTTGATGTTGGAAAGATCACCGCAGTCTGGAGGCAGTTCCCCAGAGGCAGAGCAGGTGGATGGTAAGAGCACATGTTGAGATTGTGTTTTCGTATTAAAACTACTACAAGTATTGACAAGGGGGGGCTGCCTTTGTTTATTTTTAATTAGTAAGTGTAACAGTATCATCAAAACTTTAAAACTACAAGATTGAAAATAGTAAGGACACTAATTACTGCTGCCAAGTAGGTTATGTTTTCGGTGGCGTATGTTTGTTTGTTTGTTCATTTGTCTTTTGTTAGCAAGATTACACAAAAACTACTGGACTGATTTTGCTGAAATTTTCAGGACATGTTGGTAATGGCCCAACTTCAAAATTATTAGATTTTGGTGGTGATTCAGATATTAGATTAGATTAGATTAGATTAGATAGTACTTTATAAATCCCTTTGGAAAACTCCTCAAAATTAGAAGGGAAATTAGAATTCCAATAGCAGTTATAAAAAGTAGATGAAAAGATACATAAAAAAGATAGATATAAACAAAAAATCTAAATAAAAACAAATATAAACAAAACAAAATAAAATAAAAAAAGAAAAATATTAATAATAATAATAATAATAGAATATAATTAAATTAAATTACATGAATAAAATATGGCTATTGGCTGGCTATTGGCTGGCTATTGGCCAGCCAATAGCCAGCCAATAGTCATGATGAAGTTTTATAAAATCAAATCTCGGCCATTTCTTAATGGATTTGCTTCCAGTTTTACAGGTTAATATATAAATTTCTCTATCATCAAGGTAAATTTCATGAACTGATCCCGATTGACGTCACAAAAATCATTAAAGTTTATAATGGTAAATCCCATTCATTTCTCCTCGGCTGCTTTGAGGCTTTCGCCACCTTTACTTCATTATAGGAAATGTAGTTTTTTGACATCAACATTTTTGAAGCCTTTGTGACATTGGGCTCTAATTTCGTAGACCAGGCGCAGGCGGGGGACACCTGCCCTGTGCCGCACCTGCGCCGCGCCAACGGGGTGTGTCCAGGGCATTTTGCAAGTTTCGTGCACGGCGCAGGGAGGCGCACCCACGCCTCCATCTTTCCCACTGGCGCAAATGGCAGAGAGGGAGGAGAGGAGGCGTGAGTGGGTTTAACACAGCCAAGTGCGATCTTCACCAATCAAATGAACGCCTCTCCTCGCCTTTAAATGCGCCGCGGGCGAGGTGCAGTGCCAATTTCACCTCGGTGGCGAAGAAGGTCAGAGCCGCTGTCACTTTTGCAGCAGCTGGGAGAGCGCAGGGGCCACCGGGCTGCGCATTGGAGGCCACGATGCAGGTTACCGTGTGGACCACCTCGCAGGATAGATGTAATCTGTTCCTGTCTCATAACAGGAGTACAAAATTAAGTGATAATTACATTTAAACACAGCAGCAGGCTAATCCATTCATCATGCTTGTGATCCACCTGCATTACTGGTCTGTCATCGCCAAGTAGCAGAACCTTTGGTGAAAATATATCTCCTCCTCATCCTCCTTGCAATAATGTACTCCATCTTTTTAGATCACGTTAAGAATAAAGATTAAAACAGAGAAATATGGGCAATCACAGGTAAATCCTTAAGACACCGAGTGACTTTCATTTATTCAGTGAGCGTCTCTCTCTTTTTTCTTTTCTATTTAATTTCATGAGAGAAGCCGGATACTCCGTATTGGATGATGTGGCTGTTTGTGGTTGGCTGAGAGATGTGAACTCGTTAGTGATGACAAACGTCTCTGATCTGACATCAGATGTGACAATTAATATAGATACAAATGTATGTGCTGGTTCAGATGGTTACATTAAATAGTGGTTGTTGTGATTGTTTATTGCATTGAAATGTGCCTGACACTCTGGATACCTGCCTGTGAGGTTTTGGTGACGTGTGCGCACTGTGCGCCTGTTAGCCAAATTACCACTGCCCGGGGTGCGCCTCTCCTGTGCTGAGAATAGACCAGGTTGGAGCTGGCGGGCTTTCAGCGCACCTTCTGCGTGTTTCTTTGGCACGAAATTGTCACTGTGCCAAGCTGAATCTTTCGACACCTCCCACTGGTGCGCCGTCACACTCATCTCAGTGCAGCCGGTCTACCAAATTGCCAAATTGGCAGCGCACGGCAGTGCGCCGGACGAAATTACCACTGCACGGGGTGCGCCAGGCTGCGCCACCCTGAGTTGCGCCAGGAAATTAGAGCCCTTAATTCCCCATCTTCACTTGCAATGCTGGCAGAGGAGTTTTCCACATGCATAGGCATGAGTGGAGACTTGGCCGTCCAATTGGAGGGCGTGATCCAGAATTGTATCTTTTACAGGGGTTGTGGAAAAGCCACTGCAGTAACTGAGCTGCTTGGCGGAGGTCTGTGCTCTCTGAGTGCTTCTCTAGTTTAGACACATTAGTAGATCAAACATCAACTGACAAGATGAAAATTGACCATTTAATAATGGACTAATGTGTGTGACCCACTAACAAGGACTGCTAGCATTCTACTTCACCTGTAATCTTATGAATATTAATCATCAAGATTATTTTGTCATGGTAATAATTTCTGCCCAGTCTGGTTCTGGTGGTTCAGATAGAAAGAGCAGAGAGAGAGAGAGAGTCCCTCCTGACTTTATACTTCAGACTCATTGTACTTATTACTATACTGGAGTCAACTAAAGAAATATTGTATTTTACTATCAATAAACATCTAGTTGAGTTGTAAGAAAGTGAAATTAGTGTTGTACTGTCACATTTCATTTTCAGTTATTTATATTCATACACTATTTAGTTTTAGTTAAAGACATAAAATGATTGCCAATATAATTATTCATGTAAAAGTAAGCAACTTTGAATATTTGTGTATGTTATATGTTTCTTCAAACTGTAATGGTAGGAACCAAAACAATGATTGAAATTTCATCTCAACAGTAGGGCCTGAAGCTACTGACAGCCCACAGAACCAGGCAAGACACTACAAAGTTCTACAGGAGCTGTACCAATCCAGGCCCAAACCCAACAAGAAGGATGTTGCCCAGCTGTTGGACCTGGAATACCAAGCAAGACGGGCTTACATTGATTCTGATGTTATCAAGGAGCAAGACAGACCTACCAAGATTCTTCAAGCATATCCCTGCTTCAGAGAAGTGGATCAATATAAAATGAAATCAGGTCATTTTATATTGAATTTATGTTTAATATGATTGTAGTGGTAAGTCATTAGTTTTTCAAATTATAGAATGTTAGCCATTTTTTAAGTTTTAATCTGAATGAAGCAGATATTAGACATTTTTTGTGTCTTTTATTTTGCACAAATTGTTTCATAATTTATAAAGCAGGTAAGTCCAAAATTTGTAGCTCCATAGTAGGCCTAGAAATGTTTTATTCACTAGATTTTGATTGGAATGTAGATTTTAAAAGATATTTTCCTATCTGTCTTTCTGTGGCAGATAATGGATGAACTGCAGTGGATCCTCACTCAAGGAGAGTCCCACTTCATACCCGAACGGAAGAACCGCTGGGGGCCTTTTTGTGAGAAGATCCAGTTCTATGGAGTTTTTAAAAAAGTCTTGAAACCTCCACTGGCAGATAAAGGAAATTACACACTTGGTAAAGAATCAATAGGCTGACCACAGTAGTTGATGCTGCTGGTGCTACTTAGTTTCAGACATTCACCAAGTGTTCACGATTTACATAACTTGTCAACTATCTTAACCACTCTTTATGTGCTTTTTCGTTTTCCCAATTGCAGTACACTGCTTTTTGCTGTCTCTCCCTAACCACACTCACTAATGTTTCTTGTCTTTCTCTCTGTTTTTATATTGTTTTTGAATAACTGACTGCAGTATATAAAATTAGACTGTTTTGTTTATTACAGTAAAACAAGCGGTTGCGATGATGAAGGCTTTGCCAGACATCTTCCCATCACCTATTGCTCCACCCAAGAAGTTGGGGCATGCAAGTGAGGCTATGCTTCACATCCTTGAGGTAAGAAATGGTTGCATGTATGACAGTTTTCATGCAGTTTACAGTACAACTATTCAACTATGTTTTTAAGGGGGGCACATTTTTAGAAAGCCAGGTGCCTATGATTTTTTTTATTATAAATATTTACTCATGATACATTACGCAACTGCATTTTTAAAACATTCATATTGCCACACTGCAAAATAAATAGGCCTTCTTTAAGAAATTGGGTAAATTCCACTTTCTTTGCAAAGTAGTACATATATGACATGTTTGAGGGGGGATTGTGACCCCCCCTCTTCTAAAGTCATAAAACCATAAATCATGTGTCATGTGACACACGACAGGTGTGGAGTCTAGTAGGAGGGTTTTAGGAGGCTGTGACTTCAGGGGCTGTGCCCTCAGGTATATGTCATCAGGGGTGTGTCATTAAAGGGGTGAATTTAGGAGTGTGTGACCCAATAGATTTCAAGTATTAGTTTTATTGTGTTTTTTATGACTTAAGACCCAATGACATTGTGATGATGTGTTTTTTAATGTCCTGAGGGAGGTGTATTTATTTTTTTTTTTTAGTGTGTGGGTGTTGCTCTATTTGCATTGTTTCAGGATGAACCCTCTTTCTTTCATTCATCCCTGTAGTCTTGAGGACAGTTATCTGTCCCTTGTTGCGCATCCTGTCTTTATTTTTTGTTGCATTGCTGCTGCTGCTGCTGCTATTTTGGGAACTTTGTGACAGACTTCTCTCACTCCTGATTTTTTTTTCTGCATGCAGCTACAATACCACATTTACCTTTAAAGAAAAATGACCAGTCATGACAATAAGTGTTGAACAAGTTTTCAACTCATAAATACTCATTTACTTATTTTTTAGGTGAAATTTATTTTTTAATGTGTTCTTATAAGGGGTATTTAATAGATTGGGAAAAAAGATTGAAACTCTAGATATCAGAGCTTAGTGATGTTTAGTTAAAAAAAGTACATTGTAAATTTGGGTAAAAGAGTAAATATACACAGGTTATTTAATAGATTAGGAAAAAACATTCAAACTCTAGATATCAGAGCTTAGTGATGTCTAGTAAAAAAAAAGTACATTGTAAATTGGGGTAAAAGAGTAAACATACAATCAATGCCTTTATTTATATATTTATTTATTTAGTTTTAGAGCACAACACAGTCCAAATGGCTCCTCAATCTTTCTGGTCATCCCCTTCAACTCCAAGCCCAACTTCTCTGGTGATCCAAAAACCTCCATTATCACCATCTCCACTACCCACTTTGATCCACACACCGCCGTCATGTCCACCCCCCTGTGACTCCAAAGAGCTGGCTGAAACCTGGACAAGGTGTCCAGGGTCACCGATATTCATAGCCAGTGTTAAGACAGTTGTGCTTCACCTACTTAATACTGTTTTGTATGAATATTGGAAAGAGATCTGCTACGACTGTCAGATTAACCACACAAGCCAGAAACACTGTCTGACGGAGATCCCTGAATTCTTCTATAAAAGACACTTTGATAATCTGATGAGTAAACTCTGGAGTGTGCGATTTATCCCCACAATCCAGCATTATCTGACCACAATCGGCATCTGTGTTGAGGATGACAGAGTCCAAGGTGTTGCAGAGACATTTCTCCATGATCTGAAACCAGTGGCTAACATAGCAGATAAAATAAATGAGTTGTCTAACACAATGGTTGATGACTGGTTTTTCAAAGTAGTCACCCTTTGTGAGGCTGGTGAAATTTGGAAGGAGAAACAAGCGCGTGTTGACTCTGTGTAGTCCATCATATGCACAGGCGGCCATTCATTTAATTGTGAGGGATGAGTTTTATAATCGTTTGTTGTAGATGAAATAGACGACTTTGTAACAACTACAATCTGATCATGTGTGTTTCTTCTCAGCCATGGTAAAGACATTGCAGAGAATTTATCATGACCCATCACATCCAGGGGGTTTAGCTAGTGTGTATGTGCATTGTGCGTGTGTGTGTGTGTGTGTGTGTGTCTCTCTCTGACCAAAAGGATGGTGGGGGTAGTGAGGGTGGTGGAGGGGCAATTAACATAGATGTGTGAACATCCTATAGGAAGGAAGCTGGTTTAAATGGTTGTAAGCGTATGTGCTTATGAAGTGAACAACAACAAAATCAAAAGTCAGAGCTCACTCTAAACTTCAAGTTGCCCACTCTTTGTTTCATCAAATGAACCAGAGTCTTTTCATGGTCCTTAAAGACATACGGCGTAACCAAACTACACAGTATTTTTCATGGAGCAGGGGTGGGTCTCATGAAGAAACAGCATGGACCCCACCAGCTGAAACCAGCCCTGATCACACTTCTATTCTACAACCCCTCATTATGAAGACAGAACTACAAAGTCATGTTAAACTGAAAGTCTGGGATACATAAATCTGTGCAGAGAAGAAAAGATACAACAACATAATCTTATGATTTCATACTTGAGGGCCTTTGACAGTCAAAGACCCTAAAAGTCCCTCTTATTGTTGCTCACAAACAGCTACCCCCACGTGGTGGTGATTGTCACAGCTGACAAGCTGTTTCATGCTACTGACTGAACTATTCACACAACTTTGTATATTGAATTTATCGGTCACACATTAAATTTCTGTTATATCTTATGTCTCATACCAGAGTTTTCTGTTTATTTCAATCTTTTTTGTAATTATGTTTAGATAAAATGTAATGTGCAAAGTAAACTCTTAAACACACAACCTGTCCTAAAATTATCATCAACCATTATGCTTTACCTTGATACTGAATGTAGGACGAAATCTGGTGTAAAGGACCAGTTTTCTGTAAACAGCGTATTTGTCAAAGAACTTTTCACATGATCTGATGGTGGTTTTATTCAAGTTTAGAAGCCTCCCCAGAAACACATGTTTAATATGTGAAAAATGTAACTTTGTCTCTGAAATTAGAGTATCAGTATTTTCATTTTGAGCCTCACCACAATATTTGGGCTAATAAGGTGATTTCCATGGGTGATCTTTTTGATTTATATTAGTACACTGAATCAAACTAGCAATACTGAAAACATTTCATCCAATCTAACGCTGAACAAGTGGAGCATTGAAAACAAACAGTACATGATCATGTTAGATGTGTTTCTATGGCTGTCTTAAATATCCATGGATGTAAAGTACTCACAGTAGTGTAACTGAGTAGCACTGTCTGTACTTTAGCTTTGTTGGGGACTCTTTAAAATTACTATCTTTGCTGTCACTCTAGTAATGTCAGTGAAATATTCTGTACTTAACATCAGGTCACATTGCCACTGACAAAAGAAAAGAACAGAAAAGCTTACCCAATCAAAGCTTTCCACCATCATCTACTAGCCAGTGTTGTAGCTGTGAAAACTTAATTTCCACACTGACACCAAGTTTAGAATCATGATAAATGCAGAGACAATCCTTGGTGTTGAAGTGAATATGCTATAATACTTGTTACCTCTGTGGATCTGACTGATCACACTGGACCTCACAGTTAATGGACAACATAAAGTCAGGGTGTTCCCAGGGTCTTGGAAAGTTTTAAAAGTTTCTAAATCAGTTATAAACATATTCTTTAAAAAAAATACTGAAAAATTTGACAATCAAAATTACAAGGTATAAAATATTGATTTCCATTTGATATTTTTCCTCTTTTTTTTTTTAGCAACATTACCTCTGTTTGATTCTACAATGCAAACATTATAAGTTGCAAATAATGTTATTCAAATTTCAGTTTGAAAGACGTCTTAGAGCTGAAACTTTTTTTTTTTCATTTTTGAAGTGTAAGGTGGATAGATTAACCCTTCCTGGGTCAAACATTTTCATATACTATAATGAATGCTGCGATGCTGGAACCAATAACTGGCTGACTCATCACGCTCCTGCTGTTGTTCTTTTAACAAGAATCACAAAAGTACACTCAAACTACTTTAAGTACATTTCAAAAGAAGTACTTTTTCTTATACTTAAGTAGATTCATACAGTGCTACTTATAATTGCATTTAAGTGACATTAGATGATGTTTTCATGTAACTTTTTGGGCGCGGTTCGCAGTACCACATCCCGCCATAAGTCATGTCCTCACAGAGAGCAGGAGATTTTTCACTTTATTCATTGTTAAACATTTGTTGTTTAGGAGCTGAGGTGCAGATTGAAGAGCAGAGGGCAAATTGTGTGCTTTATGTCTTCCGCAGGTTTGGTTTTGATGTCGTATTTTCCGATGCATCCATTTAATTTCCCTTTCATGTGTGTCTTCTTTGTGTGTCGCTGTTTGTTCATAAATATACAGTGTTAAAATAATTCATGTGAAAATGTATGGTTTTCAGTAGTTCATAAGTTATATTGGTTGCATGTTTGTGTATTTTTGTTGCATTTGTACATGTTGCTGATATGCAACTCAGCTCAGACAGTGCTACTCTGCATTGCTGAGGGAGCTGAGGTGCAGATTGAAGAGCAGAGGGCAAGTTGTGTGCTTTATGTCTTTTGCAGACAAGTAAATGCTGGAAATCAGTTCCTGTGTCAGTCTCCATCCATGCCCCAATCACACCTGTTACACATATCAACTGGTTATATGAGATGTCTGGTTCGTGTGTGTGTGGGCGCACGTACATGCGCCTGTGTCAGAAATATTTACATTAAATATACTCACAGCACACAAAATCAAAAATTCTTGTTATTGGTGTGTACAGAAGCGTCATGGTTATGTGTGTGTATGTGAGAGAGAGAGATAAATTCAAATGAACAATCAAACTGTTTCTTTATTAACATATACAATTAATTCATTTATACATTTATGCCGAACCATCTGTCTCTTTAGACAGCATAATACATCATAAACCCCACCCATAACTAACACATACTACAATGATAGCAATGCTGATTTAAAAAATAAAGTTAAATAAAAATAAAAATAGAATTACTTGTATCAACCACAAGCATCACACAGCCCCCACCTTCCTGTGCACAGCCATCATGAGTTCAATTTTCCACACCCATGATCCATTTTTGGATTGTCCTTTTTAGAAAACCTGGAACAGACTTTATTTGAAAAATCTGCTTTGGCTTGGTTGTTTTTTTGTATGACTTTGCATGATATTTTCTTGTTTTTTGCTTTGCATATACTTTCATGAATTGTTGCTGAATTCTTTGATTTAGGGCACTTTCACATTAGGCCCACCTGTTTCGAATTCCCAGTTCAGACTCACCAGGGCAGATTATTCTGTGACCAATAAACTTTAACGCTCGTGTCTCCTGCAGTAAATGTCCTTCATCTTGAACATCAGGTAGAACAGATGTACATCTATTTTCCTGAATATTAAGATAAACTCTCAGAAAAATCAAAATTCTGTTCCCTCCTGCCTTATACCTTTAAACTAAATCTCCCGCCTTTTTTCACACATTTTAAGAGATGGACGACCTCAGACTGCTGGTTCGAGTATTTGTGGGACACCCTCTCCGTCTGCTGGTGTGTGCTCATAGATGGAGACTGTCTTTTGTTGCTTAGGAACAGTTTGCCTCTCATCTCAGCAGGGGTCTACTTTTGAATATTATCACACACCCCCCCCCCAATCTGGGAGGATGACACATTTTTCTTTTCTGCCAATATTTATGTGTGACCGTGCTCGCTCTGTGGAGGCTCACACAAACGCTCTCATTGATTACAGGCAGATCCAGAACCACCACCTCTAATGTGGATTTATCAGAGCGGAGCCAGGGCAGGGGTCAAAGTGAGGGTAGGGGCTTAATCTTCAGGAGAACGGGGGGTTTGCTATCAGGACGGAGAGGAGGTATGGCTGTTTGACAGACTTCCCTAAAACACAAATCCATATCTATTAGTTATCTACCTTCAAAGTACACAAAAATAATTCTGACTCAAAAAGTACTCTGAAAAATGTCTTCATTCTGCTCACACACGTAGTTCAGAAGGTCCTGTGTGCAATGATACCAGTTTCATCGAGTACATTATCTTATTTCATTTTAATATCTGTCCCAAAAGTCTCAAATAAACCACTCCGAGCATTCATCAACCTTTATTTGATACAATATTATTACACATTCTGTTCACTCATGTTGGCAAAAGAGGCATCTCAGAGCCGAGGTTAAGGCAACACCCGTCTGCCATCGCCCTCTGGCTCTGCACGGAGCATTTACCATGGAAAACATCTCTCCCACATGCTCTTCCTGCCACAGCGCCCCCTGCAGGCCTGGAGCTCTTCTGTTTTTGAACAATAACTGCTGTGTTTCTGCTCCTGCAGGTGTTCTCCTCTTACTGAATTGCATCTCTCTCTGTCTCTCCTCTAAAACTCGTCTCTGGTTCTTGTCTTGTAGGCTGCCCGGGATCCTTGGTGTAGACCGCCTGCTGCTGTGGACTCACAAATCTTTAATAACTACAATTACAAATATGTGGCCATGCCTTTAGCCCCATTCCATTATAATTACAATTCCTGATATTAAATTTAGAGGGATCAACTAAATTAAATCCATGGTAGTTCCTGCACACACTCAGAATCAGCTTTATTGGCCATGTATGTAAGACATACGAGAAATTTGGCACCGGTTCACTTCACTCTCCAAGTACATGATAGATACACACAGTGTATATCCTATATTATAAACAAGGCATAGGCAGAAATAACAAGGCAGGAATTAACATTTTGGGCTCTAATTTCATAGACCAGGTGCAGGCAGGGCGCACCTGCCCTGCGCCGCGCGAATGGGGTGTGTCCAGGGAATTTTGCAAGTTTCGTGCATGGCGCAGTCTGGCGCAGGGAGGAGCACTCACGCCTCCGTCTCTCCCCCCAGCGCAAATGGCAGAGAGGGAGGAGAGGAGGCATGAGTGGGTTTAACACAGCCGAGTGTAATCTTCACCAATCAAATGAACGCCTCTTCTCGCCTTTAAATGTGCCGCGGGCGAGGTGCAGTGACAATTTCACCTCGGTGGAGAAGAAGGTCAGAGCCGCTGTCACTTTTCCAGCAACTGGGAGAGCGCAGGGGCCACCGGGCCGCGCATCGGAGGACACTATGCGCGTCACCGTGTGGACCACCTCGTGGGACAGATGTAATCTGTTCCTGTGTCATAATAGGAGTACAAAATTAAGTGATAATTACATTTAAGCACAGCAGCAGGCTAATCCATTCATCATGCTTGTGATCCACCTGCATTCCTGGTTTGTCATCGCCAAATAGCAGAACCTTTGGTGAAAATATATCTCCTCCTCATCCTCCTTGCAATAATGTACTCCATCTTTTTAGATCACGTTACGAATGAAGATTAAAAGAGAGAAATATGGGCAATCACAGGTAAATCCTTAAGACACCGAGTGTCTCTTTTTTCTTTTCTTTTGAATTTCATGAGATGAGAGAAGCCGGATACTCCGTATCGGATGATGTGGCTGTTTGTGGTTGGCTGAGAGATGTGAACTCGTTAGTTATGACAAACGTCTCTGATCTGACATCAGATGTGACGGGACAATTAATATAGATACAAATGTATGTGCTGGTTCAGACGGTTACATTAAATAGTGGTTGCTGTGATTTGTTTTGCTTTGGTGACATGTGCACACTGTGCGCCTGTCAGCCAAATTACCACTGCAAGGGGTGTGCCTCTCCTGCGCCGAGAATAGACCAGGTTTGAGCTGGCGACCTTTCAGCGCTCCTTCCGGGCGTTTTTTTGGCACGAAATTGTCACTGCGCCAAGCTGAATCTTTCGACACCTCCCCCGGTGCGCCGTCACACCCATCTCGGCGCAGCAGGTCTACCAAATTGCCAAATTGGCTGCGCACGGTGGTGCGCCAGACAAAATTACCACTGCGCCACCCTGCGCCACCCTGAGTTGCGCCAGGAAATTAGAGCCCTTTAAGTGAAAAGTTTAAAAATTAAGTTAAGGTGAGAATAGAAATAGAATAGAGTATGTACAATATGTACAATGTGCAAGATGAAAAACAAGAAACAAGGTGCACAGGTGCATATAAGTGGGAGGATGACATGTGCAATGAGTGATCATACAGGGTCGATAGACAGACATTTGCAGTTAGGAGTTCAGTATGGCAACAGCCTGGGGGAAGAAACTGTTCTTATGCCTGGTGGTTTTAGAGTACAGTGCTCTGTATCGCTTACCCGAGGGGAGGAGTCTAAACAGTTTCTGTCCAGGATGTGAGGGGTCTGCAGAGATGTTACCTGCTCGTCCCCTGATTCTGGACCGGAACAAGTCCTGGATGGAGGGCAGTTTGGTCCTGATGATCTTCTCTGCAGACCTGATTGTCCTCTGCAGTCTGTGTCTGTCCTGCCTGGTTGCAGATCCAAACTGCAGGTGGTTCCAGAGGACCAGCTGTTCTACCTCCTGTCTGTATGCAGACTCGTCCCCGTCCCGGATCAGTACGATGACAGTTGTGTCGTCTGCACACTTCAGGAGTTTCACAGATGGGTCCCCTGAGGTACAGTCATTGGTGTAGAGGGAGAAGAGCAGTGGGGAGAGGACACATCCCTGGGGGGCGCGAGTGCTGATGGTCCGGATGCTGGATGTGGTGTTACCCAGCCTCACCTGCTGTCTCCTGTCAGTCAGGAAGTTGGTAATCCACTGACAGGTGGAGACTGGCACGGGGTGCTGGGACAGCTTCTGGTGGAGGATTTCCGGGATGATGGTGTTGAAGCCAAGCTGAAGTCCACCAGCAGGATCCTGGCATAGGTCCCTGGAGAGTCGATGTGGTGCAGGATGTAGTGTAATCCCTTGTTGACTGCGTCATCCGCTGACCTGTTTGCCCTGTAGGCAAACTGCAGGGGGTCCAGCAGGGGTCCTGTGATGTCCTTCAGGTGGCTCAACACCAGTCTCTCAAACGACTTCATGACCACAGATGTCAGGGCGACGGGTCTGTAGTCATTTAATCCAGTGATGCAGGGTTTTTTGGGGACCAGTATGATGGTGGAGCATTTGAAGCAAGAGGGGACTTCACAGAGCTCCAGGGATCGGTTGAAGATCTATATTGATTATACATCCATAGTAACTATCTTTACAACCATAAAGACATGAGGATCATCTTGAAAATGAGATGCCACATCTCAAGGGGCTTCCCTTTAATACATTAATATTCAACAAATATGTTGCTATACAAATAAAGATTGATTGATTAAGTCTATATTCAGCAGAGACAAATGTGATTGTAGTCCGTTTGTCTCTGCCTGGATGGATCCATCTCTGGATGTATGCATGTGTATAGACAAATATATTTATTTATATGTGTATCTATGCATATATGTGTATCTACAGTATAAATGAAGAGTTTGTCTTCAGCCTGCTCTGTTGTAAAGTGCCTTGAGATAACACTTGCTATGAACTGGTGCTATAAAAATAAAGATTGATTGAAGCCATTGAAGGCTGTTTGCCCTCACCACAGGACTTCTGGGTAGATTACATCCTCGTACAGAAATGTACCAAAGCTGGAGAGCTCCAAGTGCAGCAAGACAAAATGCAGCTCTTTTCAAGCAAGTCATCCCAACTCTTTCTCTTCTCTCTCCTTCTCCTTTGCTTGTGAGTTCATTATCTCAGAAGAGCCTCCAGGCTTTCTGCCATACTTTGCATATTTGTCTTTTCACATTGAGGTGACCTGAGCAAAAACTTTGAAGGTCGTAGATCAGACATATCGGATGTCATGTTCAACACTCTCAAGGATTTCCAAATTTTTCCCCACATGTCCAAAAATGACAAACTGGAAAATTTTAAAGGTCAGATGTCCTTGAGCCCCATGATCAGAAGGTCCTTGATGTTGTCTGATAGTGTAAACAGAGCAGACCAAACTTTTTAAGGTGGATGGTGCCTCTCAAAGGGTGAGGCTGATATTAGGTATTTCTGTTTGATAACATTTACAGTGGGACAGGTACAGGTGAGGCTGATATTAGGTATTTCTGTTTGATAACATTTACAGTGGGACAGGTACAGGTGAGGCTGATATTAGGCATTTCTGTTTGATAACATTTACAGTGGGACAGGTACAGGTGAGGCTGATATTTAACATTTCTGTTTGATAATATTTAGAGTGGGACAGGTACAGGTGAGGCTGATATTTAACATTTCTGTTTGATAATATTTAGAGTGGGACAGGTACAGGTGAGGCTGATATTTAACATTTCTGTTTGATAATATTTAGAGTGGGACAGGTACAGGTGAGGCTGATATTTAGTATTTCTGTTTCTGCAGGTAGCTGCAGTCATTAATCAGACATCCTCACAGGCGTCCAAAGACAACCGTGCATGTGTGCATACTGGGAGACGACCAGAGGAGACGCAGAGAGCACCCAGAGGACACTGCGAGGGGCGGATGGCCCCCACAGGGCCCCCACCGGGCCCCTGCCTCAGGACGGATGGATGGAGGGATCGTGTTGACAAGGAGGAAAGATGAAGAGGAGGAGACGCCACGCGTTCAGCGGGGAACAGAGAGGCGGCCAGGAACTCATCAAACCAAGAAACACCTCCAACAGCTGCAGGACGGGGGGGGGGGGGGGGGGGGGGGGGGGGGGTTGATGGATGGCAGCGATGAAGAGGATCGTTTGGATCTCTGCTCATTAGTGAGGAACACGGCAGTCCTGCCCAACTGCTCAGGGAGGACTGTGATCACAGACACGCTGACCTGTCGCTCCAGATAAGCAGAGGGAGAGTTCACCTCTCCGTCCCCTGAGAGACGTCATACTTCACCTCTCCATTGTCCCCAAATTTTGACAAAGGAGATGTCAAACTTGGACCCCTCATGTCCCCAATGTCAAGGAGAAGGCTGAACTTCCTTTTCCTTCATAAATATGACATTAAGAAAATTTAACACCATATTCTTCTGAGAAACAACAAACTTCAGCTCTTGACCTCCAATAAAGTCAAGGATGATAACCTGACTCTTAACAGGAATGATTGGTTGATTGGTAAACTAGAGACACATTATCTATCCCCTTCGTCCTCTCTGAAAGGATATACGAGGATACAACCTCAGTTCTCTCATCAAGATCAGAAGAGTTAAAAACATTCCAGTCCGTACATTCAAGGGCTCCTTTGAGCTTATCGATCGCACTGTCAGTCCACATATCCACCTGTTTGATCGGTGCCTTGCCCCATTTGAGGAGTGGCTTGTAGGTAGCGGTAAGAAGGGGTAAGAAACTTTGTTTAACAAATTTATTAGATCACCTGTCCCCCCCCAAAAAAAGAAGAAATATTTCAGTTATCTTTCAAACATTTGTTTAAAGCTGAAACTGTTTTTGTTATTGGACATACATTTTGAACAACTATGAGGATCTTGAACTGAATTCATCTTTTTATCCCTCACTGAGCATCAGAAAATATAAAGCAGAACATTCAACCACTAAAACTAATTAATCTGTTCAGCAACGCAGGTATAAAATGGTAAATGGACTTAATCAGTTATTTTCTAGCCTCTTCACTCAGAGTAGCTTTGCACCACAGGTCACATCTACTCATTTACATCTACACACAGTCTCTCTGGTTCAGAGTTCCTATGTTGTCAGTTGTTCATATCAGGAACACATTCACACCCTCTCATGCCCATTTACATGCCTCTGATGCAGCAGAGGGAACAACTTGGGGTTAGATATCTTGCCCAAGTACACATTGACATGTGACAGCCAGAGCTGGGCTTGAATCTGCAACCTTCTGATAGCTGACAGAGCACTCTATCGGAGTGCACACTGACGTCACTAAAGTAATTATAATTTGACATCTTAATCAAGAAATGATAATGCACTTTACTTTTTTTTTTTGTAAAACAGTAATTATGAAAATTTATGGTTAAAAAACAATATTGTAGCATTTCAAATATCATTTCTGTTTAAGACCTTCTACGTGCTGGTGTAAGCATTGCAGAAACATTGATTTTGGTTAGTAATGCTGTTAATTTAGGGCAGCTCTGACATTAACTTCACACTGAGTATAGGTCTAATCAAGTTGTTAAGCTCTTTCTTTCGCCCTCTCTCTCTCTCCTTCTTTATATGTTGGTACCCTTCTGTTAAAGAAAGAAAAAACCACAATGGTCACTGAAATAACTTCAAACTGACAAAAGCAATAACAGATAAAAATTTACTGAAAATTAACTAACCTAAATCAGACATTACTTTTTAATTGTGGTTCAACAGAATCATTTTAAAAAACAAAATGATGAAACTGGCCTGATCAAAAATGATGGTACCCCTAGAAAAGATTGAAAATGATTTGACCATAGGGACATGTTAAACTAAGGTGTGTCCTGTAATTAGCATCACAGGTGTCTTCAAGCTTGTAATCAGTCAGTCTGCCTATTTAACGGCTGAAAAGTAGTCACTGTGCTGTTTGGTATCGTGGTGTGTACCACACTGAACATGGACCACAGAAAGCTAAGGAGAGAGTTGTCTCAGGAGATTAGAAAGAAAATTATAGACAAGCATGTTAAAGGTAAAGGCTATAAGACCATCTCCAAGCAGCTTGATGTTCCTGTGACTACAGCTGCACATATTATTCAGAAGTTTAAGGTCCACAGGACTGGAGCCAACCTCCGTGGACGAGGCTGCAAGAGGAAAACTGATGACAAATTGAAGAGACGGATAATACGAAAGGTAACCAAAGAGCCCAGAACAACTTCCAAAGAGATTAGAGGTGAACCCCAAGGTCAAGGTACATCAGTGTCAGATCACACCATCCGTCACTGTTTGAGCCAAAGTGGACTTAATGGAGGACACCACTGTTGAAAGCAAGTCATAAGAAAGTGAGACTGGAATTTGCCAAAATGCATATTGACAAGCCACAAAGCTTCTGGGAGAATGTCCTTTGGACAGATGAGACAAAACTGGAGCTTTTTGTCAAGTCACATCAGCTTTATGTTCACAGACACAAAAATGAAGCATACAAAGAAAAGAGCACTGTACCTACTGTGAAACATGGAGGAGGCTCAGTTATGTTCTGGGGCTGCTTTGCTGCATCTGGCACAGGGTGTCTTGAATCTGTGCAGGGTACAATGAAATCTCAAGACTATCAAGGCATTCTGGAGCCAAATGTGCTGCCCAGTGTCAGAAAGCTTGGTCTCAGTCACAGGTCATGGGTCCTCCAACAGGATAATGACCCAAAACACACAGCTGAAAACACCCAAGAATGGCTCAGAACAAAACATTGGACTATTCTGAAGTGTCCTTCTATGAGCTCTGATCTAAATCCTATTGAACATTTGTGGAAGGAGCTGAAACATGCAGTCTGGAGAAGACACCCTTCAAACCTGAGACAGCTGGAGCAGTTTGCTCATGAGGAGTGGGCCAAAATACCTGTGGACAGGTGCAGAAGTCTCACTGAGAGTTACAGAAAACACCTGATTGCAGTGATTGTCTTAAAAGGTTGTGCAACAAAATATGAAGTTAAGGGTACCATCATTTTTGTCCAGGCCAGTTTCATTGTTTTGTTTTTTAAAATGATTCTTTTGAACCAGAATTCAAAAGCAGTGTCTGATTTAGATTAGTTAATTTTCAGTCAATTTTGTATCTATTATTGCTTTTGTCAGTTTCAAGTTATTTCAGTGACCGTTGTGGGTTTTTCTTTAAGGGAAGGGTACCAACAATTTTGTCCAGGTGTGTATATATATGTGTGTGTGTGTGTGTGTGTGGGTGTGTTTATATGTGTGTCAAGTTCTTTTTTCCTATTATATTTTATTGTTCTGACTATCAGTTCATCAGAGAGAGGAAAGCAGACTCACAGCTTCTACTTTAATGTAACATTTTAATCTCAGACTGTTGTTTATCTGTTGCTCTGATCATGTTCTGCCCTACAGTCCATGGGTGTCCATCCATGTCTCTGACAGACAGTTAGCACCCTGAAATAGAGGGAGGAGCACGCCAGAGCACTTTAGATTCTGGACTTTAACCCTTAAATGGGCAAGCACATATAAAAATTTTGGAAAAATAATTAATTGCTATTTTGTAATGTTTCTGGGCTAAAAAAACACAATTTCATGATTTTTTTCAAAATATGATCTTTATTTTTCATTTTACAGTTTGTACCTCCCAGGATACGTTGCCCGTTTAGGGTATAAATTTACCATTTTTCAAGTTTTCAAATTTTTCATTTGTAAACTTTCAAAACATGTTATTACAAAGTTACAAAGAACTTGAAGAAGTATGTTAGTGGAGTGGATAGCTCATCTGGTGCAGTGAAGCAACTTGGTGTAGCAGTAGACTGGTGCTCAAATTTTGTTTTTCTCCACCTATTGAAAAGGGGAAAAAATATGTTATTTTACTACTTATAATTTGAAACTCCTGTGTGTGTGTGCGTGTGTGCGTGTGTGTGTGGGTGTGCTTGTTTGTGCGTGCATACATGCATGTCTGTGTGTGCGAGTGAGAGAGACTAACACACATGACCATACAACACATCATGTTTTGTTGCAGGCAGATGCTGTACATACAATATCTACACCAGAATCAATGGATCTTTTACATAACAATTCACTATACTACTCTAATCATTACCTGAACAACCTGAACTGCTTACCTCATCTGAATCAGATGAACCATCAGGTGGTAACACAATAGATGCCACCTCTCTCTTTCTTGTACCATAGAAAGTACTAGTAGAAATTCCCTGAAAATATATGTACACTGGTGAATTAATCAGTGATACACATTTAAGAGTAAAATAAAGTGTAATCAATATTTAACACCTTTATATTATTGATTATCTGTAGAGTATAGGCTTCAAAACATAAGTATATCTGAGAGTGATTATGCCTGTTTTTATACCCCTATCTGGACAATGTATCCCCCAGGATACATTCAATGCCTGTTTATCAAAGTTGTGTAAATGTAATTCATTATTTTTCAACAAGAATACATAAAATTATCCTTAAAGAACAATATTTTCAAAAACAAATCCCCCCAAAACATAATTAACAAGAAAAATAACAACCCTTACCTCATGGCCAGTGTCTCTGTCCACGTAGGCTGCCATTTTGGAGTTAGACATAAATGTATCAATTTAGTTTGGAATGCTGGATAAAGTCACATGACCTGGGTACTTGGCCCATCCGCCCTTAAGACTTTGTCATGATATTAAGTCCAGATACTTAATGCCCCTCCCCCCTACAGCCTACCAAATGTCTGTATCCCCCAGGATACAGAAACCACTTAAGGGTTAACAAACTGAGGATCACACCTGCACCTCTCATGGTCAGGTCCAAGAGCAGACTTACCACTGGGCAAATACAGGCAGTTGCTTGGGGCCCAGAGTTTTCCAGGGGCCCCCAAATTTCTCATAAAAACTGATTAAGTTTTCTTCTTTTCAAAGCAATTTTGATTGTTTTAGTCTTAATTCACGTGCTTAAAAATAAAAATGCTTAATCTGTCACGACCGTTTCATCTGCTTTCCCTCCCTTCTCATGCAATGGATAGTTCCATGTTACTGAGCATGTGCAGACTTGATTCAGGAAGACGGTAGCAAAACAAACATGTCGGCTCAGTTTTGAGGGTTTTGAAGAAAATTAAGTGGAATTATACTCCAGTGGAGCGGAGAAGAGGAGAAGGCGAGAACAAAGTAAACAGTTTTTATCAAAACTACTGAAGGTGTCAACCTTTTTCACAGTGACACCAAATGTTGTAACAACAGCGAGAGCCAGACACTCTGTCAGCGTCAGCCACAGAGGATGTAGGACTAGAGATGAATTGGGACATGAGTGACACTTTTCATCACAAAGATGTAAGAATTAAAGTGATCCAAATGGTAAACTATATGAAATGTTTATAAATGTTCTTATTAAATAAAGTAAAAGCATTGTGATGATTCACTTGTTAGATTATAATCCTCAAGAAGGATTTTAAGGACTTTATCTTGCTCAGGAAACAGGAGAATTTCCTCAAATTAATACTTTTTAGGTGATGATAAACATTAATATTCCAGATCTTTTTTTGATGATAATTAGTAATCACCGTGGGGGGTGGGGGTTATATTACTAAGCTGTCAGATAACTGTAACAGATTTCAAAAGCAGGACAAGTGACCTAAGTAACATACACATCTTTTGTTAAAATTGAACAAAAGTACAGAATTTCAGGAAATGAATTTAGTATGGTTATGTTCCCGGGTACAAGGTTAACACTCTCTTATCTTTGATTCTCAGAATGAGACAGTGATGGACCCAGGGGAAAGCCAGTCTAGCACTGAGGATGATGAAGAATTGAACTGTGAAGCTCTATCACTCCGGCAGCACAGTACAGGGATATGGAGGGCCCCAATGACTGGGTTTGCCTTGGGCCCCCAAATGACTGAATACACCCCAGGTCAGCTCTCATGGTCTCTCCTGTGTTCTTGTCTGTGTTCTTCATGCCTCACTCTACCTCCTCTCTAACTCAGATAAAGCAGTCCCTCTGCTGTCATGGCCCCCACTCCCACCGCCCCGACATCTGCCTCCTCTTCCTCTGCCATCACCACTGGACCTGGACCAGAGCAGGCCGCTTCAGGGAGGGGGGTGGTGATGGGGTTTGGGTTGGAAAGGAGAGAGTCCTGGGGGTTGCTCTGGCTGCAGGTTAGGGAGGTTGGGAGGCGGCCATGTTCACACTGTGATGATGGAGGAGCAGAAACATCAGGGAGGTTCCAACCGCTCCAACATCAGATTCTGGACTGGGGTGGTGTGGGTAATGCCCCACAGGGGGCAGCAGAGAGCTCCCCTGGTAAACCCACTTGTCTGACCTCATCTGTCAATCACTGGATCCATCACAGGTGAGGTTCAGGTGAGGGGGGTGTTGTGGTCAGGAGGGCTGAATCACATCCATCAGAGCAGATCACATGAAAGACGGTGCACTGATAAAAATGTTATGGATGCAGAACTTCAGTCTGAATCCACACATGAATGCTGAAAACAAACGGAGTCACGTTTTATTACACACCAATGCCAAGGGGGTCTCGTTTAGTCTTTCTGTCTTTCTGAACCAAACCTAGGTCCCCCAGGCCGTCCCCCAGGAAAATCAAACCCAGGTCTCCCCAGATGAACCAACCCAGGTCACCCATGCTAGGAGGGAGCGTTATTACATTGTCTGTGAATTTAACCCACTCAGCTGCTGACAGCCTGAGCTCTTATCCACTTATTAATGCACCATAGAGAGGCTGACCTTAGCCTGGAAACAGACTTTTTTATTTGTTCATTTATTTAGAATTTTCTTCATATGGATTAAAATCTGAATCAACATCAAACATTAAAATCAAAGTTTAATTTTATTAAAATTGCTGATGCGACCTGTGAGGATGTTGCTATTTGTTCATCATCTTCATACGGATGTTTGATGCTTCTGTATGAGGTAGGATACATGCTTGGGTGTTTCGCCTCAGACTGTCATCATGTTGTCTCCTTCCTCATCCTCGTTGGGCAAACTGGCTGTGGTCTCCATGGTGACACTGGAGCGTTTGGCATTGTTGATACAGCGCTGGCTGATTTCTGACTGGAGCCTCTTCTGAGTCTCTGAAAGAAAGTTGTCCTGTGGGTTAAAACACAGAAACCTGTTAGAGAGTCTCCTCAATAAATATAAACTGAGACCAAAACAGAAACAAGTGCACCTTCATTGAGTTAGCAACCAGCCTTTGCTCTTCTGTAACCTGATTCCACGGTCAGCAGTGTCTTTTCTGTTCTATCACATGCATGGCAGCTCATTTTTTCTTAATATAAAGGTCTTCATGTCTATTTGCTTGCACTATGTTGTCCTGATTACTCAGAGCGCAGTTCTTGCTCTGACTTCTGGTGGAAAGTTTTCGGTGAGTTCTGGGTAAAGACAGAAAACCAAACATTTACTCCCAGGTACCCTTGTCCTGAAAATCCATGCTGGTGTCCTGTACTCTGTCTTTCTATCATCTGAAAGAGCATGCTCACAGCAGTTTGTCAATATTTAACTATTTTAAAGAAGCATGTTCTTGTGTAAAGTCAGACACGGGGTGCAAAGAGGATGGATTCTGTGACCTGGGGCCTCATTTATAAAGCTTGCTTACACACAAAAGAAAGCGTACGCCACTTCGTCAGAGTGAGATTTTTTGCTTGCGGGGGGGGGGACTCGGTGACCATCCTCATACACTTATTAGTAGTCAGGTGTTGTGTAATATAATACAAATATTACTGGTTTTTTTTAATTCACCTCTAACATTTGACCCATGCTCTTTCAAACTACAAATGTGTAGTTTTGCATATGTCGTTTGTAACTCGGTGGGCGTTACACAATACATTTTCATGCATGAGGAATACCAGATTTGGCACGTGAGCGTGTGAAAAGGTTAAAATGCGTGTGTCACATGCTAAATGCATGAGACTTGAGAGCCTGATAAGCAGTGTTTGGGATTTATAAAAAACAAACTTGACTGGAGAATGTGCCCACCTCCTCGGCAGCTCTGACTCTGCTGTACCCACAAATTCTGGAGAAACAGGAAACTGCGACCCTGACAGTAGAAGGATGAAATTAAAGACAGCTCTGTGGAACTGACTGTGAGTTGATTGTGCACGCATGCGCGCACTCCCACACATGTAGCCTATATTATTGAATCAATTATGTTCTGTCATTGTGAAACAAACCTTACATGTTTTTATGAAATCCATTCACATAAACAATAGAGCTGACAGTACTCATGTTCCCAAAATGTGCTGTACAAATAAAGTTTAATACTAATAATATTTATAATTAAAACAACATGATCGTTGCACAAAATTGCTGATCAGTTCAGCTGCAACACCTGTAGCTGTTCAGGAAATGAAGTCATGGTTGGATATAAAAGGGCAGGCACTCACAATACGTAAAGACACACAGTGGCTGATCTGACACTGCTGGAGGATGTGACGCACGGGAGACTCTGGTGTCCCTCCAACCGCCTCCGTCACCACACCGCTCAGAAGGGATACCCCTGAGATAAAATATTTAACTGTGCATATGACGAAAAGGATCTTTTCTGCACTCTTCTCTTTTAAAGTTCATTTTATAATGATTATTTTTTTTATTTTGTATTGTGATTTTAATGCATTTTTCTTGTTCTGTTAAAGCACTTTGAATTACCTTGTGCTTTGCCTTGCCTGGCCCCGATGATCCTGACAGCTTTTCGTCTGGGGGGGGGCTCCGGTGTGCCCGTTCCCCCACCTGTCACCTAGACACTCTGTCTATGGAGAGTGATTTGCCTTTTCACGCTCACTTTTATGACGGATCATTTCTTTTTTTCCCTCAGCCACAGTCCGACCCTCTGAGGCAGCCTTATTTACAGCATCAGACACAGGCTTCACTCTGCTGCCTTTCTGGCATTAGTGATGCCCAGACAGAGCCCACTTGTTAATTTGTCGAACCTCAGATAGAGTAAAATTTCTTTCTTTTGGCTTGTTTTCCCTCTCAGTCCATCGTGAAATTGGTATCACTGAACATTCATCAAGGGCGTTCCCCTGACCTTTTATAGGTACCATATGGGCAGTGCAAGGCGTTCCCTCATGCACGACAGCTTTAGAGTTGATTGTGATTTATAAATGGAAACAGGCGTAGGACCTGCGTGCACACTCTTTTATAAATCTTAAAGTTTTTGTGTGTACACCACTTATAGTGATCTTTCCTACACACAATTTATAAATGAGGCCCCTGATCATACACGAATGTGTTTCAGAGGCTGTGTGATCCCTCCAGGCAGTCAATAACGAAGACTTTGAGCTGGGATTGTGGAAACTGACCCTGTTCTTGAGGACTAAAGCTCATAACATCCTCTTGTGCCTGCCCAGGTGTGGTCACATGTGTCTGACAGCTGTAGGAGGAGCTTCATGGTCTAGGGCCTGATGGTTGTGTTTGTGTTCAGCCTCTCTTAACTCCAGACTCATCCTGGATGTGTGGAGAAGCACAGCTGACAGAAGAAACCACTGTGTGATAAAATCATCCGGCAGTAGACGGGCAGCATGCTGACTCGTGGCTTGCAGCTGGTTGCCAGAATCACTAATTTAGTTTCCCGCTTCATAAATTATCGCCGTGGCGATGGCATGTGGCGGTCAGGAACAACCAGTGTCCCAGAAATCAGCAGGTCGGACAGAAGCCGCTCAGTTTCCTCATCGACACTCTCTGAGTCACTCATGTGGACGTCATCAGAAACAGGATGGTGAAAAGATGTTTTTAAGGTTTTAAAATGTGAAGATGAGGCAGCCTCAGAGAGCGTCACTGAAACACCATTACATTAATCTATAAAACCACTCCAAACACAGATCACATGACGTGATCACATGCTCTCAGTCAGCACAATGGATCTCATCTCGCTGATGGGCTTCAGAGGAAACTCTAAACCCGGGGTCGGCAGATAGCGGCCCCTGGGCAAAACCTGGCCAGTCAGGAATAATTTCTGACCCTCGCCATGAGCTGGAAACTAATTTTTATATCTGTATTTACTCATTTTTCTTAACAAACAAAACTTAAATGATGAGTAACAAATGAATGTGAATGCCTCAGGCACAACATCAGCTGACTCCTCCTCCTGCTGCGGCTTCGAGGGAGAGACAGAGACTTTGATTTCTGCAGATTAAGATGATTTTTCAAGTTACATTCTGACATTCTGAAGAATCAAAGTGCTTGTGTGGTGAAAGACTTTTAGAGCAGACATGCCCAAATATGAAGAAATCAAAAAATGTGCCGCACAATGCTGAAAAGTCTGTTCCCATGGCACAGAACCTAATGTTACAAGCAGCTCACCTTGAGTGAGCCCTTATTATAACAATTATGCTATATTTTGTCTTTCATGAACCTCTATGAACCTAAAGATGAGTCCTTATTGCAGTAAATATGGTATATTTTATTTCTCATAAACCTAAAGGTGAGCCCTTATTACAGTTAATATGGTATATTTTATTTCTCACGAACCTAAAGGTGAGCCCTTATTACAGTAGATATGGCTTCATGGGTTAATTATGGGTATATTTTATGTGCTTCCTGAAAACTTTCGGTTCGGTCTTAACAAACATGAAAGATGTTGAACTGTTAATAAACTGAGTTCATCAGATATAATTCAAACAGCGTAAAGACGTATGATTCACGTGTTTTTGTCTATTATTCTGTTCATCATGGAGACACCAAGGGCTCTAATTTCCTGGCGCAACTCAGGGTGGCGCAGCCTGGCGCACCCTCCGCAGTGGTAATTTCGTCCGGCGCACCGCCGTGCGCAGCCAATTTGGCAATTTGGTAGACCGGCTGCGCCAAGATGGGTGTGACGGCGCACCAGGGGGAGGTGTCCACAGATTCAGCTTGGCGCAGTGACAGTTTCGTGCCAAAAAAACACGCAGAAGGTGCGCTGAAAGCCCGCCAGCTCCAACCTGGTCTATTCTCGGCGCAGGAGAGGCCCACCCGGGGCAGTGGTAATTTGGCTGACAGGCGCACAGTGCGCACACGTCACCAAAACCTCACAGGCAGGTATCCAGAGTGTCAGGCACATTTCAATGCAATAAACAATCACAGCAACCCCTATTTAATGTAACCGTCTGAACCAGCATATACATTTGTATCTATATTAATTGTCCCGTCACATCTGATGTCAGATCAGAGACGTTTGTCATAACTAACGAGTTCACATCTCTCAGCCAACCACAAACAGCCACATCATCCGATACGGAGTCCGGCTTCTCTCATCTCATGAAATTAAATAGAAAAGAAAAAGAGAGAGACGCTCGCTGAATAAATGTAAGTCACTCGGTGTCTTAAGGATTTACCTGTGATTGCCCATATTTCTCTGTTTTAATCTTTATTCGTAACGTGATCTAAAAAGATGGAGTACATTATTCCAAGGAGGATGAGGAGGAGATATGTTTTCCACCAAAGGCGCTGCTTTTTCGCGATGACAGACCAGGAATGCAGGTGGATCACAAGAATGATGAATGGATTAGCCTGCTGCTGTGTTTACATGTAATTATCACTTAATTTTGTACTCCTATTATGACACAGGAACAGATTACATCTGTCCCACGAGGTGGTCCACACGGTGATGTGCGTCGTGTCCTCCGATGCACGGCCTGGTGGCCTCTGCGCTCTCCCAGTTGCTGCAAAAGTGACAGCGGCTCTGACCTTCTCCTCCACCGAGGTGAAATTGTCACTGCGCCTCGCCCGCGGCGCATTTAAAGGCGAGGAGAGGCGTTCATTTGATTGGTGGAGATCATACTCGGCTGTGTTAAACCCACTCACGCCTCCTCTCCTCCTTCTCTGCCATTTGCGCCAGTGGGAGAGACGTAGGCGTGGGTGCGCCTCCCTGCGCCAGACTGCGCCGTGCACAAAACTTGCAAAATGCCCTGGACACACCCCGTTGGCGTGGCGCAGGCGCGGCGCAGGGCAGGTGCGCCCCGCCTGCTCCTGGTCTACGAAAATAGAGCCCCAAGTGTTGATTGCCCCAGTGCTTTGTGATTTACCATTTAATAAGCTTTATTGGCGTGCCATTTTGGATCACAACATGTTGCCAAAGCAAGAAGTTACATTTACAAAATATGGTAAATTAAATATATTGTAAATACTACCAATAATGCTTAAGAAAACGAAAAGAAAAAAAAAATTACAATTATCTTACATTGAAACTTCTTTCTTTGTGACATGCAGTAATATATTCTCCTGCCAGGTCTGCTGTACTATTTTCTTCTCCCAGAAGGATCTGCAAGAGCTTTTCTTTGGGAGGGTCAGAAAATCTGGGATTTTCTGATTAAATTCTTGGAAGAGATGTTCTCTAATTTCTTTGTATTTGGGTCATCTGGTGAGAAAATGAATTTCTGTCTCAACATCTCCAGTTCCACAGGCCCACAGACTCTCTTAGTTCTTTCCAGCCGTTCTCTTCTATGGCGACCAGGTTCAACAGCGAGTTTATGGTCTGAGTCTGTATTTGGTCAGGGTTTGTCTTTACATAGGGTGTTTAATTTGGGTTAAATATTGGGCTAATTGAAATTCTCTGTCTAGTAAACAATAGCATTCCAATTTATTTATTAACAGGGTTTCTTGTTTCCACTGATTGAATTATTTAGTTTATTATCTTTGTCCATTTGTTGAATTTGTGAGCTTGGGACTATTTTCATGGCATCTTTTTTATTTGGGATCTACAGATCTAAAACATGCATACGGGATGTTGAGTGGTGACTGTAGATTACAGTTAGGTCTGAGGGTGAGCATTGATGGTTGTCTGTCTCTCTGTGTGGCCCTGTGATTGGCTGGAGATCAGTTTAGGGTGTACCCTGCCTCTCGCCCAATGTCAGCTGGAATAGGCTCCAACCCTCCGACCTTAAAAGGGATATTTAGGGCCGTGTAATAATATCAATAAGAGGCCCCTGTGATTGTTTTAAAGAGCAAGGAAAATCTGACATCCCAACAGGACCTACAGCCCACTGAACAATCTATTTTTTATCGTAGTGATTCTTAAATATTTTTAGTATTAACGAACCAATCCATTTTTTATTGTTGTGATTCTTAAACATTTTCAGGATTAATGAACCAATCCATTCTTTATTGTGATTCTGAAACATTTTTAGGACAACTGAATGAATCCATTATTTTATTGTCATGATTCTTAAACATATTAAGGATTAATGAATAAATCAATTATTATTGTAGTTATTCTTGAATATTTTTAGGATAATCTGGATTTAATTTATTTATCCTTCATTGCTCTTCCTTTATTTTGTAATGATCATTATCACCATATATCATCATGTATTTACATTTGATTATAAATGAAGCTTCTTTTTATAATCACTTTATTAACATCTATTTATATATTCACACATGAGTTTAAAAGATATGAAACAATAATTAAACTGAGGGCAAAGGTCAAAGGTCTTCTTCACAATCTGCACATTTTATCGACATAAATGTTATATTAGGATTACGATTTAAGCAGAAGTGTGTCCATTATTTTACGTGTAGGTCCCAGAGGGGTCAGACTAATCTGAGGTACAACGAGGGGCAAAGGTCAAGAGCCATGGTCTCAGCGGAGTGTGTTTGTGTGTCGGGGGGGTTAACGGTCCCCACACTAACACAACAACACACACTAACAGAACACACACTGACACAGCAACATGCACTAACACAACCACACTAACTAACACAACAACACACACTGACACAACAAAACAAACTGACATAACAACACACACAGACAAAACACACACTGGTACAACAACATTCACTGGTACAACAACACACACTGACACAACAACACACACTAACACGACAACACAGACTGACACAACACTCACTAACACAACCACACACACTCACATAACAACACAGACTGACACAACACGCACTAACACAACCACACACACTAACACAACAACACAGACTGACACAACAACACACATTAACACAACAACACACACTTACACAACACACACTGACACAACAACACAAACTAACACAACACACACTGACACAGCAACACACACTAACAAAACAACATAGACTGACACAACACAAACTAACATAACAACACACACTAACACAACACGCTGACACAGCAACACACCAACAAAACAACATACACTGACACAACAACACAAACTAACATAACAACACAAACTAACACAACACACACTGACACAACCAAACACACTGACACAACAGCACAAACTAACATATCAATACAAACTAACATAACACACACTGACACAACAACACAAACTAACATAACAACACACACTAACACAACAACACACACTAACACAAAACACACTGACACAACACACACTAACACAAAACACATTGACACAACAACACACACTAACACAATAGCACAGACTAACACACCAGCACACACTGACACAACCACACACACTGACACAACAACACAAACTCACTTAACAACACACTAACACAACACACACTGACACAACCACACAAACTAACATAACAACACACACTAACACAACACACACTGACACAACCACACACACTGACACAACAACACAAACTAACATAACAACACACACTAACACAACACACACTGACACAACAACACACACTTACACAAGTGTCTTCATTTGTAAATTGAGATCCAGAAGAGGGCTAGATGATCCAGACAGTATTTAATACCTCCATAATTTATCCATATGGAGATATTCAATCAATATCCACATATTTTTCCAGAAAAAATATTTTGAGACAGGCTGATGAAGCTTAAAGTGAGACATGCAAAGGGGGGAGGTGTGGGACCACAGCTCACCATACCATATACTTGTTAAAAGGAGAACTAAAAATAAATCAGTGTTCAAAACACTACAGACAACAACATTTTGCTCTTCATTGCTTATTTAATCAGTGATCAGAAGTTGACTGTTACATTAATTTTTTGAGCCTCAGGAGAAGTTTGTCATTGCAGGATTAAAAAATGTTTTCATGGAAAACTGGTTTTTTTTTTTTCAGTAATGGCACTGGAGAAAACCTTTTGTATTTCATGAATTAAAACAAAAACATTTTGAGTTTCTGGTGACTTTACAGATCTGGCTTCACCTGCACGCTATCTGCTCAGCTCTGCCAAGATAAGGTTTGGTATAAATTGGTGCTATACAAATAACAATTACATGACTGATTAATTGATTGGTCTGCTCTCAGTGCCCCACTTTGGCTCCTTGTGGCATTGTGGTTTTAAATGTTTTTGACAGTGTTCATTTGTTTGTGAACAGTAAACTCAATCATGGATTTTTTTGAAATCATCACTCTGTGTTGATTGTGGCAAAAAAAAGTGTTGGATGGATTTTAGGAGGAGTGTCAGGAGGAGAGGATGGTGAGGAGGAGGAGGAGATGGACGGTTGGTAGGACAAGTGTCAGGAGGAGAGGATGGTGAGGAGGAGGAGAATGAAGGTTAGTAGGAGGAGTTTCAGGAGGAGAGGATGGTGAAGAGGAGGAGAATGAAGGTTAGTAGGAGGAGTTTCAGGAGGAGAGGATGGTGAAGAGGAGGAGGAGGAAGGTTGGTAGGAGGAGTTTCAGGAGGGAAGGATGGTGAAGAGGAGGAGGAGGAAGGTTAGTAGGAGGAGTTTCAGGAGGAGAGGATGGTGAGGAGGAGAAGGAAGGTTAGTAGGACGAGTTTCAGGAGAAGAGGATGGTGAGGAGGAGGAGAAGGAAGGTTAGTAGGAGGAGTGTCAGGAGGAGAGGATGGTGAGGAGGAGGAGGAAGGTTGGTAGGAGAAGTGTCAGAAGGGGAGGATGGTGAGGAGGAGGAGGAGGACGTTTGGTAGGACAAGTGTCAGGAGGAGGTGAAGAGCGGAGGCTAAGGAGGAGGTGGGTTGGTAGGAGGAGCATAAGGACGAGAGAATGAAGAAGAGGAGGAGGAGAAGGGTCATCAGTAGGAGCGTCAGGAGGAGAGGATTGAGAGGAGTAGGAGGGGGAGGGTTAGTGGGATGAGTGTCAGGAAGAGTCGATGGTGAGGAGGAGGAGGAAGGTTGGTAGGAGGAGTGTCAGGAGGAGAGGCTTGTGAGGAAGAGGAGGAGGAGGAGGGCTGGTAGGACAAGTGTGAACAGGAGAAGATGGTGAGGAGCAGGAAGAGGAGGAGGTTCAGTAGGAGGAGTGTCAGGAGGAGAGGATGGTGAGGAGGAGATGAGGGCTGGTAGGAGGAGTGTCAGGAGGAGAGGATTGTGAGGAGTAGGAGGGGGAGGGTTAGTGGGATGAGTGTCAGGAAGAGTCGATGGTGAGGAGGAGGAGGAAGGGTTGGTAGGAGGAGTGTCAGGAGGAGAGGCTTGTGAGGAAGAGGAGGAGGAGGAGGGCTGGTAGGACAAGTGTGAACAGGAGAAGATGGTGAGGAGCAGGAAGAGGAGGAGGTTCAGTAGGAGGAGTGTCAGGAGGGGAGGATGGTGAGGAGGAGATGAGGGCTGGTAGGAGGAGTGTCAGGAGGAGAGGATTGTGAGGAAGGGGAGGAGGAGGAGGGTTGGTAGGAGAAGTTTCAGGAGAAGGAGGAGGAGGAGAAGGATGGTAGGAGAAGTGTCAGGAGGAGGTGAAAATGAGGAGGAGATGGAGCAGGGTTGGTAGGAGGAGTGTCAGGAGAAGAGGATGGTGAGGAGGGGGAGGAGATGGACGGTTGGTAGGACAAGTGTCAGGAGGAGAGGATGGTGAGGAGGAGGAGAATGAAGGTTAGTAGGAGGAGTTTCAGGAGAAGAGGATGGTGAAGAGGAGGAGGAGGAAGGTTAGTAGGAGGAGTTTCAGGGGGAGAGGATGTGAGGAGGATGAGGAAGAAGGTTGGTAGGAGAACTGTCAGAAGGGGAGGATGGAGAGGAGGAGGAGGAGGAGGAAGGTTGGTAGGACAAATGTCAGGAAGAGGTGAAGAACGGAGGCTGGAGAGGAGGTGGGTTGGTAGGAGGAGCATAAGGAGGAGAGAATGAAGAAGAGGAGGAGGAGAAGGGTCAGTAGTAGGAGTGTCAGGAGGAGAGGATTGTGAGGAGTAGGAGGAGGAGGGTTAGTGGGATGAGTATCAGGAGGAGCTGATGGTGAGGAGGAGAGGAAGGTTGGTAGGAGGAGTGTCAGGAGGAGAGGCTTGTGAGGAAGAGGAGGAGGAGGAGGGTTGGTAGGACAAGTGTGAACAGGAGAAGATGGTGAGGAGCAGGAAGTGGAGGAGGTTCAGTAGGAGGAGTGTCAGGAGGAGAGGATGGTGAGGAGGAGGATGAGGGTTGGTAGGAGGAGTGTCCGGAGGAGAGGATTGTGAGGAAGGGGAGGAGGAGGAGGGTTGGTAGGAGAAGTTTCAGGAGAAGAAGGAGGAGGAGATGGATGGTAGGAGGAGTGTCAGGAGGAGAGGATGTGTGGAGGAGGAGGAGATGGATGGTTGGTAGGACAAGTGTCAGGAGGAGAGGATGGTGAGGAGGAGGAGAATGAAGGTAAGTAGGAGGAGTTTCAGGAGGAGAGGATGGTGAAGAGGAGGAGGAGGAAGGTTAGTAGGAGGAGTTTCAGGAGGGAAGGATGGTGAAGAGGAGGAGGAGGAAGGTTAGTAGGAGGAGTTTCAGGAGGAAAGGATGGTGAAGAGGAGGAGGAGGAAGGTTCGTAGGAGGAGTTTCAGGAGGAGAGGATGGTGAGGAGGAGGAGAAGGAAGGTTAGTAGGACGAGTTTCAGGAGAAGAGGATGGTGAGGAGGAGGAGAAGGAAGGTTAGTAGGAGGTGTGTCAGGAGGAGAGGATGGTGAGGAGGAGGAGGAAGGTTGGTAGGAGAAGTGTCAGAAGGGGAGGATGGTGAGGAGGAGGAGGAGGAGGAGGAGGACGTTTGGTAGGACAAGTGTCAGGAGGAGGTGAAGAGCGGAGGCTAAGGAGGAGGTGGGTTGGTAGGAGGAGCATAAGGAGGAGAGAATGAAGAAGAGGAGGAGGAGAAGGGTCATCAGTAGGAGCGTCAGGAGGAGAGGATTGAGAGGAGTAGGAGGGGGAGGGTTAGTGGGATGAGTGTCAGGAAGAGTCGATGGTGAGGAGGAGGAGGAAGGTTGGTAGGAGGAGTGTCAGGAGGAGAGGCTTGTGAGGAAGAGGAGGAGGAGGAGGGCTGGTAGGACAAGTGTGAACAGGAGAAGATGGTGAGGAGCAGGAAGAGGAGGAGGTTCAGTAGGAGGAGTGTCAGGAGGAGAGGATGGTGAGGAGGAGATGAGGGCTGGTAGGAGGAGTGTCAGGAGGAGAGGATTGTGAGGAGTAGGAGGGGGAGGGTTAGTGGGATGAGTGTCAGGAAGAGTCGATGGTGAGGAGGAGGAGGAAGGTTGGTAGGAGGAGTGTCAGGAGGAGAGGCTTGTGAGGAAGAGGAGGAGGAGGAGGGCTGGTAGGACAAGTGTGAACAGGAGAAGATGGTGAGGAGCAGGAAGAGGAGGAGGTTCAGTAGGAGGAGTGTCAGGAGGAGAGGATGGTGAGGAGGAGATGAGGGCTGGTAGGAGGAGTGTCAGGAGGAGAGGATTGTGAGGAAGGGGAGGAGGAGGAGGGTTGGTAGGAGAAGTTTCAGGAGAAGGAGGAGGAGGAGAAGGATGGTAGGAGAAGTGTCAGGAGGAGGTGAAAATAAGGAGGAGATGGAGCAGGGTTGGTAGGAGGAGTGTCAGGAGAAGAGGATGGTGAGGAGGGGGAGGAGATGGACGGTTGGTAGGACAAGTGTCAGGAGGAGAGGATGGTGAGGAGGAGGAGAATGAAGGTTAGTAGGAGGAGTTTCAGGAGAAGAGGATGGTGAAGAGGAGGAGGAGGAAGGTTAGTAGGAGGAGTTTCAGGGGGAGAGGATGTGAGGAGGAGGAGGAGGAAGGTTGGTAGGAGAACTGTCAGAAGGGGAGGATGGAGATGAGGAGGAGGAGGAGGAAGGTTGGTAGGACAAGTGTCAGGAAGAGGTGAAGAACGGAGGCTGGAGAGGAGGTGGGTTGGTAGGAGGAGCATAAGGAGGAGAGAATGAAGAAGAGGAGGAGGAGAAGGGTCAGTAGTAGGAGTGTCAGGAGGAGAGGATTGTGAGGAGTAGGAGGAGGAGGGTTAGTGGGATGAGTATCAGGAGGAGCTGATGGTGAGGAGGAGAGGAAGGTTGGTAGGAGGAGTGTCAGGAGGAGAGGCTTGTGAGGAAGAGGAGGAGGAGGAGGGTTGGTAGGACAAGTGTGAACAGGAGAAGATGGTGAGGAGCAGGAAGTGGAGGAGGTTCAGTAGGAGGAGTGTCAGGAGGAGAGGATGGTGAGGAGGAGGATGAGGGTTGGTAGGAGGAGTGTCCGGAGGAGAGGATTGTGAGGAAGGGGAGGAGGAGGAGGGTTGGTAGGAGAAGTTTCAGGAGAAGAAGGAGGAGGAGATGGATGGTAGGAGAAGTGTCAGGAGGAGGTGAAAATGAGGAGGAGATGGAGCAGGGTTGGTAGGAGGAGTGTCAGGAGGAGAGGATGTGTGGAGGAGGAGGAGGAGGGTTGGTGGGTTGAGTGTCAGGAGGAGAGGATGGTGAGGAGGAGGAGGAGGAGGAAAAGGAGGGTTGGCAGGAGGACTTTCAGGAGGAGAGGATGTTGAGGAGGAGGGGGAGGAGGAGGGTTGGTAGGAGGAGTGTCAGGAGAAGAGGATTGTGAGAAGGAGGAGGAGAAGGAAGGTTGGTGGGATGAGTGTCAGGAAGAGTTGATGGTGAGGAGGAGGAGAAGGAGGGTAGGTAGGAGGAGAATCAGGAGGACAGGAGTGTGAGGGAGGAAGAGGATTGTTGGTAGGAGGAGTGTCAGAAGGAAAGGACAGTGAGGAGAAGGAGGAGGAGGGTTAGTATGAAGGTTAGTAAGAGGAGTGTCTGGAAGAGGTGATGGTGATGAGGAGTGCCAGGAGGAGAAGGGTTGGTAGGAGAGGTGTCAGGGGGATTTGACATGAGGAGGAGGAGGAGCAGGATTGGTAGGAGGAGTGTCAGGAGGAGAGGATGGTGAGGAGGAGGAAGAGGAGAATGGGTGTCATGAGGAGAGGATGGTGTGGAGGAGTGTCAGGAGGAGGCGCAGATGGACCAGTGCTTACGGGCTGATCGTGCTCTGGCTGGCTGCCACACTCTTTGTTTGCTCAGATACTAAACTAATAGAGATAAAGGCAGGTTCCTGCTGGCCCTGAATTACAGAGTCATTAAGGAGAATAAAAACACATGGGAGTGCACTCGCACACACATGTGCACACTAACATGTGCACACTAACGTGCACACACACACAAACACACACACGTACATACACTGAGCATGAGTGCAGACATGGAAAAGCACAATAATTTGTGAGTGTGTGTGAACAGTTTCAGTGGCTGCATCTGCACTGTCAGTGCAACTTCCATATAACACACACACACTAACACACACAAACACACACACTCACATTCCTCACACCTTCAGCTCAGAAGATGGAGGCAAATGTCACTGATGCAGCACACGATCCAGTTTCTGAATGACTCCTCAGATCTGTGAGGGCCTGAAATCGAAGTGTCTTGTGTGTGGATTATTATAAACCTAGTCCATGCTGTTTTGGTAAAAGCAAAGTGTATGTCCATGTTTTAGGTCATGTAGCTCAGTCTGTAACGGCTCAGAGACTGGAGGGTGGCCGGTTCAAGTCCCAATCAAAACATCCTTGGAGGTTGGTTTGGTAGCTGGGGGTGAGCACGCTGACTTCCTGGGGCACTGCTGCCGGTTAGGGCGGTTGGTAGGGGGCAGCTGAAAGGGGTTTGTATCTGACTCTGGGGGATCAGGGTGCAGGGTACGCACCATTGCACCCTTAAACTTCATCCCCCTGACCTATCGTATCCTGGCCTCAGTCTCAGGATCCATATTGTGTGGTGGATTGTTGGAAATACCCAGCCCTAATTAAGCGGTGGGTCAAGAGGAAGGGCTGGAGTGGTTTTCGTGGTCTTCCTGTGGTGCAGGCCCAGTAATCTACTGTTTTCATTTAATGGATTATTTTGTCATATTGAAAGAGAAAAGTGGTTTGAAAGTAACGTTTTTTTTTCCCACCACTGCAGTCACACCCAGAATGCTTTGAGAGTAGTGTGCATCAGGAGATCCAAGACACTTTCCTCCTTCAATCAGTGAAATTCAATCTTGAAACCAGACTGATGGATTGGGGCAGAGCTGTGCAACACAGCCTGGGCAGCTCAGGTGTAACGGGGCTTCACCCTTAGAGAAGGGATAAACGTTAGCTAATGACTCTAAACTTTGACCTTGTTCCTCCAAAATAAAGTCAGTTTGTGTCTGTATTTGTGCAGACCCAGACCAAAATCTTGTTCTTGAGATTCTGCATCACAAACAAAGGATGGTGACAAAGCTGTTTTACCCTGACCTCTGGCCTCCAAAATATAAAACATTTAAGCATGCAGTAAAAATAAGTGCAAAGTCAAATCACTGAAAGAGCCGAGTGAAATTCAAAATCCTTTCAGGTATCCCTGAGTCATCGTGGACACATGAGCAAAGTTTAAAAGAAAATTCATCATTCATCATTTTCTCAAAAACTGAAATCACATGCAAAAAAAAAAGATAAGACCAATGGCCTTGACCTTTGACCCACAGCCTCCAAACTCCAGTCAGCTGATCTTAAGAAAGTTCATGAGTCGTCGGTTTTAAGGACCAGTTGAAATCCTCATGCAAATACATCCATTCCTTATCTGTACTGCTTATCCCTTTTGGAGTCACACCTAATCCCAGCTGACATTAGGAGAGAGGCGGATTACACCCTGAGCCGGTCAACAGCCAATCACAGAACCACAACCAGAGATGGACAACCATTCACGTTCACACTCATACCTTGGAGAGAACCCAGGTATGAGGCATGCACAGGGAGAACATACAACTGCCACACCGAAAGGCTCTGACTCAAACCATCGACCTTGCTGTGAAGAACTTGTTGCCCCTTCTTCTATGCTTATTTAAAGTAACAATATGTAACTTTTCCACCTATAAAATAACTCTTTTAAAGTCTCATGGGCAGGGGGTGTTAGAACAGTGTCTTAAAACAGAGCGAATGGTCTTTTCCCCACTCCCACTAGGCAACCCTTCAAAAATCAATTCAGCCTCTCAACAGCAGTATGGCATCAACGCTGACACAGCCGAACATTAGAAACACACAGATACCGTTAGCATGTGAAGTTAGCTCATGTCCCATTACACTGTAATACCGGAGCTTATAACACAAAGAACTAACAGTCCCCGTGTAACTGATGATTATATATTCTGTGCAGTTCACTGCAGCACTGACGTGCATTTGTATTTCAGATATCAGCTCAGGTGGTCAGCATCAACCCCTGGAGTCAGACAACAGCAGGTATGTTTTATAAAATGTCTGAAGGGCTGAAAGTTTCTGATAATAGTTTCACTATTTACTGTCATTAATTAGCCTTTGTGTGCTTGTGTCCTCAAAATACTTGGTATTTGACTACATATTATTTGGAGAACTTACTCATCTTACTGAAGGAGTCCCTTCAGAGCTACTTTTTGTTGGGTCAAACATGACCACTGTTTCTGTACTTCTCACAGTATTTTAGTATTTGCTTCATTAGCTGCCCTACAATCAGACAGATTGTCAAAACTACAAACTTAACAGATGTGAAAGTAACAACTGTAAAATAAATTGCTTTTCTCTTTCAAGGCATCAACGGGACAACAATCAAAACTAGAAAAATTGCATTTTCTTGCAGCAAATGCGTTGAAATGCAGAGTCTGAATGCTGAAAATGTGAAAAGAAATAGCTGAAAGCAGTGTAAACAAAGCTGAAAATGTGAAAATGTGACAAAAAAAAAAAGTTGAAGGCAGTGAAGCAAAGCTGCAAATGTGGGAAATGTGTAATAAAAATGGTTACAGTTGTGAAAGAAAGCGGAAAATGAATAAATGTGAAATAAATTGCGTGAAGCTGTAGAAATGTTTGGCCACCATGAAGAAGTTGTAATCTATGATTAAAAGAGTAAAATTTGTTAGTGCTAAAATGACAAAGATGGTAATCAGTAGCAGAAGTGTGAAATATGTTATCAAATTTGCATTGTAAAGAAAGGAAAAGAATAAAGTTGTATGGTAGTGAAAGGTTGAATGACTGACAGCCTGTGACATCCAGACTGAGAGGACAGCAGCCAGACGCATACAGCAAGGAGCTGTAGTAATCAGCAGTCTGTATTGGACACACAGTTGAAAAGTACAACTGCCTTCACCAGAATTTGATCCGGGCCGCCGGAGGGAGAGTCAGCAACTTTGCCGCTTAAGATATATATATGTTAAATGTTATGGAAATTTTGATTTGTTGGATTTCAGTAGACAGTGAAATAAACATTTCAGCTCCTAAAAAAATGAAAGTTCTGGCTATTATTTGTGCATTCAGGCTTTAAAGGGTTAAATTATGAAGTGCAATTGATCATGCATAATTAGCCTAGATTAAATTTTCCTTTAGTAAATAAAAAATGCTTTGGCATCAGTTTGTAGGCTACAAGTCCACAACACTATGAACTATCCAGTATAAAAGCATCTGACTTGAACATTAATGTAAACAGAGGTGATTTTCATTGGAGGACAATAAGGAGTGGACATTAACGGTCAGAATGTCATTAGAAAACTGGATCTGCTCAAGTTAACATCTAAGTCAAAGTTGTCACTACTTCATTTTTAAATCAACAAATCTACACTCGAACATCAAACTCAAAGTAATAATAGCCTACATACATGAATTTGTAAATCTGGACAGGAATATCTGAGTAGAGAAATGTAAAACAGTGTAATATTTGTGTGTAGTGGGTATAATCTGACATACTCTGATGATGTTTGTCCTCTTAGGGCCTCTATACACTGAAGACATTTTTACCACAATTTGACCAGATTAATACACCGTCCACTGAAAACAGCTCTGAGACCCACAATGGGCCTCCACCTACAGGTTGGGAACCGCTCCACCAGGTAGACTGTATTTGAAGCTTGATCCTTCAAAGATTGTTCTGATATCATGGAGAATAAGTGATGGAGGATCCCTCAGGGTGAATTTATTATTTAGAAAACAGTGAGTGAGTGAAAACAAGAGCTGGACTGATGAAGAATGTAGAGTTTTGATTAATGAAAGGCTGACTCGTCAGTTTTTGAAGTCTTTTGTTCACTTAAACCGGGCACATGAGCTGTCAAGACACCGTGTGAATGATAAAATCACACAGAGTGACTGATGATCCCTCACTGTCCCCGCAATGTGCGTCTATCTGCGTCTTTACGCTCACCGGCAGACGGAGGAGCGCACACACACACACACGCTGAGAGAAAGTGAAAGTCACACAAGCATGCTGCTATACGTATCCTTGCACATTTTGTTGTGGTTCTATGGTATTTTGGGGCGTTTTGTAGTGGGTATATGGCGTATACCTGCGTATGCAGCCAGAGTCTGGCGGACTGTGAACACAATGCCGGCGTAGTATTTTCTTGTGAAATGAATGTGAAACACAAACCTTGCACATTGTTTTCCATTTCTCTGTCATGACTCTGTACACTGAGGACGAGGAAGAGGAGCTGCTCTGCCTGCTGACTTTGCAAAGCACTAACATGAAGAGACGGAGGTGGGGTCACAGTTAATGCAGGTCATGTCAATGTCAATATCAATGTCAATGCCAATGTCAACTTTATTTATATAGCACATTTAAACAGCCAGCGGCCTACCAAAGTGCTTTACAGTAGAAGAAGCAGGCACAATAAAAACAGTAAAAGACAATAAAACCAATAAGAGTAAAAAAAAACAATAAAAGCAATAAGAACAAAAACAATACAGTATAAATATGTTTAATAACCAGTAAAACCAATAAAAGCTGAATAAAAATGGCTATACTCTGCCAAAGGCCAAAGTGAACAAGTGCGTCTTTAGCCGTGTCTTAAACGTGGACAGGCTATTTGCAGTCCGCACATTTAAAGGTAGCACGTCCACAGAGTGGGAGCAGCAACCGAGAAGGCTCGATCTCCTCTAGTTTTTAAGCAGGATCTAGGAATGTCCAGGACCATCTGACTTCCTGACCGAAGTGCTCTGGAGGACTGATGAACCTTAACAAGGTCAGACAGGTAGTCAGGGGCCAGCCTATTCAGACACTTAAAAATAAATAAAAGAATCTTAAAATCAATCCTGTACTTTACTGGAAGCCAGTGAAGGGAAGAGAGCACCGGAGTTATGTGCTCCCGTGTCTTTGTCCCAGTCAGGAGACGAGCAGCAGCATTCTGAGCCAGCTGCAGGCGGTTAAGCTCCGACTGTTCAACACCGACATACAGGGAGTTACAGTAGTCCAAACGTGATGTCATCAAAGCATGGACAACTTTCTCAAGGTCTTTTCGGTCCAGATAAGGTTCAACCTTGGCTAAAAGCCTCAGCTGAAAAAAGCTGGACTTAACCACAGAACTGATCTGCTTGTCCAATTTAAAAGCACCATCAATGATGACCCCAAGATTCCTGGCATGGGACCCAACATAAGGGGCTAGTGGGCCAAGGGAGCTAGCAAGGAGCTGAGCCAGATCAGGGCGACCAAACAGGACAACCTCTGTTTTGTTTTCGTTTAACTTCAAGAAGTTTAAATCCATCCATTGCTTAATATCACTCATGCAGTTGAGCACGCCCTGAAGGGCATCTTTGTTTGGGACCTTTAACGGCAAGTACACATCAGCAAAGCAATGAAAGGGGATCCCATATTTCCTAAAATTGACCCCAGAGGTTGCATATAAAATGAGAACAGTAGAAGGCCCAGGACTGATCCCTGAGGGACCCTGCATGTCAGAGGGGCCACAGGGGAGGAGTACTGGCCCATGTGCACCACGAAAGACCTCTCAGAGAGGTACGATCTGAACCAACTTAAAGCAGTGCCCTTGATGCCTATACAGTTTTCGAGGCGTGATAGGAGAATTGTGTGATCTACTGTATCAAACGCCGCTGTCAGGTCAAGAAGGATTAAAAAGGCACAGTTACCAGTATCAAGGTTTGACAAGAGATCATTAAAAACCTTTAAAAGAGCAGTTTCAGTGCTGTGAAGAGACTTAAAACCAGACTGGAACACAAACATTTGCCCTTTGCAAATATTCCTGGAGTTGGTTAAGAACGGCTTTCTCTAAAACCTTGGAAATAAAAGGGAGTTTGGAAATCGGCCTAAAATTAGATAAAACCAAGGGGTCCAAATTTTTCTTCTTTAAAAGAGGCTGCACCATGGCATGTTTAAAAGAGGACGGAACACATCCAGAAAGACTGAACTGAACTAAAAACCTCCTTAAACGAGCGAGATGGAATGCTATCAGTTAGCAGGACGTAAGTGCTCCACTATCTCAGTAAGTGTAGAAAGAGAAACAGGATCAAACTGATGGAAGACAGCTGAGCTTGCAGTGGGAACTGAAGGGTCCTGAGCTGACTGAGGGAGCGAGGACCTGAGAGCAGAAATCTTAAGAACAAGAAACTGCAGAAAATCTTCGCACAGAGAAGAAGAAGGCTCAACACAAACAGCATCACCAGGATTTACAAGCGAGTCAAACACATTAAAAAGAACCTGCGGCTTGTGCGCATTTGCGGAGACAAGTGAGGAGAAATAATCAGTTTTTGCAGCTTTTAAAGCTTGCTGATAAGTAAGCAGACAGTCACGAAGGAGATCCCAAGAAATCTGAAGTTTGTCTTTTTTCCACCTTCTTTCCGCCTGTCTGCGTGCATGTCTGAGCGCACGAGTGGACTCATTCAGCCATGGTTCAGTCTGTGGCTTTACACGTCTCACAGTCATCGGAGCAATGGAGTCCAAGATCTCAGTACACAGTAAATCAAACATATTCAAACAGTCATCCACACTGAGGTCCCCAAATTATCCATAGAATACAAGAAAGAGTCTTTAAAAGCAGCAGAGAACTGCATCGGAGTTGGCGAATTAAAGGTACGGAGACGGCGAACGGGGGCGGAGTCCGTAGTGGAGTGCGCAGGCAGTGAGAGGGAAAATAAAACAGGTAGATGGTTGGATAAAGGTGTGTAACAGATTTCAGTTATCTGTACATTTAATCCATATGACAACACGAGATCCAGTATATGGCCTTTTTCATGCGGCGGGTTCAAAACAGACTGCACAAGATTAAAAGAGTCAATGAGACTGAGAAAATCCCTGGCCAGAGGTCTCGTCTCACAGCAGACATACACGTTGAAGTCGCCGACAATTAAAAAATGATCATACTTAAGAGTGACCCCCGAAATAAAGTCTGCAAAGTCCCGTAAGAAGTCTTTGTTGAATTTTGGTGGACGATAGACCACCGCACAGAGAACAGTCACGGGGAGGCTTGCCTCAAAGAGTTGAAGCTCGAAGCTGGAGTAGCTGGCAGCTGGAGGCTGCTGGCAGTGAAATGTGGATTTAAAAATGGATGCCAGTCCTCCACCTTTGCTGGTGATGCGAGGGGAGCTGAAGAAACTACATCCAGGGGGAAGAAGCTCTGACAGAGGAGTAAGTTCGCCATCACGGAGCCAGGTTTCCGTTAAAAACATAACGTCCAGTTTGCGAGAGGTAAAGAATCATTAAGCAGGAAAGTTTTGTTGGTGACAGATCTCATATTCAACAGAGCCAATTGAAGATTTGAAGTGTCAGATGAGGATGAAGCACGCCTCAGTGAGCGGAGATTTTGACGGACCACACCAGGTCTCCCGGTTTGAACACGCAAGCTAGAAGGCAGAAGCACCAGCTGATCGGAGTCCAGCGAACAGCTGACGCTGTCAGAGCCGGCTACGTCCGGTAACACCTGTCGGATCCATAGTCCTCTATTCCTCGAGTGCAGGGACAGACTTCAGGTGAGCTTCAAGCCGAACCCTGAGGCCTCCGCATTTTCCGCGTCTTCTCCGGCGTCTCTGGGGCGCAGGGTAGAGGGGAGGACGCCTCAGAAACACCGGGATTTCCTCAGGGCAAGGAGGAGAGCTCACCAGTTTTCCATATTTAAGCTGATCAAAGAAACCTCCACTCTCTAGCAGAGTTTTGCGATGGTAGGTGAGGAGGGATGATACCTCTTGGAGGAACAGGTACACCACTAAGCTTACACCTAATACAGAGCAGAGGGACAGACGGCCAGCCGAGCACCCTTGCGCCACCTGGTCTCCAAGAAAATACATGGCGAGCAGTGTTTTGTGTGACACCAGTGCGCGGAGCGGAGTCCTTGCGGACCTCCTTGTAGTCCGCTCCACCCGAGTATGTTTGGGCAAACAATCCCTGCGTCCCCCTGGGATTTATGCCTTTAGTGTGAGAAGTCGGAGGTGTGGCGTGACAGCGTGGAAGCCAGTGGAATGCGTGAGAGTTGGCAGCCCTGAATTTTTTCAGGGCTAAAATGAGAGAGATTGTAATGAGTAGCAGAAGTGTTTACGTATGTTATAAAACATGCATGACAAAGAAAGTAAAAGTCCTAACTGGGATGCAAACCCCGCACTCTTGGATTGTGGACACCAAATTTACCACTAAGCCATCATGCCCAGACGTGTTCAGACATACAAGAGCAGAGTATTTAATGCTACTGTATGCCTTTACAGAGCTGTGTAGTTAAGCTGGGTACTTCCGGGTAATCAAGCGATCGCTGTGGCAAAACCGTGATAGCTATCCAAAAAAGGACTGCACCGTGAGCATCCCAAGAACCAGATGAAACGATTGATGTAAGTTTCATGTCTGTACTGTAGAAAATGTTGACACGAGAGCAGTTTAAAAACGGGCTTGAAAGTGAAGCGATCAGCTCTCTGGGCAGGAGAGTTACAATGGACGCAGACGGAAGACTTTGCAGGATACCCGCGGCTCTGAAGCTCACTGATACAAAACGATGTCAATGTAGAGTTTGTAACGAATTTCAGCTATAAGAGGAGAAGTGTACCTTTATTTTGATGTATAAATCATATCCGTGTGGTAAAGTCTGAGGCTTTTATTGCGGTTTTTCGGCTATAAATTTTGGAATCTTCAGACGAAGCTCACGCTCTAACAGGTCACGTGACACGCTCTAAGAGCTGAGAGTTTTTGGCTCAAACCTGCAAACTTAGTGTTGCTTAAACAGTGATAGCTGAAAAACTGTAGAAGACAACAAAAAGCTGAACACATGTAAAAATAGTTGAGAGATCAGTGAATCTATGAAAGCAAGAATGAAGTCTGTAGGTGGAAGTATGCCGAAGCTGTACAGCGTGAAAGTTGAAGCACTTTTCAGCAGAAATGCATAAGTCTCCCATTCATTTCAATGGGAAAATATCTGCAGAAAATGATTTTTACTCTAAAAACTGTAACAATTAAACATGTGGAAAATACAAGCGCAAATCTCATGAACATGCTGCACTGCTGGGTTTTTTTCTGTGAAAATCTGTGCAAATTTGAAAGCTATGAAAAGGGCCAAATAGTTGAGGGAAGAAGAAGAAAAAGAAGAAGAAGAAGAAGAAGAAGAAGAAGAAAGTCGGATAACAAAATGTTGAAATGCTGACTCAGTATTTCAACATAAATATCCCAGAGCTGGAGTTTGGACCCTTTGAAAGAGACAAAAGAATACAATTGCATCCAAGACCTTCAGGAAGCCGTTGTTCTAGTGAGGATTCAAAGTGGACCGGGCCTTCAATGATCCCAGAAACCTGCTGCCAGTTCTCTCATTTCCACTCAGGCTCTTTCTCTGTATATTACAGCAAATTAGAGGGAGATTTTTGGCAGTCTTATTTTGCACATTAGCGAACACTGAAGTGTTGACACATGAGAATGTTCTTCAATCATGTCTGATATCCTGAATATTTGCTCTGAATAACAACATTTCTGCGTGCTTCTATAACTTACTACTGAATGTCTACTTGCTAAGTTTTTCTCTATTGCTTTTCAGGCAGTTTTCATATTTGCAAATTCAATCTTTACCTCTGTGGTATTACTTTAGCCTTACATTCTGTCTCATTATCTCCTGGATTTTTGTGCAATTGTGAATTTCGCACAATACTAAATCCAAGATACAAAATAACGAGTGCTAAATTGCATGTGCAAACTAAAAAATTGCGCGGGCAATTAGTGGGCATGTTGTGGGTGATCTACTATCACTGCGTGCGCAATTGATAACAGGCGCAAAAGTGGACCGCCCCCTTTAATGGAGGATTTTGCGTGTGCTACCGGCTGTCACCATGGAGAGTTTGGGAGAGTAGAGTGGCTGTAAATGAAAAATGAAGTTTGAAGCCATGGAGTTGGAGGCAAATGAACACACTTGCAGTAATCTTTTTTTGCTGTCTGTCATTTTGATGGACAAGGTTGTCACTTTTCCCTCATGCCATATTTCTATCCGTCATTTTTAATTTTCCTTTTCTGATTCCAATGAAACATAATCTAAGTGACAGCATTCACATAGTTACACAGCTTCATCACCAATAACTCTCATGTGAAGAGCAGTCTTACAGTTACACACAGACTGAGCGGGTACTCTTGCCTTTAAGCACTGACAGCCTCTAAGCTCGCTGTCAGTGTGTGGAGAGTGTGACGCAGTCAGCTCTGAGTAACAAACGGAGTGATTCTCCTTCATGGCCAGCTATGGAAATCTTTTTTACATAGGTTAAATGACCTCCTCCGCGATGTAGAGCGCAAAACAGAGAAGGTGTCTGCATGAGCCACACTGCATCGTCCCTCTTTTTCCAGTCCATCATAATGACAGATATCCTCCAAATCTTTCTGTCATTCATCAAAATATTCAGTCAGTGATGGAAAAAATTTGGTTAATGTGACCCCTGTTTCTCACCTGAATGACCGCAGCCCACTGTGCGTATCGCTGCGCCTGTTTTACACCTGCCTTTCAAGCGTGCTAAATTTAAACGCAAAAACACTGTGTGTTGCGGGATTGATAAATCACATTGTGGGTGCTAAATGATAGCATTTGCATGTGCTCCCCCCAGCATTTTGCGCGTTCTGATCATCTGCATGTATATTTTTTTAATTTATTTATTATCTTCATTTTCGTGAAGGCAAACACGCTAAATGGACTGCACATGCTATTTTGCTCATTTGACAGATGCAATCCTCAGTGCACCATGTTAGTAGATCAGCTTTGCACGTGCTATCAAGTTTGCATGTGTTTTTATACATGCAAACCTTTAGTAGATCAGGCCCTAAGACTTACACACATGAAAATATTGCTTTTAATCATGCAAGTAAATATTCAGGACATTTGAATAACAAATAATAACAAACCACTGAATGCCTCGGTGCCAAGTTTTTTTCTATTTGCTTTTCAGCGTTTTAATCATATTTTTAATGACTTTTGATATTCAGTGTACTGCACAAACTTGCTCAAAAATATCTGAATTGCCCCTTGTGGACAAATAAAGTTTTTTTTTTTTAATTTAATTGAGATGATTTGCAGTTTTATTCTTTACAAAAACAGACACTTAAACCTTGAAATATGTGAAAGCAACTTTGATAATATAAATAAAAATGAGTTACACAATATTAAATCTGTGTACATCATTACAGAAACAAAAAAGGCTCCTCTGGTCTGTTGCATCTCTCTTTGACCAAAACACTGCTAGTCCTCCAGAGCTCACACATCTCCTCTGATTCTCCTCTGACCTTTTTGACCCTCCTGATCCTCTAACTTCTCAGGGGTCTTAGTCCTGTTTCTAACACACATTCAAAAAGAGAGAGATCATTACACAATTTTTTTTTTTTTGGTGATTTAGAGCAGTGCATAACAAAAACAAAAAAACAACAACAACAATAGGTGACAAAGTGAAATGGGGAGGAGACAGGGAAATAATAACGCATTGATGACATTGACACAAGACGGAATAAGTAAAGGAAACATACCATGATTAGAAAGCATTGCTTTTAACGAGTTTTAAAGTAATAGGTTAGTATTTGTGTATTTGTGTATGAGTGAGGAGGTGTGTTTGTGTGTGTGTGTGTACATGTGAGGATGTAGCAAATATGGATTTGTTGTAAGGATAAGAAAGAAACTGAAATTGATAATACGTTAAATCAAATGAGGTGCGGTGTGAACTATGTATGTACTTGCATAAACACAAACACATAGCCCTACAGATTCCAACAAATGTAAATGCGCACGCACACCAGTCCATACACCTAAAGCCTACCCTTTGCTACCAACCTAACCTCCCTCAGACTCAATCCACCCCAGACCCCACCCCCCATATCCACCCCATTCAACTTTTGACTATGCATGCATGAAAATATGCGCGTATACATACATACATACAAAAACACACACTTACACTCACACATACTTTTTTTTTTCCCTCCCTTCCCCAAATTAAGCTTACTGCTTCTTATTAGTTTATACATTTTTGTGAAGGGTGATTGACATCAAGGCTTGGGGAAGACATCCCTAGAGGTGCCACCTCACAGCTTGCATACTTTGGAAAGTGTAGAAAGGCCGTAGGGAGAGAGAGATGTTGGAGAGATGATTCGCTGTGGAGAGGTAAAGGAGAGGGTTCAAGGCAAACACACATGCTATTAGCGTGGTTGAGGAGATGAACTGTCAACTCTCCAGATGACAACCCACCTCCCGTAGTCTGGCAAGGACCTGAGCCAGCGACCCACCGGTTACCAGCCCAAGTACATCGGACTAAGCCACCTTTGGTTTAGCCCTTTGTCTCGCTCTTTACCCTCTCCCACCTCATCCTCAGTCTCACTCTATTTTATCCCTCATATTTCAATGGATGTTAGTTATTTAATATAGATACAATTAATAATAATACTAATTAATATATATATATATATATATATATATATATATATATATATATATATATATATATATATATATATATATATATATATATAAATAATTATAATTTTATATATATATATATACATATATCTATACATATATATACATACACATACATATTTATATATACACATACATGTATATCCATCCATATATATACACATACATATATACATACATATCAATCAATCAATCAATCAATCTTTATTTGTATAGTGCCAATTCATATCAAGTGTTATCTCAAGACACTTTACAATAGAGCACAAAGCTCTTCATATTATGGATACACATATATGCATAGATACATATATACATATATAAAAACACATATACATATATATACAAATATATACATCCAACACCCAACATGAATCCATATAGCCAATCATGAATCCCTCCATCATGGCGGCAAGAAAAAACCTTCTGTTAAGCAGCAGGAAATCTTGAATGTGGACCCCAGTCTCATGATGAACAGCAAATCCACACCATGCTGTGTTGGGTGTGTGGGCGAAGGAAGGGAGGTAAGTGGAGACAAGTGGACTAAAGTAAGAACTAAAGTTAGTGACAGATAAATGGACCAATCATAGACCTGTCGTCGTCAAATTTGTTTCTGCTGGAAACAAATTTATTAGAGGAGGGTCCTCATGTCTGTATGGTTGTGGTGATAATTTTATAGAAGTATAATCAATAAAAGTCTTACTGAAAATAAGAATTTATGGTAGTGACGAACTCATGGGTGCCCAGACCACAATCCCTACCATATTTGTCTCCGTTAAGTATAAATGTATTAATGGGAGACCTCTTGAGATGTGACACCTCATTTCCAAGAGGGATCTCATGTCCATGTGGAGCTAGAGATAGTTACTATAGATGTATCAACCATGGATAGAAAGATCATGCTAATGTCTACATTAACAGCTATAATGATTATGAACTGGAATGAGATGGCCAAATATGTGTTATGTCTGTAATTGTAGTTATTGAGGCTTCATGACTCCACAGCAGCAGGCAGTCTACACCAAGGATCCCAGACCACCTACAAGACCAGAGCCAGAGACGAGTACAGGAGCAAACAGAAAGGGGCAGAGGCAGATATGGAGAGAGAGTGTGAGAGAGAGAGGGATAGAGCCCAGTGTGCCAGATCCCCCCGACAGTCTAAGCCTATTGCATCTTAACTATGTGTCTAAACTATGGACTATGAGCTGGTCCCTAACTGAAGGCTTTATCAAAGAGGAATGTTTTAAGTCTAGCCTTAAAGGTAGAGAGGGTGTCTGCCTCCTGAACCGTGGTCGGTAAATGGTTCCAGAGAAGAGGAGCCTGATAACTGAAGGCTCTACCTCCCAGACTACTTCTAGAGACTGATGGAACCACGAGCAGGCCAGCATTTTGGGAGTGTAATGTTCTAGAGGGGTTGTACGGCACTACAAGCTCTTTGAGGTAAACTGGTGCCTGTCCACTGAGAGCTTTATAGGTGAGAAGAAGAATCTTGAATTCTATTCTATATTTTATTGAAGCCAATGCAGAGAGGCTAATACAGGAGTAATGTGGTCTCTTCTCCTAGTTCTAGTCAGTACACGTGCTGCAGCATTTTGAACCAGATGAAGCGTCTTAAGAGACTTACTGGGACAGCCTGAAAGAAGAGAATTACAATAGTCCAGTCTAGAGGAAACAAAAGCATGGACTAGGTTTTCAGCATTGTTCTGGGACAGGATAGGCCTGATTTTAGCGATGTTATGAAGATGAAAAAAGGCTGTTCTTGAAATTTGCTTTATGTGAGAGTTAAAGGATAGATCCTGATCAAACAGAACCCCAAGATTTCTAAAAGTTGTGCTTGGCGTCAGGCTAATGCCATCTAGGGCAGTTACATCATTAGAAAAGGTTTCTGTAAGGTGTCGAGGGCCCGGCACAATGATCTCTGTCTTGTCTGAGTTAAGGAGAAGAACATTTTTGGCCATCCAGGTCCTAATGTCCTTTAGACACGTGTCTAGTTTAGATAACTGATTTGTCTCACCTGGCTTCATTGATACATACAGCTGAGTATCATCAGCGTAACAATGAAAATTAACGGAGTATTTCCTCATGATATCACCGAGGGGAAGCATATAAATGGAGAAGAGAATTGGACCTAGCACGGAGCCTTGAGGAACTCCGTAACTTACTTTAGTGTACACAGAGGACTTGTTGTTCACGTGTACAAACTATCTATCAGATAAGTAAGACTTAAACCAATTTAGGGCAGTCCCTGTAATCCCGAGTAATACCTCTAATCTCTGTATAAGAACATCATGATCAATGGTGTAAAAAGCAGCACTAAGATCTAACAAAACAAGTACAGAGAGAAGTCCCTCATCTGAAGCTGAGAGTAGATCATTAGTTACTTTAACTAGAGCAGTCTGTGCTGTGATGAGCTCTAAACCCTGACTGAAAGTCCTCAAAAAGGACTTTCAGTCAGGATGTTTATATGTGTGTACATATAAACATACATGTACACGCACATACAGACACACAAACATATACACACATACATACATGCATGCGCACGTGCCCGCATATATATCCTACTTTTAATTTAATTATTTGACTATATAGCAAATTTTCTCATTTTATTAGTAGTATCGGTAGTTGTCTATTTTATATGATGGTAGTGTGTCCAAGGGGGGTCGTGGCAGGTTGGGAGCAGTAAGGTGAAACAACATGTCCGGGGAGGCACTGAATTGCAGATGGTTAAAGTCTTAAGGATATATAAACTATATGAAACAAAATAAATTTTAAAAAAATAAAGGAAACAAAGAAATAAAAATGAAAAAATAAATAAATATCAGTTAGTTCTCAATGACAACAAGGACACCATTGCAGCAATGATAATAACTTCGGCAACATTGACAACCATGTTAGTAATAGAAAAATAATATTGACATAATAGCAACATAGCAACAGCAATGACAATTTTAAGGGGAAGTGTCATTATGTACATGTCCAGGTGTGTGTGCGTGTGCAGGTGAGAGGTTGTGTAAATGTGTGTCGGAGTGTGTAGGAGAGTTTGGGAATGAAAGCAGAGTTATGGTGTGTGTTATTGTTGTTGGTGCACAGGCAAAGAGATACCAATGATATGATTGATTTATGATATTAGGAGTTTATTGCATCGATTATTGGATTCCATACAGTATTAAAGTGAGCAGTTTGTTTTTTGGATGGAGGCTGATAATTGGTCCATTGTTATATGTTCAAACAAAAGGTTTTTCCAAATGGATATGTTGATTTTTTTCCTTGATTTCCAGTTCATGAGGATGGTTTTCTTTACACAATTGATCAAACGTAATGTTTCAACATAACTTTTTATGTCATATAATTACTAATCCTTCACTGTCTCACATATGGAGGTTACATCGCTCTGCTCTGTTATTATCAGCATCTTCTTTGTCTCATATTTAGCAGCTTTACCGAGAGCATAAAATCATCCTACCGCAGTCATGTCTCAGAGGGTCTTCAACTTAGCTTAGAAAGTTTGGAACACAAAGTTTTCTCTAAACGAGTCCCTTCAGGCACACCCTAAGAGCTACGGTCAAAGTTACAGAGCACACATGCAAACGCTGAGCTAACACCTGACAGCTGACGCTTGAAAAGGGATTTATTCAAAAGAAACATGATAATACTGTACCTTATCAGTCCACATGGTTTATCAGTCTCTCGGGACGTCCTGTCAGCTCCTTCCCCTCCCCCTATTACTGCCTTCCCATTAAAATTAGCATGTAAGCACAGGCTTTTTAAACATGGACTTTTTAAACCTGCTAAAAATCGGTAAGTGATTCCTTTCCTATTGCCAGCAGACCCGGGTCTAATCGCATTCAGACGAGCTGCGTTGCTGTTTATTTCCTCCAGTGCGTCAAGCTGATGTCATGGCCAGGTAAACAATGGAAAGGATAATGGAAGCCATGAACATGGTGGTCAACTGTTTTCCTTTGTACTTTTGTCTCTCTTTCAAAAAATACAAACTCAGCGCAGACTGAACGAAATATAGACTGAAATATAAATCTCACACACTGAGTCCACAAAACAGCAATCGTCTCCTCAGCTGCTGGCATCCTTTTGTTGCCCCAAGTAACAGGCACGATATTATGCTGCAGGCATGTTACGGCAACGTCATCCCGTGAATTAATGCGTTCATCTGGGTGTGACGTCCCTACTGGAGCCGATCGGAGGCAAGCCGATAAAAACTTGTGTCTCTTGCAGGATCAGTCGACCTGGGTCTGAAATGGAGCCTTTCCCACTGCTGACAGGAGCTGATTGTTAGCGTATTTAAACTGGGTTTTCAGCCTGGGGGAAAGGGTATATGTCAACAAATGCATGTTGGTGGGAGACGCTCTGTTTCACGGCAGTGCAGTTAAACATCCATAGAGGCCACTAGAGAGCAGAAAGCTTGAATCTTACATACTGGGGCTTTAACAGGGCTGTTGAACATCTCAAACAAACTCGACCACTCCCACACGATCCTGAGACCAATCAGGGCTCTTTGACAAACACCTGTGAGCGTTCAGTGCCTTCAAACTGAGCTGCTGCAGCTCTAGAGACAGTTTGAGTCACTGTAATAACAAATACAGTATTAGAATAAGACCAAAAAAATTAATAAGCATGCCAACAACAACAATATTTTACATCAAAACAAGAACCAACATTTAAAATGATTTTAAAGGATTCCCAACACTGGCTGTTCCACACTGATGTCACTGCAGAGAAAAGATTTTATCATCCTTAACATGTCATCAGGTTAGTGCTGTAATTTCAGCATTGATGTAATATTATAATTAATGTTCATGTTGATTTTGTGTTGAAACAGTTCCTGTACTGTAAAAGTTGTTGTGGACCCCAGCTGTGAAAAATGAAGGACCCCTGAGCTCCTCATGGCCACGAGCCCCAGGGGCCAGAGGTGATCCAAACATTAATGACTTTGAGTTTAATTAAAGCTTGAAACCTTATTATTGATTTTTTTTTTTTTTTGCTGTGTATATTGTCAGAATGCTCTGATCCCTATAAAATCCACAGAGCATTGTGTTTGTGGAGTTATGCTCAGAAGTTTTTTGACTGGTCTGCCTCATTTCTTTCACACTTAAGTTTTTAGAGTACTAAAGTTTCAGGGTCTGAAGTATAGGTAGAAGACAATTTTAACTTGTCATGGTTTACTCAGGTGACCACCCCATAAAGCTGTTTTTAATCAAGAGAATTTGAAGTTTTGTAAAGGCTGCGTAAATGGCTGACCTCTGAACTCAGTGTCAGCAGGTTATTACAGTGCTGTTTTTAAAAGCTTTTAAAAAAACAGATGAAGCTGTTTGACTGACTCACTGCATGTCAGCCAAAGACATTATGGTTTTTCATCAGTCAATGTTAATTTTAAAGGGCTTTTAATCAACCAGGGGCTGAGTGCAGCGTGTGCCCTGAAATATGGAACAAACCTTTCATTGTTAAATACAGACATTTCCATATTTCGGTTGTCACCCTATCCCCAGCTGCAGCAGTGCTGTAGCTAATGGAGGTCTGACTAAACCAAACTTAACCAGCAGCACTGATCACTTCATACTAACAAGGGTCACCCGAGAGAGATCAGGTGTGTTCCAGACCATCCTGTGGGGATTTTGTTAAGATCTCAACCCTTTAAAAAACAAAGAAAAAGAAAAAACAGTTCTTTACCCTAGTCACGTTTGCATCATAGTGATCAAACTTCAGACTGAATAATTAAAAAAAAACAGGAAAAATACAATAAATATGTATATTAACCCTTTCATGCATGGTGTCCACTACAGTGGCAGATATTTGGAAAAAAATGTATACCATTTTGCCTGCAGTACCATGTCCCAACTACCAGGGGGTGAGGTCCCAAACCATCATCTCACCTTTCATAAAATCATCATATTTGTACCTCTTTGTCATGTTGAGATATTACATCATAAATCCAAAAATGGTCGCCGAAGGGGAAAACCACCTGCCCTTTGGGAGCATTAAATCCTTCTATTATCAAAGGATCACATAAGTAAAAAATATTCCAATTCAATGAGATTTTAGGAACATTTTTATACAGATCCTAAAAACACTTTTGTTTGAGCTTATATTCCATCTGTCCACTCCAGTGGACATTATGCATTAAAGTGTTCAGATTTCACCTGATGCTGTATTTTTTATTCAATATGTTGGTGTTATTCACAAGTAAACACTTGAATTAACCAGCAATATTAAATATACTTATTTATTTATTTATTTATTTATTTTCAATTATATCGCTTTATTTATTGGGTCATATAAAAGCAGAGGCCCGTGTGAGGACAGGAGAGCCTCTGAGTGTGCAGGGGGACAGTAGATGTTTGTGTATTTGTTCTAAACTTTGAAGTTTATCTCAGTGTAATTACACTCACTGTAATAACCTACTCCTCTAAAGTACCATGTTTTCTCTCAGAGAAACTTTAGGCCAGCAAGAACTACAGGGTGACTGAGAAAGTTCCAGAAAGGAGAGGCAGCGTCAGATGATATTTTTTATTTTGTCACATTTACATCATTTACTCTTAATAAATGTTTTTAACAGACTTGTGTTTGTGGATCTTTATGAGGTTCCATTAAATTACTATTTATACTGTTGATGCCTGGTGTCCTTTGTAGTGGGCAGATGCAAAACTCCCTCAAAATGTAACATACTAAAAAAATGGACATTATCTTCAACTTGAAAGACAAAGATCTGAAAAAATTATTACTTTGTGATTTGATAATTCATTCATGAAAAGTTTAAATAAAATATGATAATATGGGTAGATAAACAATTTTGGGCAAACATGACAACAAACACTATCACACACTCACACACATGACAAACAACACGACTTTAACGTGACTGAATACAATAATAATGATATTTTTTTCTTGTTTTTTTGACTGCAGACATGTTACGTGTCGAATCTGGATTAATCACACATAACTCATTTCTGTTCAGTGAAAGTGGAGGAAATCATTTACTTAATAACTGATTTAGACTCTTTCTTTCTCCCAGAAACATCCCTCAGGTTGAGAACACGTCTCCAGTCAGACAGCAAGAGGGCAGCAGAAGACAACCAGAGCTCTTATATCTGCAGCTGAATGAGCAGCAGAGCTTCAGCTTTGACATAGAGAATAATAATAATAATAATAATAATGATAAAAATAATTATGATAATAATGCATTTCTGAGGCCTTTTAATCAAAGATAAGGAGGCCATGCAGATGAAGTCCTTCTGGTTTTTCTCTTCTGTATAGACATAATAATTTACAGGAGTATCTCAGCGTGTTTTCAACCTCTGTTCAATCTCAAAGCTTCAGTTCAACAACAGCATGTTTGGGAGCCCCCCCCACATTCCCAAAGAGAAGAACACAAATCCAGAAAAACTGAATCATCATCATCATCATTAACAGAATGGGAGGGGGTGGAGTCTGTGGACCTGAAACAGGAAGAAGAAACAATGGCGCCTGGAGGATGTGGTGGAGGGTCATGTCACGATTAACATGACCAACATGAGGAGAAGCATCTCAACCTTCACGCTGGAGTTTTGTGGACAGTTGAAATGATTCAGAGGCCCAAGAGATGGAGCAATACGAGGCCCCATCACCATTCAGCTCAATACAGCCACCACATGTGACAATGCAGGGGGTGGGTCAGCTGACCTCTGCCCTTTCACCTCCCAGATTTAAGCAGGTCATCATCGCCTCAGAGAGGAGCAAAAGGTTAGCAAAGTTTGACAGAAATCCCTCAAGTACTTCTTCACATATCAAGTTCACAGAAATTATCATGAGGCCCTGGAACATTTGACCTCCTAAATCTGAACGTGTGATCCAATGTTAATGTTGACAGCACTTTTTAATTTAGTTTTAGTTATAGTCTTTTGCCTAAAATATATTTTGCTTTCAGTCATAATTTAGTCATCTGAATTTTTTTAATTTTAGTCTAGTGTTAGTTGATGAAATGTCACAACATTTTAGTCGATGAAATCTGCTGTAAATTTAGTCGACTAAAATGTGAAGTGTAAAGGGTAAGGCATTTTTTATGTTTCCTTGAATTTCTGAAGTCATGTTTTACATTTGGATAAAATCAAACATCTAATAACCCTTTATTGAATGCTAGTAAAGTCTGAATGTATAAATGAACAGAAACAAATTGAACTTTTGTGTGAAATGCAGTCACCTTTATTTAGGCTACCTGGCAGAGCATCTCAGTTACAATACCAGAACTGACAACAAACAGTGAACCTGCTCTACATGAATATATCAATTCATAAAGAGAGGAGCTCTGATTGGATCGCTCCACAACTTATCCTACCACCACCAAGCTAAGGCAGCTGTGATTGGATGTCCCTCTGAACTCATCCAACCTTTCCACACAACCAAAGTAGCTGTGATTGGATATATTCCTAACTTGTCTCTACTTTCTACATGACCAAATTAGGTCTAATTGGATTAAGTCTGTGACCTTGAGATAAAGAGGACGTTTTTGTCAGTTTGGAGAAAATCCAGATAATCTTTTCTTGAGATTCTGTTTCCAGCAATGACCTATGACGTCCTGTGACGTGTTGATTTCAAATGCATCATGGGATTTCCTTCAAACATTGCACAAATGTCCGACATGATCACAGGGATGACCTGATTATAAAGGTCATAGGAAAAAGTTTTCTGGTCATCCTTTGTCTGTAAATGCGGTACTTCAGAGAAGCTTTGAAGGTTTTTTTGGTCAAACTTTGCACATTTGTCTTCTGGCACTAAACGATGACCTTATTAACTGAAGATCATGAGTTGAAGGCTAATGATTTTCTTTGATTTTGGAAGGAGAAGGTCAAATATCCTTTGACCTTTGATTCTCTTACTTGATGGTCCAAGAATTCTTTGAGGGATTTTTGCCAAACTACTCCCACGTCCTCTCTGATGATGACCTGATCCAATTAGAGCTGGATGAAGGTGTGTTTCATTTGCCTCTGAGCTCAGAGGTCGGAGGTCAGAGCTGGAGATGATGTCACATCCCAGTTTAACTTGGGCACCTGAGATTAAACGAGCTCCAGAGTAGAAAGTCTGACCTGAGGTGAAGCATCTAATTTGGATGTTCCAATCTTTGAGGTCAAATGGAAAGCACCAGGAGGTCAGAGGTTGAGTGACCCACCACTGTACGAAGATCAGCCACATTGATCCCACATGAGTGGGGGCCTTGAAGACTTCATTCTTCAAACAGCTGAAGAGAAAGAAATTGCATGGTGTGGAGCGTGTTGAAAGGATTTACAAAGAGTGAGTCGATCTCTGACAGTCAACAATCAGTCGAGTTTTACAAACCTGACGGCCGTGCACTCGACCACGACTGAACACCAATGACCAACGAATCAGATGACAGGAAATGCTCTCACTGCACCTCTATCATTCCCTTATATCAGTTTGAAGACATCTTTGGATTGTGAGAGATCTGGGATTGAATCTGGGCTTTAAGGCCATAAGATCTGATGGGTGTGGCCCTGACTGTGGATCTTCTGAGCACGAGCTCTGCAGAGAGAAACACTCTGGTCTGACACACCAGCTGAAATAAATCTGAAAATGTTCTGGGGAGGATCTCCAGAGAAAATCAGGATCCAGACTCCAGAGGGTCAGCAGATGGACCCTGATAAATGTAGAGGTTTGGTTTCAGGAGGAGAGTCTGAGTCCTCTGGCGAATTCACACACTCTGACGGAGCAGAACAAAACCTGCTCTCACTCGCTCTCACTCACAGCCTCAGTGATGAAAAAAACCCAGAGTGTGGAGTAAGAGCAGCATATGGATCCCCAGCAGACACGTTCTTACTTCTATGTGTGAAAATTCATTACGCATTCGCACGGCGAGCGAGTGCGAGGATCCTCCGTTTGTTGTCGTCGTTAAACAAAGGCACATGTGCTCGTCCTCAGAGCGGGATGCCGCCGCGGCCTCGGCTCAAAGACGCCACATGAAAGACGACAGACAGCTATTTACAATATTTATACATTTAGGACGCCAGCACTCTCCATGTGTGTGTGCGTGCACGCCCATGTGCGTTAAAAAAAGGTTACTCTGGATATTCTCTGATAATTGGCGCCTTAAAAGCGTTTCATTTTTAACTCTGTCACCACGACGGCTCCATGACAATTAATGTGTTTGCGGCTGCTTCGCCGGCATCTGTGCCAATTACTTTATATGCTAATGTATGTAAATGATGCCGCAGACGCCGCATTCTAGTGTTATGTGAGCGGCGTGTTGTCTTTTTTTTAAACTTATATTGTTGAGGCTGATCAACGGTGCCGAGCTTTAAATGTGGAGGTGTGTGAGCTCATGGTTTCGTCCTCTGCTGCGTGGTGGACTCATAAAAGAACAGGTTTGTGACACAGAGACAGGACTCCTGTTTGTGCTGGAGCAGACGCTGGGAAAGTCTGTAAACACAGCATTAATTTATGTAGATGATAATTGCACGTTAAATTCTAAGAATGTGGAGAGCTGAGAAATGGGGAGAGTTTGTTGATGTTCAGATGGACAGTTTTTCTGTTTTGTTCAAATATTCTCATTTTTTTAATCTAAAATCCTGCAAAAATGCATGTCCCATTATTTCTGACACACAAGAAGATGGAGTTCATTTGTCTTTTGTAAACATTCCTAAAAGTTCAGCTCACATTCCAAACTGATCACCTTTTTTTAGGATGTAAAATACCAAGAATGAGTCCTACTTTATGTACTTTTGTACAAATTGTCAAAGTTGCATTAAATATTGTTCACATTAGGGTTCATTTCTCATACGTGGAAAAATTAATTCTAACAGCCAAAAAACAAAAGGAGACAAACAGTAGGAGAAAGAGGGACACTCAGAATTATTGGTGATAGAAGACTATTCTTCAAAAATGAGTCAGCATTTTATCTGTTCATATTTACAGCTGATGTTATAATCCTATATACCAGCATTAAGTTTGTAGAGTTTGTTTGAAATCTGTTATGAAACTGATCTAATTCAAGAGTAAAACCTGTTTTTTTGTGTCCTGATGTGATTTTTTTTTCATGCTAACAGGTCACATGTGATGATTTTAGATCCATGGGCAGCCAGTCACACCTCAGTGACGTGATGTTGCAGAGACAAACAGCAGCTTTGATTTTTTTGATCTGTAGTTGACTTCTCTGATTTTCTTTTCTGTTTTGTGTCCAGTGAGTCCACCTCTGACTAATGAGAGCCCTTAGCATGTGCATCACAGTCCAGACCTTCATCATGGTGGACCTCCTGGTGGTGTTTGGTTCTCCAGATGTCAGTTACGTCTGGATGAAGATGGTGTCGGAGCTGCAGGATGAAGTTTTTAATGTGAATGATGTGGAGGACAGAAGGACATAAATATCCTGATTAATAACAAATATCCAATCAAATCAGTGGATGGCCTTACATCCTGCCAGAGACCTTTGACCTTTTCATTTTGCATAAGTGTATTTATTTTGTTCTCTTAAAATGCTTTGGCAACAATGGCCCTCAACATTCATGCCGATAAAGCCATCTGTGTCCTGGTCTTTAGAGACTATCAGTGAGGCGTCATGTCAGACTTCAGACTGAGGCTGGCGCTACGCAGGGGCAAGAGGGCGCACTGCCCCCTCAAATAAATGTTTCGCCCCCTCAAATCAAAATTTTAGAAGTTGAGAAAGCACATCTCAATATACCTACAAAAGTAATATATGATAATTTAACAAAAGTAACTGCAGTAGTGGAAAAATCCGACGAAAAACAGACAAGATACAGTATCTGCTTCCTCTCACTTCACTGTCCCTCTGTTGTATCTTCACAGGCTGCAGGCCCGCCCCAACACACGCACACACACACACATACGGACACACACACAGCCCTCAGTAATCATCCAATCAGCTGTCAGTATGCAAATGAGCTCACACAGAGCCTGACTGTGGTGTCAGGTTTCAGCACTGAGCGGTGAGACTCTGAAGAAGCAACGAAGCTCAGCCAAATTCCTCTTAGTGACCGTCAGATAATTGATAAACAATAATTAACAACAACAATAACAAATAAAACAAAGTAACATAACGTAAATATAACATCTGTATTTGTTCAGTCCTTTCTCCAGTTAAGGGGGCGTTTCTCAGTCACACAGGCACAGAGATGAGTGTCCACGTCCACTGCCTGTAACAGACTGAGGACAGATGACCTGTCTGACAGACCCCGACTGTACTAAAGCTGGGCTGTAAAGTAAAAAAAAAGAAAACAAGCCAAAAAAAGAGAAAAAGTAAAGGAAAAAGTCATAAAATGTTCTGCCCTATATGTTGTATTTTATAAATTAGTTTGAGAAGTGATTTTTATTATTTACCTTCAGTTTTGTAAATACTGACTTTAGTGTGTGAAGTCTTATTCTGGGTTCACATTTATTACCTCCGCCAAGGTGGTTATGTTTTTGCTGGCGTTGGTTAATTTGTCTGTTTGTGTTCAAGATAACTCGAAAAGTTATGGAGGGATTTGGATGAAATTTTCAGGAAATGTGTGGAATGGGATAAAGAACAAATGATTAGTTTTTGGGACTGATCTGGATCACCATCCAGGTCCAGGAATTTTTTAAAGGATTCTTTAAAATGGCGAGATAGGACCATTTTCGGCATTTGTGCATATAACTCCTCAAAAAAAACTACCTTGGTTTGCACTCTCCGAGTGCTTTCTAGTTGGAGAATAAGACCATCCAGTTCAGGTAAATGTTATGTTGTTGGTTATTAAAATCTGGATAGTTTATTTTGTTTTTCATTTTTATTTTTCAGTCCTACAGCCACCTTATTGTGGTCAGGGGGGTTTGCCTGCTGCAGCGACCTTAAAGCTAAAGCTATACCAGCAGAAGCTTCGTCTTCAGGCAGGACACCCAGGTTGGACAGGTCTGAAGATAGAGGCCTGACAGTGCAATCCACTTCCAGGTTGGGGTTGGACCCATAGCTAACAACCCAATTCCATGAAGAAAACACTGTTACTATAAAAAAAGTGCTCAAGCATGATGTGTACGCACTATGCATGACATTCCCGTGAGCGTAAGTGACCTTCCCGTGAGCTTCAGTGACGTTTCCTTTGGCTTCAGCAACGTTCCCGTGAGCTTCAGCAACGTTCCCGTGAGCTTCAGTGACCTTCCCATGAGCTTCAGTGACCTTCCCATGAGCTTCAGTGACGTTACCTTTGGCTTCAGCAACATTCCTGTGAGCTTCAGTGACGTTCCTGTGGGCTTCAGTGACGTTCCCTTGGGCTTGAGCAACGTTACCGTGAGCTTCAGTGACGTTCCCTTTGGCTTCAGCAACGTTCCTGTGAGCTTCAGCAACGTTCCTGTGAGCTTCAGCAATGTTCCTGTGAGCTTCAGTGATGTTCCCTGTGGGCTTCAGTGACTTTCCGTGAACTTCATTGACCTTCCCGTGAGCTTTAGTGATGTTCCCTTTGGCTTCAGCAACATTCCTGTGAGCTTCAGCGATGTTCCCGTGAGCTTCAGTGGCGTTCCCTTGGGCTTGAGCAACGTTACCGTGAGCTTCAGCGGTGTTCCCGTGAGCTTCAGTGATGTTCCTGCGAGCTTCAGCAACGTTCCTGTGACCTTCAGCAATGTTCCTGTGAGCTTCAGTGATGTTCCCTTTGGGCTTCAGTGACATTCCCGTGAGCTTTAGTGGCGTTCCCTTGGGCTTGAGCAACGTTACCGTGAGCTTCAGCGGTGTTCCCGTGAGCTTCAGTGATGTTCCTGTGAGCTTCAGCAACGTTCCTGTGAGCTTCAGCAATGTTCCTGTGAGCTTCAGTGATGTTCCCTTTGGGCTTCAGTGACATTCCCGTGAGCTTCAGTGGCGTTCCCTTGGGCTTCAGTGACATTCCTGTGGGCTTCAGTGACGTTCCTGTGGGCTTCAGTGACGTATTTGTGAGCTTCAGTGATGTTCCCTTTGGCTTCAGCAACGTTCACGTGAGCTTCAGTGGCGTTCCCTTGTGCTTGAGCAACGTTCCCGTGAGCTTCAGCGGTGTTCCCGTGAGCTTCAGTGATGTTCCCATGAGCTTCAGTAATGTTCCTGTGAGCTTCAGCAACGTTCCTGTGAGCTTCAGTGATGTTCCTGTGAGCTTCAGTGATGTTCCCTTTGGGCTTCAGTGACATTCCCGTGAGCTTCAGTGGCGTTCCTTTGGGCTTCAATGACGTTCCTGTGGGCTTCAGTGACATTCCAATGAGCTTCAGTGGTGTTCCCCTGGGCTTCAGCAACATTCCTGTGAGCTTCAGCTATGTTCCTGTTGGCTTCAGTGGCGTTCCCTTGTGCTTGAGAAACGTTCCCGTGAGCTTCAGCGGTTTTCCCGTGAGCTTCAGCGATGTTGCCGTGAGCTTCAGTGATGGTCCTGTGAGCTTCAGCAACGTTTCTGTGAGCTTCAGTGATGTTCCTGTCAGCTTCAGTGATGTTCCCTTTGGGCTTCAGTGACATTCCTGTGGGCTTCAGTGATGTTCCTGTGGGTTTCAGTGACGTTCTTGTGAGCTTCAGTGACGTTCCTGTGGGCTTCAGTGACGTTCCTGTGGGCTTCAGTGACATTCCGTGAGCTTCAGCAACGTTCCTCTGGGCTTCAGTGACGTTCGTGTGGGCTTCAGTGACGTTCCCGTGAGCTTCAGTGACATTACCTTGGGCTTCAGTGACATTCCTGTGGGCTTCAGTGATGTTCCCTGTGGGCTTCAGTGACGTTCCTGTGGGCTTCAGTGTCATTCCCGTGAGCTTCAGCAATGTTCCTCTGGGCTTCAGTGACGTTCGTGTGGGCTTCAGTGACGTTCCCGTGAGCTTCAGTGACGTTACCTTGGGCTTCAGTGACATTCCTTTGGGCTTCAGTGACGTTCCTGTGGGCTTCAGTGACATTCCCGTGAGCTTCAGTGGCATTCCCCTGGGCTTCAGTGACATTCCCCTGAGCTTCATTGACGTTCCCCTGAGCTTCAGTGATGTTCCTCTGAGCTTCAGTGACGTTACCTTGGGCTTCAGTGATGTTCCCTTGGGCTTCAATGACGTTCCTGTGGGCTTCAGTGACATTCCTGTGGGCTTCAGCAACATTCCTGTGGGCTTCAGTGACATTCCCTTGGGCTTCAGCAACGTTCGTGTGGGCTTCAGTGACGTTCCCTTGGGCTTCATTGACATTCCTGTGAGCTTCACCGACGTTCCTGCGGGCTTCAGTGACTATCCCTAGAGCTTCATTGACGTTCCCCTGAGCTTCAGTGATGTTCCCTTGAGCTTCAGTGACGTTCCTGTGGGCTTCGGTGACGTTCTCGTGAGCTTCAGCGATGTTCCTGTTGGCTTCAGTGACATTCCCCTGAGCTTCAGCGATGTTCCTGTGGGCTTCAGTGACGTTCCTGTGAGCTTCATTGACATTCCCCTGAGCTTCATTGACGTTCCCTCAAGCTTCAGCGATGTTCCTGTGGGCTTCAGTGACATTCCCCTGAGCTTCATTGACGTTCCCCTGAGCTTCAGTAATGTTCCCGTGAGCTTCAGCGATGTTCCTGTGGGCTTCAGTGACGTTGCTGTGAGCTTCATTGAAGTTCCCGTGAGCTTCAGTGGCGTTCCTGTTACTCAAAACTGCAAAGTTAAAAACAATAATTTAAGTTAAGGGTACAAATATTTACTTTTTCTTTCATGTTTAGCATTTAGAGAACTGAATCCACTATTTAAAGCATGTTAAGAAGGATCTCCTGTTCATGAAGTCCAATTTCAATCTCTGTATTGATGGAACTGTCTGGTTTTCTTTATTGTCATGGTGGAGCACACCGGTGTGCCCTGAGGGGAGTGAACAGCCAGAACTTACAACCACAGGTAACTCACCTAAGGTGCATTTATTTTGTCATTCAGCTGGAAATTCAGTGATTTTTAACATTTTTTGGGAAACCTTCAGGAAACGTCACTGACAGTTAATAGACTAGAACATGGGGAGACCATAACTTTCTACTGTCTTATTCATAAGTTCTTCAGTTTTAAAAATATCTGATGTACAGTGGTTTTTGAACATTTTTTGAAAAATACTTTAAAATAAATAAGCTCTCTGTCCGGCTTTAACAGCCATTAGATATGAATAAATTATACAAACCACTGAGATAATGGAGCACATGTTAAAGAGATTATTTTGCATTTATATAAACACTTGTGTGTGCTCTGGGCACCAAAAAAAAAAAAAAAAAAGAAAACTTTTCTTATATATTTACGCACCAAAACAAAATGCTTATTTTTTAGTGTAAACCCTGATTCTGGATCCAGTCCTCATATTTACATGAGCTCAAATCTGCAGCTTCAAATATTTTGTTTTGTTTTGTTGTTATTTTATTATTTTAGGCAAAGGTTAATAGCATTGATGTAAATTGTAATTTGTGCATTATCATTAAGAATGAACATCTTTAAATTGACTGTTAATTAAAATAATATAGTAATCAAACTTCATATCTGACTTTATATTTCTATCTAATAAGTAAAGGTGGAGCTACAGGATTATAGAAGAAATCATGAAGGTTGTCATTTAGATCAGTGCCCCTCAAATGGACATGTAGTGTGCCTTTTATGAGGTATTAATACAATGCAACAATAACTAATAAGAACATTTATGGACAGATGTTTGATTAGTTTTTTAGTTGTCTTATTTAACAGACATTTGTAGAAATAATACACAAAACGTAATAGACTTAAAGATAACTCTGCATGGTTCAAAAGGCTTTTTTAAAAATATGGATATGAATGAGGAGTGCTTTTAGATTTTGCTGCTAAATCTGGAGCACTTTTGGCAGAAAAAGAAAAAGAGATTATACTGATTTTAACATCATGAACACATTCACTCTTTACATTTAAAACACCTGCATCCTAAGGCTTTCTTCTTCACACTTTTCCAAATGTTAAAAAAGCAATAAAAGAAAATAAACTAGTAAAAACTAGACATGCAGAAATAAAAAGGCATATTTTTATTTAGCTGATCTAAATATGATTATTTTTAATCTTAAACACAGACTCAGATCTGGAACCACAGAAGGAGAAGAAAACGTGACATGTGGCAGTGACATTCATATGAACCATATCAGATAAAATTATTCATAATTTAATGATTGTTCACCAAAAATTGCACCAGAGAAACATATGCAGATGACATATTAGTGAGGACGTCCCCTCTGCAGTGAGCCAATCAGAACCCTCAGAATATCGAAAAGGGTTTAACCAATCTTATGAAAGACGTCAGCGCAGATTAAATCTGATTATATAAAAATGTAATAAATAAAACAAGTAAAATACAATGTGCTGCAGTAAATCTCAAATCTTTCGATCCTGTTTCAAAATCATAGCTGAGCTTTTAATGTTCTTCAGTTTAATTGAGATGTTTTTGATTTTTGATGACGTTTCAGAATATTTCATCATGAGCCTCATCTTCAGGATTCTGAGTGTAACTGTTGATTAATGTTCTTTATTATAAACAGATTCTTAAAGTGAATAAATATGGTTAAATATTTGAATATAAAATACACAGAGAAATATCTATAACGTGTTCACAGTGATGTAGTCTCTGGTCTGCCTGCAGAGCTGCTCTCTGCCTGCAGGTGATGCTGTTGTTCACCAAATGCACACCTGCCCTCCTCCATGCGTGTGCACGTGTGTGTAGGTGTGTGTGTTTGTGAATATTTCATGTTCATCAGTCAGAAACAACAGAAACACAGAAACCCTCGGTCGTATTTCAGACATTTGACTCTAGACAAACAGAAATAAAATAAAATAAATGAATGTAAATCCATCTGTGTGAGCTTTGAGAAAAACAGTAATGCATTTGAATAAAAATTGTAACCTTATTGTCAGAAAAACAAAATTAAACTGCATCAAAATGCATTTTATAAGCTTAAAGGGAAACACTTCAATGATTTTAATAGTATAATGATTTTTTTTTATCCTAACATCCTAAAACTCTGGATTTTTGAAAAGACAGATAATTGAAGGTTTTCTTTTTCAAACAAAATATAGTTTAAAAATATTAATTTAGAAAAAAAAATAGTTCACTCTTGACCCTCTTTTCTCTAGTATTTGTAACACTATTTCAGAACTGCTTGACCACAACCAAATACTGAATTATTAATTACATTTATTTATATTACAAGCTTTTTAGATTTAAATACATTTGACATAAGGTCAACTGACATTAATACATTATTTGACTAAATTGCTGTGCAACACAGAAATTCATCATTAAACAGAAAAGTCACTTCAGGCTTAATTTCTGGCTCTTTTTCAGCATCTCTCATTCTCGGGTCCTAAAACTTGTTTGAAAGGTTAAAAAGTACAGGAAAAATAAATTATTATAGATTATATTGAATAATGAAGCTTTGAACTTATGAGTACAAATTTTATGGACCTGCTCCTATGAAAGGCGTCTGAAGAAAACATCCCTTTAAACTTGAAATATACAAATAATTATGTATTAATTAATGATTGGCTGGTTATTAGAAGTGATATTTACCTTACCTCAGATTAAAATGCATAAATACCTTCTATTTTGTTTATTGATCTCTATCTTATTATATGTGACTCTTTTGGTCTGTCTCATGTTATGTGTAATTCTTTGAACTCAGAGCATGCTATTACCCTTGTACTTTCCCTGTACTGCTGCAATACCTGAATTTCCTCTCTGGGGATCATTAAAGGATTATATAATCTTATTTTATCTTATCTTTTCTTGTTTTTTGGACTAAATATTAAGATAAATTCTCAAATGTCACAAAATAAATCAATTACTAAAGACATAATTTCATATAATTGTAGTGCAATTAAAGATGAAGTGCATAAAGTATCACAATGGCACCATATTAAAAAACAACATTTTTTCAATCCAAAAACTTAATTTTGCACAAAATGTAAATATGTTATGATGAATAGTATCAATATCATTGTTACAACATAAAACATGTCAAAGTAACCTTTAAATCAAGAACAGCCATACTTAAGTGTTTATTAAGGAAAGAATAAGAGCATCTTATTTTAATTTTTTCATGAATTATTCCATCTGTGTGCCACAACAAAATTTCAAAGATGATAAATGTTTAAAGATGATAAAACAGCACTAAAAGTTAATGATCTCAGGATAAATTTGATTTTACATGCAGTATTTTTTCACTTTAATCAAGATCATTCAGATACTTTGCATGTTTCTACCCTTAAATTAATTTGTTTTAATTCATCTTTTTAATATTTGTGTGTAAACAGCATTAAAGGTTGTTAAATCAAACATCGGTAAAATATAAGGACTAAAACTCCAAGTATTGATTTAAACAAAAACTGCTGTTTTATTTCATCTTTTAGGGTAATTTGGCTCTTGTGACCCAAAATAAAATGCAAAAGTTAATGGATGTTATCTTTAACAATAAAGAATTTTAGTTTGTAGCTTGAAAGATCAGTGCATTTGCATTAAAGCACAAAATGTGGGCTGAATTATAATTAAATTCTCATGAATCGCATTTAAATATAACGATTATTAGGAAAGACAAAACAGCAGCTATGACATGAAAGTTCAGTTAAACATCAATATTGCTTTTTCAAAACACTGTATCTTCATTAATTAATAACAAAGTTCTCCTATTTTTCAGTGGATTTCAATGACAATGGATCGGCTTGTGAAGGGGGCCGAGAGAGATTAGGGGAGGACTCTGTGAGCTGGCCACAGGCTGGACTCGAACCCGGGCCGGCAGAAGCACATGTATGGGCTGAGCCTGGTTGCTTACCACTCCACCCCCCTACCGCATTAATTTAAAGAATTATTTAATGCATCTAATATTTAATTTCGATTACAGAAACACACCATGAAGATTGTGAAATTAATAATAAATTACATTAGAATGCAGTTTCTTCTTTAAAATAATTCATTGAAATCATCATTTAATAAAAATGGTAGCATCTTTTTTGTCTTTGAACTCAAATTTTGCACTTAAATATTATACACATGATCTATTTTTATGTTATATACCATTAAAATTCATACAATAAAGAATAGAACACAAAATTACTTTTAAAAGCTAAGACAGTGGTAAACTCCAAACTTTTTTTGCCATCTGATTATAGTTTGATATGAAAAATAGCATTTAAAATAATACATTTAAAAGATTTAAGTTGCTTTAGCGTGAAACCTGAAGGCAAACAAACTGTTTCTTAATTTATCACGTTTTAGGATTTGCAACTTCTACATGCAAAAAACCTAATTTTGCACTTACGTGTCACAAACAAGATATTCAGATTATAAATACTAAATGAATATATAAATATTTAAGGGATGAAAGTGAAGTAAATTGAGCATCTCGTTTTCATCTGTTCATGTTTTTTTGTTTTTCAGTCCAGAGTTTGTAAAATTAAAGAAGCTGAAACATGCAGCTTTATTGTCAAGTTCATTAAATAAATAATTATTTCCTAGATATTTTGCATATTCTCCATGATTAAACTTTAATTTTTCACTGAAGTGTCATCATCAAAATGTTAACATATGGTTTAAAGGTGTTGTGCAGATCATTTCAGATAAAACAAATATTTAAGGCATGAAAACAGTAGCTTTAGTCATCATCTACAAACAACACTGATTCTTTGAATTTGCAAGTGTCACAAAAACAAAATGAAATACGTATCAAAATAAACACAATGACAAACAAATGCATTTCATTTCTCTTAAGATGGCATCCATTTATATCCTTTTATATATAATATTACACAGAACAACTAAAGAAAAATTATATGAAATATACATTTGAAATTGAAGGGTAAATCAGCATTAATAAAAAGATTCCTGGTGTTTTAATGTGTGGGTTCATCCTCAGCTCTCACACATTTCTCCTCTCTCTCCATCTCTGCATGAGAGCGTGGTTTTAAAAATAATTACGGCATCGACATAACGAGTGTTATGATTGGATAATTATAACGAGGCTCACTGTGAACAGAGACGATTAACAAAACGTCAAAATAAAAGTTTGAGGAATAAAAACAAAGACGTTTAAAAAAAGAGGAAGTCAAATAGTAACGTGCCTCATCATGAACATGAAACAGACGTATTTATTAATCAAACTGTCTGATTTTATATGTAATGTAAAAATATGTGAGCTGATTTAAAGAGTTGAAAAGATTAAAATATACAGACTGGCCACTTTATTAGGTACACCCCTCTCTTCCCAGGCTGGACCTCCTTCACCTTCAGAGCTCCTTCATTCTTCAAGGAGCTGAGACATCATCATCATCATGTTGGTCTGTATCTCCATGACAGCATCACACAGAGAATCTCCTGCTCCACCACATCCCAAAGCTGCTCTGCTGGATCGAGATCTGGAGACTGTGAAGGCCACTGGATTAGGGTGTTGTGCAGATCATCTTAAATCATCTTTCTGCTCCGTTCTGCTCTGTTTAAACTTCAGCAGGTCATCTTCACCGTGACTACAAGCCTACAATGTGTTGCTGCCATGTGATTGGCTGATTAGCTATTTACAACGCATGAACATGTGTACCTAATAAAGTGGCATGATTTCTGACAGTGAAGGTGACATAATGAACAGACGTTCTGGGTCCTCACAGTGCCCCCCCCCCCCCCCCCCCCCCCCCCCCCCCCCCTCGTAGCTCTAGTCTCTGATATGTCCTGACCTCACAGTGCCCCCCCCCCCAATAATAAAGTGGATGTGTGTGTGTCTCTAATCCTCCTCCTCAGCAGTGTGTGTGGAAGCTCACACTCCTCGGTGTGATTATGAGGGGCCAGGGGGCTGCTGATTATCTGCACAGACCACCGTAGAGACCCCTGGCCATGCTCTGCTCTGCTTTAATTCTCACTAATTGATCTTCACACTTTAACAAACTTTTTTTTAATGTCCCCAAATAAACAGGTGATGCTGAGAGGATGCTTTGGAGCAGATTATCTGCAGGTTGTTTCTGCTGCAAGATGATGATGATGATGAAGCTCCTACCTCTAGGTTTAGCAGCAGATTTATGTCTTCACCCCTGACCCCTGTGGCTCTGCTTTGACCTTCACAGTTTACAGAGGAGCCAGGACTAGTGCAGGGGGTTAGGGGAGATAGGGGTTTCTTGTCACACAGGTTGGTTAATACACTTCTCATCACAGTGTGCTGCTGCATCATGTTCAGAGATGTTATTGGGCCTGACAGGGCCGCACAAAGGAATGGCTGGGCCCCTCTTTAGTGATGTGAACCCATGAGCTGAATCAGAGCTTCTGATCATCAAATAGCAAAACACAGTCCAACGAGTATCCAAGAAAATGATGATTTCATAGAAATAAGGGCAGAAAGAGGTTTACCGATATTTCACTTTCATTAAGAAATGAGTTTTTTCTTCTTTAAAGGGAAATTTGAGTGTTTGGGGTTCAAAGTAGGGATGCATTATATTATAGGACCAAAACAGGTGTGAGCAGATATCAACATTTTTGTCCATATTTCTGCAAACTAATTGGCCATAAATATACCAAAGATTGAGTGTAATCGACTAAGGGCCTGATCTACTAAGATCCAACATAAAGAGTAGTACAACTGCATGAGGATTTTGTGTGTTCTGCCAGCCGTCACCATGGAGAGTTTGGGAGAGCAAAGTGGCCGTAAATGAAAAATGAAGTTTGAAGCCATGGAGTTGGAGGCAAATGAACACACTTGCAGTAATCTAAATGACAGCATTCACATATTCACACAGCTTCATCACCAATAACTTCTCATGTGAGGAGCAGTCTTACAGTTACACACACACAGACTGAGCGGGTACTCTTGCCTTTTAAGCACTGACAGCCTCTAAACTCGCTGACAGTGCGTGGAGAGTGTGACGCAGTCGGCTCTGAGTAACAAATGGAGTGATTCTGGCTATGGAGATCTTTTTTACACAGGTTAAATGACCTCCTCCGTGATGTAGAGCGCAAAACAGAGAGGGTTTACTTCACGCATGTGTCTGCACGAGTATGATGGCACACTGGATCGTCCCTCTTTTTCCAGTCCATCATAATGACAGACAGCCTCCAAATCTTTCTGTCATTCATCAAAAAATTCAGCCAGTGATGGAAAATATTCCGTTCATGTGACCCCTGTTTCTCACCACAATGACCACAGCCCTCTGTGCGTAACGCTGTGCTCTTTCTGCACCTGCTTTTCAAACGTGCTAAATTTAGATGCAAAAACAACATGCACAGGTTTGATAAATCACATTGCGGGTGCTAAATGATCACATTTGCATCTCCTCCTCCCAGTATTTTGTGAGTTCTGATAATCTGCATGTATTCTGCATATTCATGAAGGCAAACACGCTTAATGGACTGCACGTGCTATTTTGCTCCTTTGACGGACGCAATCCTTGCTGCACCCTGTTAGTAGATCAGCTTTTGCGTGCTATGAAGTTTGCACGTGTTTTTAAACAAGTAAACCTTCAGCAGATCAGAGGGCTATTTCACAAAACTTACATAGGGAATTAAGCCGGGATTTTCTAGTTTTCCTGGATGAATTTAGCTGTGATTGGTTTCACAACAGCGGAGGCACACAAGTTACCGTGGAGATTTGTTCTGAGCAGCTAGCCTGCTCCAGACCAGGCTAACAGGCAGAATTAACTAATCCTGCTGTTCAGTCAGCAGTGTTCTCATCTGAAATTATCATGTTTCTGACTGTTATCATAATGACAATGACTTTAAGAGTTAAACGAGTGTTAATAATACATTTAATTTAAGAATGCTTTTCAAAGAACTCAGAGACAATTTAAAATGTCTGCGCCAAACAGAAGACAGACATAATGTTGAGAAGTCATTCAGGAAAAGGCTCAGGGAAGTGATATTGTACATTTCATAATACTGTTAACTAAAGAAATCACTAAATCAAGTCATTTTTTGTTTTTGAAGTGATGATATTGAGCCGAAAGAAATTCTACATTCTGATCTTGTTTCAGATGTGGCTGCTGAGTGCAGTAGACTACAGTTGCAGTCATGAAAACAGGTCAGGGTTGAAAAAGGTGAAGAGGCCATAATCCCTCTAGGGGGGTCCGGGGGCAAACTCCCCTGGAAGAAAATTTTGAATATTTCATGTTTAAAAGCATCGATCTGATGCATTTTGAGAGAAAAATCAAGCAGAATTACAGGACAGTATGAATTTATAATAAAGTACCTATTAAATTCTGGGGCTGACTATGTCATTTTGCTGGAAATGCATAAAAGCTTTTATCATTAGTGAATTTGGGAATTGGAGGGAAACATTGATATTTTCACTTTTTAGATAAAACATACACTGAAGAGATGGCTCTGACAGCTCTATCCTGACATTTACCATCTCAACTGCACTAGTAGACTGCATTGGGAGCTTGATCCTTCACAGATTGCTCTTATATGATGGAGAATAAGTGATGCAGGAAACCTCAGGATGTATTCATCCTTTAGAAAAAGTGAAAACCAGAGCTGGACTGCTCAGGGAAGTTGTGTTTCAATTAACCAAAAAGATGACTCGTCATTTTTTAAATTGTTGTGGTCACGTAAACCGTGCACACGAGCCAACGAGGCACTGTTTGAATTATAGAAACACACACAGTGTGTCAGGATCCCTGTCCTGTGCGCTGCGCGTCTTTACGCTCACCGGCACACAGGCGCGCACATGTCCGCAGTTCACTGATCATCTCTGGTGTACCTTCATGTCCCGTCCACACCACCCATCGTTATTTGACTAAGGCGGAGCTCAGCTCCGGGGTGGTGGAGCTGAGCTTCGAGCTTCGAGGTGGCGGAGCTGAGCTGTGGACAAAGGCTCTGGTGTACCTCCATGTCCCGTCCATTTCCCCCCTGTCATTTTCCAAATGACGGAAATCCATCGTGGCAACGGAGAACTTTAATCCATGCACATATTGCGATACAGCAATACAGGTAATCCAGAATACAATCAGCCAAAAATAGCTACAGCTCTGGTGTGTTTTTACCACAGGGATGACAATGGGGCCCCTTTAGGGAGGTATCTGTCAAAGATGTCATTGCAATTTGACCACTGGTTGTTTGATGGGGTTAATGGGGTAGGTCACTGCAGATGCTATATTGTAAGACATTACTGTGGAGTAAAATTTGTCCGCCCTTGGGGGCCCCCTCGTGGTCTGGGGCCCCAAGCAGCTGCCTGCCTTGCCTGTTGACAAGCTCCGCCTCTGGTTATCATTATTTATTACTTAACAAATCTTTAAATTTTTGCCATAGCTTTGGGTCTCTTTTCTCAGATACAGTAATAATAAAAAAACAGGCATCATTGTTTTTAGTTGCAGAAATGTAAAATTCAGGCATCTTTTGCCTCTGTTAACACTCATAAAATAGCAATTATCTTAAAACAGCATGTTAAAATATTCTGCAGTTTAGAAGAAAACAGGTTATACAGTGAGACAAATGTATGATCTTTAAAAGTTTTAAATCTTTTAAAGACAAATTTTACGATATACAAATATATTTTAAATGCTTAAAATGGTCCAAATGCCAGAAAATTCTTTTTTAGATATAGTTTCATTCACCATATATCCTATAATTTCATCTGAAGAGTGTTTTCTCCACTGTTTGAAACTTATTTATGTCTTCAAACAACATAAATGGACTGTAATAATTATAAGTGGTGTATTCAAAAAATGTACCAACTGTTGTATCTATTATTTGCTCCAAAGATGCTTGCAGAGGTGTCCAAAGTATTCACATTCATTACTCAAGTAGAAGTATAGATACTAGGGTTTAAAAACCCTTTTGTAGAAGTTGAAGTATCAACACAAGCTTTTTACTCAAGTAAAAGTATAAAAGTTCAGGTTTCAAAACTACTTACAGTATAAAAGTAAATGTAATTTAAGGGCACAAAAATGTGGTTAAAGACAAATTATATAATTGTAAGTTAATTGTGCAATGTTATAGTCACAGATCAGTGTTTCCCCTGGGTTGATTGGGAGTCAGACACCGCCTCAGATACTAAAAGGGATCATGATGTTTATGTGTTTTTTTAAATGACAGCAGTCATTTATGAAATTGAATAATTATCTGAACTTGTAGCGGTCTGTCCAGCATAGTTTTTGTTCCTGCATCTCCTGTTTCTGAGTTCCCCTGAATGCAGCATGCTAACACTGCAGCCCCTGAGGACAGAGACATGCCCAGAAAAGTCTGAAGTAAAGCGGACTACTGTGTTTTTTGGTGGTTCATACATACGTTTTATAATTGTGTTTGAGACACAACCACACAAGCAGGCCTCCGCTGGTGAGAGTGTGCTCACCTGTGTGCGCGCAAGTGTCTGTGTATGTGTGTGTGTGTGTGTACATCAGGACAAAACTCTGCCATGCACGAGCATGAGGACAATTGTGAACGCGTGACCAGCTAGAGACAGAAATGACATGCCGTCCTGTAAATAAGGCTACGTTCACACTGCAGTCAAAAGTGACCTGAATCTGATTTTTTGGCTCAAATGTGGCCTGTGTCTGATTTGTTTCTGACAGTGTGAACAAGACTGAATCAGACATTTTCGAATCAGATTCAGGCCACTTTCAAATGTGGTACTGAATCGGATACGTATCTGATTTTCTTGAATGTGACCGCGGTCTGAACAGCCAGGTCGCATTCAATGCGACTTTGACGTCATTCTAGAGCAGGGGTCTGCTCACTGACACAAAGACACTGATGATCCACTGCTGACCATCTCATCTGTGAGCATTTGCACTGCTGTATGTTTCTACGAAACAGTCAGTCAGTGAACAGTCTGCTCCTGTCTGATCTGCTCTCAGACAAACAAAAAAACACCAGAACAGATGATAAAACTAAGTTTTCGCCTCTTTGTTCACCTGTTCAGCGCTCTATGGCTCTGAGCAGTCTCTCATCGAGCAGGGGTCATGGGGACCGCCTTTTGGTTCATAAGAAATAAAATATACCCATAATAACTTCAATGAGAGCTCACTCAAGATGAGCTGCTGTAACATCAGGCTCTGCGTTATGGGAACAAACTTCTCCAGCATTGTGAAGCACATTTTTGGTCTCTCTGTGTTTGTTGCCCCTCATCACACCAGCCTGTGCGTGATGTTATTAATGTTCAACTGAGCATGCTTGTCACTTCTGAAGCATGAGCTGTTCACATCGCAGTCTGCAGACAGGCCACATTTAAGGGTGTAATCTGAACAGCCAAACAAAAAAATCGGATTTGAGCAATAAATCGGAATTGAGCATTAAGGGCTGCAGTGCGAACGTAGCCTAAGATAAAGAACATAAGACTATTTAGTATGACTTCTTTTGTTATCAACCAGATAGAAAATAAAATAAACTTGCCCATTAAGGGAGACGCGGTGCCCCCCTAGTATAATGGTAGGGACTGTGACATGATTTGTGTCATGTGCATAGATCACGCACCAATACGGTGTCGGAATGGTATTATGTTAATACTTCTTATCCAACCACAATCAAATTCACTCTATCCAGATGGCGGGATGTATCTGGGGCAGAGCAAGTGAGATTTCCTGCTCCTCGCTCACAGAGCACCCGCTCCTCCGCTCAGAAGGGATGCGTGCCGCTCTGCTCATTACCGCTCTGCCGCTCACTCAAATTTCTACCTGCTTCACTCAAATCACTCACCGCTCACTCTGTGAAAAAAACAAAGCGCATTGCATTTACTGGATTAAAAAAAAATGGACGATTGCAGGTGACCTGCACTGAGGTCTGAGAGCTTTTGCGCTGTCCGCGGCGCTGACCCGAGTTGTCAACATCCAGTTTCCCACAGAAAACAGTGTGACTGAACAATTAATTACATGCAGATGCACTCTGTGTGAGACATACTTCAGACGCTTGGTGCGAGCGGTACCGGAGCGAAATTGGAGCGGGATGTACAAATGATAAGGTGCCACTCCATCTTTTTTGAAAAAAATAAACTGCCCCGCGCTCCAGCCAAATTCCTTCCGCTTGCACTCCCTGCTCATACTCCCTGCTCACGCTCCGCTCACATGCTCTGATCTGGATGCAGATGGTTATTTTTGTTTGTAGTTTTTGAAAGATGGCAAGCCAGAATGAAAACAAGCTGAAATGAAATAGGAGTAATGAGATTATTTTTAAAATGTAAGGAGTAGAAGTAAAAAGTCGGCTGAAAAATAATTACTACAGTAACGTACAGATACCCAAAATTTCTACTCAAGTACGGTAACAAAGTATTTCTACTTTGTTACTTGACACCTTTGGATGCTTGTGCTGAGAAATTGGACAGTGCTGGATTGGAATAGGGCCCAGCTGATTATATATATATATATATATATATATATATATGTATATATATATATATATGTATATATATATATATATATATATATATATATATATATATATATATATATATATATATATATATATATATACATATATATATATATATATATATACATATACATATATACATACATATATATGTATATGTATGTATATATATATATAGAGAGAGAGAGAGAGAGAGAGAGAGAGACAGAGAGAGATATATTATAAGCTTATGTTTATAAATGTACACATTTGCAAACGTCATGAAACTCCTCATATGTAATAATTAGGACGCTTCCTTTCTTCCTCTCACTATAGGCTGTATTTAACTGTAATACTAATGTTTGTTCTTTCACCTCTCCTTGGTTCTTTTCAAAGATTCTGATGCATGGATTTGCACTGTAAAAACACTTTGACTGGATAGTGGATGTATGTTTTAGGCTGCTCACACATTCAGGAGGTCTGATTTTATCTGCCACACTCTCGCTCCTTATTGTAGCGGCTGTATTTCTTTTTTTATGGAACTTTGATGTGTTTGACTTCCTGATAAGTTTCCATCTGAAGCTGTTTGTTCATTTGCAGTGAAGTATTTGCATGCGTCTTCCCTGTTTTGATCAGTGTATCTGTGATCTGCCTCGCGGCCTTTTGAAGAAAGTCGTGAACACGCGGTTTTCTGAAATAGTTACATCTGGCTTGACCAAGCTGCTCCTTCTCAGCCTGGATTGGTGTTCATGAAATGCATTAAACCAGGGTGCTCAGGAGGGACTTGGTCAAGCCTGGCTTTAGTTGGTTATACTGGATGTCTCAATTCTACTTTGGTGAAATACCCCTCTGGCCCTATATGTACGGAGTACCATGACAATTCACGGCACCATTACTAAGTGTCCACTTTCATCCATCAGCATTTTTACCAATTACAGAATAAAATCGTGTTCTTCCTGCTTCACGTCTGTCTCTAACACAGACTGACACCATGAGGGGAGCAGCTCAGTTTTAGTTCAACCGAGACTTTGAGCATTTTGGTGATACCGAGTTTGGAAATATTGACACATTAGACATCGACAAAGATCATCATGATCATGCATCACAAGGTAAAAGTAAAGTTTGCTGCAGTCTGCCCTACTACACGGCCTCTTACCTGCCCTCCAACTCCAGGATGTAGACTGAACATCACTGAGGTCATCAGGTGGGACCTCCTGTCTTTATACAGTCTGTGGTCTGCTGTCCCCTGAGGAGACAGCCTGTGGTTCAGATCCCACAGGGCTCCTTCCCTCCATGTCTACATCTTTTCAGTAAATAGACTGATTGTTGTATACAGTACATTCATGCCTTTATCTGATGGACAGAAGAATGTGGACAAAGCTAGAAACCATAGAGAGAGTGGGGGGCCTCCCACATGGCGGACAATCGGAAGAGGTGTCCTGTCACCAAACATCCACTTTTTTAAAGCTTAAGTAAAAGTTTAATGCTGTTTGTCTTCGTCATTGTCAGTTTATCTTCAGGACGAGTGAGTTTGTGTTTAAAGAAGAGTTTCTCCTGCAGGACACTGAGAACTCGACCCGCTGATCTCTGCCGGGGTGAACCAGGGGACACCCTCACTGAGGCCTAAGCTCCGCCCCCTGACTTTGGCCCTGGTCCTGTCAGAGCTTTAATAAGACGTCGAGTGACATGTCGAATGCCAGGACAGCGGCGCCTGGTGCCAGCATTGCCTGGAACCACAGCGGAGGGTCCTCTGACCCCTCTGACAGAGCGAGGGGGGGCTGGCATCTGCTTTAATAAGGCTGCCCACTCCCCCCGCACCCCCCACCTCCCCTCGTTCTGGAGCTGCTTGGGCACTGGCGGAGAGGTGGCAGAGGTAACAGCTGGCTGCAGCCGTGGCAGGCATGACCACAGCTTTATTAACGGCGTCCAGGACACCAGCTGATCCTCTCCCAGGGTCCCTGTCACACTGATGTCTTCATCACTAAACCGAGCAGACAGCCCCGGACTGCCAGCCAGTCGAGGTGACAACAAATCCAATTACCTCCCCTCCATGGTGCCCGGACCAGAGAGGGGGTGCCGGGACGGTGGAGGAGGCTGAGAGGACGAAGGACGAGGGACAAGAAAGACAAGAAGGAGGACGCTGGGACAAAGGGACTGACTTTTAGTGTGGCCCTCACATGAAGGACCAACATTTCCTGTAGTTTAACTTTTGTTTTATCAAATCAAGAATGCAGGCATGATTTGATTATTAAAGTTTTGCAGCTACATGGACTGAAACTGAAGACTAGTCTACGCTCTCATCATCCTCTTCCATGAATGACTTTAAAAGCTTGATGTAAAATCAGCTTTGTCCCTTTAGTATATCCTCTTGGCACAATGAACATCAACAGCACCTGACAGTGATCCAGACAGAAGATCTACTCTTCACAAATAAAGGGAGGACCGCACAGGAATAGCTCATTGAGGAGCACTGCTAAAAAGCCAGGTGGTCTCTCAGCTCTCTGTTCAGTTGTGATGTAAACTGAATTTATCACCAAAGTCACTGATATTTACAGTACAGGTGTGCTGCTGTGGACCTGCTCAGTAAAGCATGTGATTGGATCTTGCAGATGTGTGCCAATCTCTCTAATGCGTCCTCAAAACAGCAGGGTCAGTCTGTCATAGACTTTGGACCAGGTATGAAGAGGTTTAGAGTGCAGTGCTTTCTGTGTCCTCAGGTCACGGACACACCAGCTTTGCACCTGAACACTCCTCAATGAGATGAACACACCCCTCAGCATTGTCCAAAGCGCACGATCATTCGCTATTTTAACAGTGTGAGCGCACAGCGTATGAAGGACACCTATCTCAAGAGGAAAATAGACAAGACACCTGTGCTAAAATGCTCTGCACTTAAATCTTATTCTGGTAGTGATCAAGACAGTGATGTTCTTCTTAGCTGAGCACTGTTCTGAAACACACCCAGCTCTGTTCGGACTCTTTGAAGGTCATCTCCCTTCATGAGGATCCATTAGGTGACCTTCACTGACCCTGCAAGGCCTGACCTCTGCCCTGAACGTGTACAGACTCCTCCCACCCCATTTATTCAAACATCAGGCAGGATGGAGCCGACACAGGATGGTTCTTAAGTCCCGCTCCTCTCCTGGTTTTAAACATTAACTCAGTTAAATCTCCATAAACAGATTGGCTCCTGCTGATGGTCTGGAGGAAACGTGTTAAGTGCTGATCATGGCGGTCGAGTATTGATCTGCAATCAGCCCGACTGTTGCTGAAGGTGAAGGAGAAGAGGGACACGTCTGATGGGGGATGGAGGGTGTTTTCTTTTCTGAACACATGAACTCCTCTGGAGGAGTTTCACCTTATGGTTCTCCGAGGGTCTCACTCTCAGTCGGTGCCCATCCGGAGCAGATCATCCACCTTCTCCTCTCCGGATCTCCTCCACACAGTGAAGGGATGATCGATCCTGGAGTGTGAGGAGCTGGGATGGTACTGAGGGCTGGAGTGTGTCGGCAGTTTGAAGGGCTCTCACTTCAGAGTGGGTTGAAGTCTTGCCAGGAAATTTCGTATTCATAGTTAAATATTCAGCGCGCATGGTGGACAGGGGCAATTTCTGCAGTCAGCCCGCCATTCAGAAGTGAAAGGGAAGTGGCTGCTGGATGAAGGGAGCGAGAGAGGGAGACACGCATGGGGCTTCATGGTAGTCAGATGAGAGGCTGCCAGCCGCTGATGGGTGACTGTTTGAGCGTGGCGCCTCAGGACATGCCCGCTGAAAGGCGATGCGATCCGATACCCCCGCTTATGCAGGGCTGATATACATATGCCCCCGTATGCAGAAGAGGCCCATATCAATTGCAGAGCTCAGAGTGTTTTGGTCATTATGCTGAGTTGTTTGAGTGAGCGTCTTGCATGTCTGAATGGAGGATGTGGACTTACTGGGCTATGACCACTGAGGAAAGACTCTTCTGCATAAAACGACCTCACGGCTCCACGGAAAAGTTTAATGTTGAACTGTCTGTCGAATGTCAGCAAAGCCAAGAAGTGGAAAAAGTTTTCAAAGGGAATAAAAAACTTTCACAGATGGTTTGATGGAAGGTGTTTGTGGGACAGGATGGGTTTTTATTTTCTTATCTTCAAGAAAACAGACAATTATGTTTTCTGTTGAAGAGACCGAAACGACAAAAACATAATGTTACAGTCTAATGAACATGTGTGAGTGGTAAAGATGGCTCAGTCCACATCCATAGGAATTAACCAACATCTACAGAGCAGGTAGAGAGCAAACAACAAAACACTTTTTTTCTCACTAAATGATTCAAATAAAAATATGATCAAACAAGCAGAGTTCAGAGAGCACAAACGTCCACGGAGACATCTCTGATGCTATTTGCTCTGTCTGGGAATGTTAAGAAATTCTTGAACAAAGTCCTGCATCTGCATCTCGTTTCCTTGTGCCATGACCAACATTCCCTGAAAATTTGATCAAAATCATTGATTTTCAAGTTATATAACATTCACAAACTGATGAAGCCAGCGAAAACATGACCTCCTTGGCAGGATTAAAAAAGCTTTGTGTACTTTGGCTGAACCGGGCTTAGTATGATTGATACCAACATTAGATGCTGAGACATGCACCATCCCCACTGCACATAAGGCCACGAACCTCGTGTGATGAAATTTATCACCATTCTCTTTTATTGTAGATGCAACATTGTGCAAAGCATGCTGGGACACAGACCGGTTTGATGAAATCAAGTGCTTCTCTGTCGTATCATCATAACCAAATAATAAAAGGAACTTCAGAAGCTTATTTGTAAAAAATAACCCTCATGGATTATGGCTCAGAAAGGCTCCAAATAATAACAAGTAAGCAGCGGAGGTGGGCAGCACAAGTATTGTGAGGCAGTAATGCAAGTGTGCAACATGCCACCCCCCACTGTAGGGAATACTGTGACATCCAAATAATCACACAGAGGCAATAACCTCAGAGGAGAGCAGGAGCTGCTGGTGTCAGACCATAGCGCTCATGGAAGGGCAGCATTTCAAGGAACGTGAGGAAAACCTAAAGCCCACAGCGAGGGCACCAATTATCCCGGCTTAGGCGCTCAACAAAGTCCAAATAAGAAAGAAAGAAAAGAGCGTCGTTTCACTGCCTGTGGGACGGCCCAAAGTACTTTGAAGGAGGTTGGCCATTTCATGTGTTATGAGCATTAAATTAATGTATTAATGTTATGTCCTAAATTGAGTGTCTAGGGTCATCCAGAAAATTGTAAGGGAAACAAGGCAAATAAGAAAATTTTAAATAAGTTAAATAAGTAAGTAAATAAATCAATAAATACATTGCTAAAAACTCTAATAAAACCGCAGGAAAAGTTGACGGTGCGAGGTCTGTGATGACTGCGCTGCGCCAAGACTCACTTTGAATATTTTACCAATAAAGTTCACTTGGTTTCCTCTTTACTGCCACAAATGGTAAATGGACTCGAGCTTATTTAGCACTTTTCTAGTCTTTTGACTACTCAAAGCTGCTTTACACCACAGGACACACTTACCCATTCACACCCATTCACTCAGTCTGAGTTTCTATGTTAGTTATCCATCAGTGTCACTAACACATTCACGCCTCTTCATGCCCATTTACACTCCACTGACGCAGCAGTGGGAGCAACTTGGGGTTAAGTGTCTTGCTCAAGGAGATATCACCATGTGTCACCCGGAGCTGAGCTTGAACCTGCAACCTCCCGATCACTGACCAAGTGCACTATCCAGCTGCACCACCGACGGCCCACAAAGCAACGAGTCTGACTGTTCGAGGCAACAAGAGACATGAAACTCAAAGTAAAGGCCTGGCTCTGAGTGTGGGACTGCAGTTTGTTTATCTGACTCTTCTCAGAGTATAAAATGTTCTCCTGAGTCAGCTGATGGATGTCCTCAGGATCAGGGCTGTTGGAGGAGTGAGAGCTGGACATGAACACCTCAAACAGACCGACAGAAGAATCAGGAGCTGTGGGGTTTGTTGGAGTGATTAAAAATGACCGGCAAACATGCTGAGTGCTCTTCATCGGAGACCCCCCCCCCCACCTCACAGCTCCTCATCTGAACCAGCCGGTCCACAGAGGAGTGGGACTGGGCTGGAAGTGACTGGGCTCCCCTCCGGCCCCCATCCAGACCTTCCCCTGACTGCACGTCCAAGTGATTACACTACACCCCCAACCCCTCGACAACACACACACACACCCACACACGCTCAGAGGGGCTAATTAAGGCTTTAATATGCAAATGAGCGTCGCAGTAAATTACACAGCTGGCAAATATGCCTGTTTTTGCCTGAAATACATCAGGAGTGCAGCGAGGAGAGTGTTGCTGCTGTTGTTGTTGTGTTTGCACAGAGACATGGGACTGCCCCCCCCCCCCAGCGGCCTGAGCCCACCCCTCCTCATTGGTGGATAGACTCATGGAGCCTCAGCGCTCTCTGAGTATCAGGAGGAAGAGGCGACTCTCTAATGGAGCGTTTAAGAGACACACCAGGAGTTTAGAGATCCAGCTGGACCATGGAGGGTTTCACTTGAAACCATCTGATGTCACATTTTATCACACCAAAACATCGCGTCCTGCTGTTTCAGTGTTCAGAAAAAAGATCTAATCTTAACCCTGAATGCAGATCTTTGGTGTTTGAGCAGGGCAGAAGAACCACAGAGGCTTTAACAACCCAGTTCAGGACCATAACCTGTAAACAGTAACGACAGTGCAGAGCTTATATGGAGGCATTCCAGTACTTAATCCTGACGGTCCTTGTTTTCTGACTTCTGCAGGAGGAGTTATCATCATCAGCTGGAAGATCAGTCATGTTTATATCACACACATTATTCAGATATTGATGATCGTGGTCTTGATTAATCAGTCTGTCTTTAAACTTTCTGTTCTTGTTCCTGCTGTGATCAGGCTGTCGTCCCTGCTCCGCCTCTGCCCTGATTCTGCTGGTGCCTGCAGCTCGTGACATTCACAGTCGACAAGTTGATGCAGATCTCTGACCTCAAATATTTAAATGAGTGTGGATGTAATAAAAAAGCTGGTCAGTGTTTGCTCATCAAGGCTGTACAAACAGATCTCAAGGATCAATGCAACAAAGAGGTGGCCCTCTCTTTCACAGTCGGTTAATCACTCGTCCAATCACCTGCTCTGTTTAATGGTGACCCTTTACTCATGATCACTTTATCTCAAGAACACTTGAAGTGATGTCCCTTGAGCTTAACACAAATTTATTTCCTAATTAAAGAAAAAGTAATTTGATTTTGAAGGTCAGAGACCAAAGGTCAAGGTCAGAAGTCTCTTCATCATTCTTTGCTTGTAAAAGAAATGTTGAGATCCCAGAATCACAAAAGTGTTTGAGGGCATTTCTTCCAAACTGAGCACCACCATGACACAAGGATGAGTCAATATGACTCTGGAGGTCAAAGCTCACAAAGTCAGGGTCAAAGCACCACTAGGTCATCCCTTTTTAAAGGGGTTTGGGGGACTTGGGTTCTCTGTAATACTCTCAGTAATTCTCTCTCAACTTTTCTCATGTTCTCATTTGACTCATGAAAAAACTGATTACATTACTGAGGTTAAAGGTCAAGATAAAAAAGCTCTGGAGTCATCATTTGCTTGCACATGCAGTACATCAAAAACACATCTCTGATTTATTCTTATACACTCTGCATCTATTAAGGTCATTGAGTCATGGTCGTTTTTTGCTTGTGAAACCGAATATTTCATGAACACTTGATGCCTTTTTTTAATCAAACTTTGCATCAATGTCCACTCTTTCTCAAGGATGACCCAATCAATTCGGGTCATCCTTGGGTTAAAGGTCATGTTCATGGAGAGCCATGATTGTCTTTTATACATAGAATGATCTGTAGATGCTAACATCTGAAACCTGATATCACAAAAATTCTTCATGGGATTTTTATTAAACTTTGCACTCACATCAACCATCACACAAACATGAACTGACTACATTTTGGAGGTCATGGGTCAAAGGTCAGGGTCCTGGAGTGTTCTGGACAGCCTGTGCTTGAGAATGAAGTGTAAAAACCACAGTCAGAGCTGATTGTGCTGTTTTTGAGTCTTCATACATGGTCTGGTTGGTTTAGATGATGTTTAATCGGTCTCACCCTCCCTGACCTCTGAGCTCTGTTCTATGTGCTCTGGTTCTAGCTGGTGACAGCTGATCTCATATAGCTGTGCCCTCTGCTCCTCCCGTCCTCCTCCTCTGCTGTCCTGTGAGGCATGCTGGGAGTTTTGTTCTGCCTGGTTGCTGGTGACTGCTGTCGTACTTCGGTCCCCGGAGCAGCCGTGTCATCGCCAAGCTTCTGAAACCTGAACGCCGCCTACATGCATGGTCAGGCCGTCGTGTCACCCCACCGCCCCGCGGGGACTGACCGTGACAGGAAGATGCCAAAAAAACACGCCAGGAAACCGCTCTGTCTCACGTTGCTCCCAAAATAAGAATCCTTCACATGCTGCTCTTTGTGCAGAACATTTCCCTCAGAGATGTGCAGACGAGACTCAAACACGTGTTGCTCTGCTCTGGTGTCCACACGGGAGGACGATACAAAGGAACTACAGCGAGAGGAGAGCAGTTCAAGCTCCGTGATCAAAAAAAAAAGAGAAAGCTCTGCACACAGCAGAAATGTCTCCAATGATTTAAACACCTGAGAATATTCTTCAGACCCAGGAAGGGGCCTCGTGCTGTTGAAGAGACCCCTGTGGTCACACTAGAGACCCTGATCCACATGACTGTTTGTACACTGTAGGTCAAAGGTCATTTTATGGACATGAACCCCTCGGTGAACTGTGCTGAGTCAGGTATGCCCAGGTATGAGGGTGCAGATAATGTTAGGGGGGTGTCTAAATGTCATGTCATGTCTCATCTCCTCCTCTGAGCTGCACTGTAGACAACGGATTTTGTTTGTGCCTGGAAACTAAGAAATGGATCTACGATTGCAGCAGACTGATGTCTGAACGCAAAGGGTCAACTAAATACTCATGAGTGATGGCCAATATTTGTTGGAAATATGTGACTGGTGATCAAAATTCAGTCTTTAGTCCTCAATACAACCACCTGTGGTTTAACTCCATGCTCACCTTCAAAGTGTCACCAAATCACTATTCGCTTGTCCAATCATCTGCTGCTCTGTTCTCCTCTTGAATAAACTGTGAAAGAATACATCAAATTTTGTTTTCAGTCCTTTTTGTCAAAAATGTTCATCCAGTGTAGCGACTGTCATGTCACTCTCATGTATCTCAAGCTTCCTGCTTCTTTTAACACTTCTGAGTGATAACATGACAAACTTTCAGTCCCTAAAGCGTCTTGCTCGTGACCTGTCCAATAAAACAGCTATGTTCTTCTGCCACTAGTTTATTTAGCTCTTACAGTCTGTTTTTTCAGTCTGTTCTGAAATCTGATCCAAGACCAGCAGGATAAAATATAATCAGCTCACTGAGCTACACAGCATGTGTGTCGTTTTTTGTGATGTGTTTGAGGACCAGTCGGTAACAATACGCTACATTTATGCTGGCTCGGTAAATGAGTATTGGACAAAAGTGCTTGATGTGTTTAACTTTAATTTATGGACTGGAATTTAGATCTTGACTGAACCTTGAATAAACTAGAGGCACTCTGAGAGAACAAACCTCGGCTAAAGAATTTCTGATATCCAGAGCTGAGAATTATTGAAAATGTGGAAAACCGCTTCAACTAGGATTGTTAAAAACTCCTTTAGAGAAATTCCTGGATCCACATCCATACTCAGTTCACCACCAGAATGTAATCGTTCCTCCCTATGCCACGTATAACATTCACTGAAAATTTAATAAAAAATGGCAGAACCACATTCAGGTGTGAGAAGGCTCATTCATCACTGATTTCTGTGTGATGTAGTTTAAGTCTATTTTGTTTTGTCTCCAAGGTCATACAACCCATAATAACACATATAAACACATATTATCAAGCACATAATCCGTCCTCTTTGTGCTCTGACAGCAGGGTGGCTCAGTCCATAAGGGCTTGGGCTGGGGACCAGAGGGTGGCCGGTTCAAGTCCCTTCTGTAAAATACTCGGAGGTTGGTGTTAGCTGCGGAAATGTGGGCTGACTTCCGCTGCCACAAATTTCGGCAGTTGGTAACGTAGCTGAAGGGGTTGGCATCCCCTGCCTCCAGGGCCTCGGGCAAAGGGTTTCACCCTTGGGCCTGTAAACTTCATGGCATGTAAACCTCTCCCAATGAAGTTGGGTCAGCGTTGCTGGTGGCAACCTGACCTTTGCGCCCTGCGCCCGGCTTTGTGGAGAGAATTTGCGTTGACAAAATCACAAAATATAAACTGACACGCCCCAAAGTGCTGTGCGCTATCCTCTGTTAGACAGAGGGCCTGATGTGCTCACTGCAAAGAACAAATATTTACTTAATCAAACAACACTCACAATGAATTTGATAGGTGACAAAATATTTTATTGAAATTTGTTGATGTCCATAAAGTTATTGCTTCCCTTTTCAAGAGAAAGAAAACTTCAGTGACCCTTAAATATAGAAATATTAGCAAAGTTTTTTACTTTAATAGTATCAAAGTTTATGACTCTGGGATTATGATTACCATTAATTATTCCTGTACATAAAAATATATGAACATCCATGGCTCTTCACTCAGCTACGGTGATTGAGACACGTTCATGGTCCACATCCCCCGTCCCTCATGAACTCTTTCATTTAATCACTTGTTTAGAGGACGCCAATGTTCGAGCTTCCCGGCGCTGACACAGAGCGCCTTTATCTCTGCAGGGAACCGCTGACAGCCTGGCAGCGGACAATCCAAAGACAAATATTGGAGCATTAAACAAGTAAACAGACCTGAGTCCTCCTGGTCTGGGGCAGAGGAAGCTGACTTCATTATGAGCTGCAGGGGCCCTGATCAGGAGGCATAAACAGCTCCACCTTCAGCGGCTGCCCCTCGGAAACAGGCAGCTTCCCTCCGCCCGCCCGGCCGGCCGGGTGCATGAATATTTTAGGAGGGTAAATAATTAATAATTAACAGCAGACAGGCCAGTGATCAAATGCAGCAGCGAGGAAACAGACATGAAAAATCAGACTCTTGTAAACAAAGACAAGAGCGCCCACACTTCCTCCACCTTCTCCTCTCGCCTTTTAAATATGCGCATCTTCAATCGCCCCCCCGCACGCTCCTAAAACCACACACACCCGCTTGGAAAGTGCCGTAACCCCCCTGTCACTCACTCACAGTCATGGCAGCACTTATTTCCCTCACAAGAATGAAATTTTGAGTCTTCCTGGGCGGCCGGGATGTGACTGAACGAGAACACTTGATCTGGCCGCCCGCTGTTTCCTGATGGAAAGATTTGCTTTTTAATACAATCGTCACTCCTCCTACCTGGATGTGCCACGCCAAGACAAATCCCAGCTGTGTGACTCCAAAACCTGACAGAGCTTAAAAATTCCCTTATTACCATTCCCTTAAAATACCAGCCACCATAACTCCAACCAATGGCGGGAATGCTAATCACGTCTCTGGGCAGCTTAGAAGAGCATGAACGAAGAGCCGCCAATATGGAGGCTTTGGTGCGTGCGCGAGGAAGACGAGGAGGAAGAAGAAGAAGAAGAAGTCCCTGCTATAATGACACACATTCACAGAAGCTCTTAAAAGCCGCCGCTCTGAAATCTGGCACATCTCGCCGTCTGACTTTCGCCAGAGGAGACATTTCATAAAAATCAGACTTAATCGTGTAAACAGCGCGCAGACAAACAGAAAACCACTGCAAACAAAAATAAAACAACTCTGGAAGCTGTGCACGCATCGCCTTCAGAGTTAATTTTAAAGTAAGCATCCCGCTCCTCAGAGATTTTAATTAATGCTTTAATATGCAAATAAGTTAGCGGAGATAAAATCATGACAAACAGATGGCAAGTGTGGGTAATTATTTTGTGAATCCAGCAGGGGCATGTATTAAAGTTATGGCATCGTTTTCCTCGGGCCTGTGCAGCCACGGCGGAGGAAAAACAAGAAGGAGGAGAGAAATGAGACACAAACGACTTCCATTAGTCTCTGAGAGGAATCTGAGACCACAGCGAGGCTGAATGTTCACGAAAACATGCCATGAGGAGGGAGAGGGGTCCTGAAGAGGCTCTGAGACTGGTGGACGCTGGGAAATATAATGGAGACATGGCAGTGGGTTGACGGGCTCTGACACAAATCACACTATTCTAATATTAGAGATGTTTGTTTAAGCAAAGTTACTCTTTAAAAATGACCAGAAGGCCTCAGCCGCTGACATTAGCCTTGAAAATCAGCCTTTTCTGTAAGAATTTTAATTTCACTGTGAAATCTTTATGTCAATCAAAACTGGTAATTTGGATAAAATAGTGAAAGCTTTGGTAATCAGTAGGATTGGGCCATATAACAATTCAATTGACTAATTTGATTTTTTTGATGTGTCAGATTTAAAAGATAAAAATTAAACTCTGTCACCCATTTTGCCCCTCCTGGACCATAGCAGTTTTTCTTATTTTTTTATTTTAACCTATATTTAGCCATGTTTCGGATCAGAGATCTCTTTTTCAAGGTAGATCTGCCCAAGAATGGCAGCAACACACGGTTACACAAGGAGCATGCAAACTCATGCAACATGCTTGATAACAGGATCAGTGATAAGTCATCAGTTAGAACTGTTGCACACTGAAAGCCTGGATTCAAGATTTTTTGACAAGTTTTTAAAAACTAATCTTTGCAGATTGAAATCAGTCTAAAGATTGTTCCAAGCCAAAGGAGTAGAAAACCCCAAAACTCTCTTTCCAAACTCAATTCAGACCTCAACAACAAACTGCAGGACGTCCAGCGACCAAAGGTTGTGGTTCCAATACATCAACAAAGAGAAATCTTTCCCAGACAGGCTTCATAAATAAAATATACCAATGTGACAGATGGCAAAAGTTTAAAGCCCAATTTTCTTCTGGCAGAGGAACAACACAGTTCTTAAGTTACTGAATTGCTTCAAGACAGAAATACTGGTTGTCATTTTTTACTGTATTCATATAGTAATAATACGACCTGCAATTTTTGCTAAGGCACATTTTTAGGTTTGTGTTGATTTGATTTGTGAAAATAGAGAAGTTTTAGTGTCAGTAAAGACCAGGGGTTTTCAAAGTGTGGAAGAGTGAGAAAAGGGAAAAGTCCTCTGTGTGTCCGGCAGTGCGATCACACCAACATTTATTCCTCTGTTTCCTTAAAAACGAGTATTAACAATAATAATTTCACAGACAGGCAAAGACAGGAAGTCAAAATTACAGCATGATAAGCATCCACTCACTGCTGAAGTATTGAAAATAATCAAGATTGACCATAAACCGAGATTATTCCTTTGACTGTTATCATAGCCACAAAATTCATTATTGTCCCATCCCTAGAGAGTAGACCTATCAATCTATCAGAGTGGACTGGGTGACAGGAGCTCCAATAGAGTGTCTTAGACAGAGAGAGAATAAGGGTGGATCAGGGGAGCTCAGTATGTTAAACTAGAAGGTGTTTCGAAAATCAGTGAATATTCTCCAGCAGTCATCAAAAATGAAGATATGATCGTGAGTGAAGGTGAAGTATGGGCTCTTCATCTATTTTGTCCTGTGAGTGCAGCTCATGTTATTCAGCACCACTAAAAAGCCAACACTGATCACTTTGTGATGTGCAGAAATAATAATAGACTCATCCACAACAAAAATGCTTTAAAAAGGAAAAAATGAGATTAATAAAGAACTTCATTTAAAGAATTAAATGAAGATGAACTTCTGTAAGTCATCAGGAAATGAGGGAGAAAAAGAGGAGGAGGGAGCTGCTAAGGGACGAGTGTGTAAATATTTAATATAGATAATATCAGGATTAAGATCATGTAAAATAAACAAGGGAAAAAAGCAGATTCAATATATCAATGCTCTTTAAGCATTCAACTTATGGCAATAATGCAACAAGCAACAAACCTGAGTAACCTATCATGGTATTAAACATGTCCTATCATTTTATTTAATGAGTTTTTGTGAATTGTTGGTTTGATTTCACTCAAAGCTTCCATTACTAAAAGCTTCTATAGTGCAGTTGTAATAAGTTTAAGTACAGTTACAGTTTATTGTACCTTAGAAGTATTTATCTGAAGTAAACATGCATGCATTCACACAAGTTGAAGATATCTTTTCAAACTCCATAAGGAGAAAGCACAATTTATGCTGTTATGAGCAGAGGGTTCAAGGCCTTCCCTCTCCAGAGGTGGCCCTGCTCCAGCCCCTCACCTCTGTTCTACCAATGAAACAAACACAGAGCTTCCCTCACCTGCAGGGACACCATGCGGTGCTTCTGGCCTGTGAAAGGACCTCATGTTGGGCCCCTGTATAACAGCCCTCAATGGATCAATGGACTCGAGCTCATGTAGTTCTTTTCTAGTCTTTCTGACTTAAAGCTCACTCACCCACTTACACACCATTGACACAGCAGTGGGAGCAGCTTAGGGGTTAAGTGTCCTGCCCATGGACACATCGATGTGTGACAGCCAGAGCTGGCTTAGAACCCACAACCTTCTGATTACTGATAGGGTGCACTATCAGACTGCACCACCATGACCTTTTTTGCTGTGAACTCCTCCAGCCTGCAGGGGGCAGTGTCTGTAAAAACAGCCACCTTTCCAGCATGGCTTGAATGAAGTTATTAAAGATTTATAACATGAAGGAGGAGCTTTAGTGTTCACTCATGCTGCTGAGACAAAAGAAAGAAAGAGCTGAGTCTACATGCCACGCCACAAAGAGAGGAGCGATAGAGAAAGAGATAAAGAAGGATGAGCTGAATCTAAGAACATATGAGGAAGTATGTGCTCATAGTTGATATTTTTGACAGAAACTCCTCAGTGTTGGCCATGTTATGGCTGGTTTCCACTCGGTGGTCTGGTTTGGTTCAGTGCAGTTCAACATGGTGAAGAGCATAAACCTTGTTTCCACTGCCAGCTTCACGTGAGGGAGAACCAAGGGAAAGGAAGAAAGTGAACGTGCACTCTGTGGAGCATTGTTTTGTGTGGATATTTTTCTACAGCAACAACAGAGAACAGATCACTTTAGTCCACAGGTGATTTAAACATTGTTAATTCTGTTTTCATTTTATGTTTTGATTTTTGTCATCAATCAGCAGACAACAGCATTTGAAGCTCCACCCTTTAGTGTCAGGTTGGCACGCTCTGCACCCCTTCAGAGGTGGGCCAAGAAGAGGGACTGCAAAGGTTGGTTATTTGCTCTTCTTACAGTGGAAACACCTGTGATCATGTGTCTTACTGAGCAAAACTAAATTGACTGGACTGATAGGCAGTGGCGGCTGGTGCCAAAAATTTTAAGGGGGGCGCAGCTTTGGAGGAAACAAACCAAAGAAGCGCTCCATACTACAGTGAAAGAAACTAAAGACAAAACATAATCACAATGCAACCTACTTTGAACAATGCACTACTTGAACAGAAATTTTGCCCTCCTTTCCTTCGGGGCTGCAAATTTCTCAGTGACCCTCTGACTGAAGTCCATCATATCTGTCACCAGTCTCTCTTCCATTGACAGCATGGCCAGTGCATTCAGCCTGTCCTGGTTCATGGTGTTTCTGAGGAAAGTTCTGAGAAGCACCTCAGCTTCTGCAGTGGTCATGGGTGTGATGATGAGGATCTTTAGCAGAGTGACAGTCCCTGAAAATACCTCTCCAAGATTATTTTCCATCAACAACTGGATAAGATCCACAGCTCCACAGCAGGCCTTGAACTCCTCCTTGCTGTAGATTAAGACTGAGCTCTGTCTTCAGCTTTAGTTGAGCACTGGGTCGGCCTTCAAGGTGCTGCTGAGAGAATCTTCAGGAAACATGGCGTGGTACTGTGTGAATCTGTCATTAAAAAATACATAGAAAAGCACATTTTATTACCAAAAGTTAACATCACTATTTACTGAAAAAAAAATCAATAAAACAGCCAAAGTTTAACCTGCTCCCATAAAATAAAGCTGTAATTTATGTCATTTTCACCATTTTATGAACATTTCTTGTGTCACCTGAACAGTGTCTTATCTTATACCTGATGTCTCATGGCTCAAGATTGTAAACACAAACAGAATCTTATGTACCACTAAACTGATGCTTTAAAACTATGGGTAAAACTACACGATACAGTTATGGTATAGATTAACTGTAAAAAGTATGAACAAAACAAAACAAATAAGAAAAAAAAAACAAATAAGAAAAAAAAATCAGATACAAGAGGGCAGACGGCTCACACCAGCTGACTGATTCTCACAGCTAAAATGGAGGCTGTCAGTGTTTGGATGACATTTATAGTTTTCAGCAAAATTACTTTAAATTTTAAAAAGTCAAAAAAATAAACTTTACATTACAGGAGTCTGTTCCCATCTGCTAAAACTTTTGAATACTTTTACTTTGTACCATTATGTGCAGTATTCAGTCAGCAAAAACCACCAACAGAATGTATAATTTCTGTATCCAAATAGAACTTTTTATTATAGCAACTAAACATATGGTATACAATTATATATAATGACAATACTATACATATTTATATTGATATTTATTATTTTTTATCACATGTTTAGTTGCCATAATAAAACTACAACATTTAAAGACAAGATATACATTTTGTTGGTCTGTTTTCGTTGATTTTATACTGTGCACAATGGTACAAGCTGGAAAGGCACAGGGTAAGTGTCAAATCTAAAAGCTCCAGTGGATTAAAAAATAATTCTGTAATGGACATACACCTAAGAGGTAAAGAATTTGTGTTGTTTACACTTTTGGGACTAATAAAACACCACTGTTTTCACCAGTAAACTGCAACTCATAACTTGATAGCATTATCAATTCTTCTTTTTGTAATTTTTCAAAGGCTTTCACACAATGTAACAGAAATATTTAATGAGCAGTGCAATAAAACCTCTGCAATAATCTGCATGCACTTGTGTATTACAATTTCTCCTATCTTGTTCTTGCTTTGCCATGATTTTTTAAAATATATTTTTATAGGTCCCGTAATATAATATTATAATCAAAATAATGCATCAATTTTGTCAATTAAATTTAAAATGAACTTCTAGTAGGGTAAAAACAAACTTACCCACCCAATAAAAGCCCCAGTTCCTCCTAAAAGTATGTTGTTTTTGTAAAAATATGCAAGAATTAAAAACTATATAGATTTTTGAGAACTTAAGTCTGCAAAAGGATAATGTTCTACTGAACAAAGCATTTATATCCTCTTGGCAAACTCATTTTGTGGCTCCTAATCTATTGTTTAGAGCCATGTGTGACATAAAATGCAAAACTTTGCCCCTTGAATTCTGTTATGTCTACTAGGAAAGACACATCCTTATCTAATCTTCAGTGCAGCATAGCCTCTTACTGATTTTCTTCTCCAATGCAATCTCACCTCTTCTGTGATCCTCTGATGGATCTCTGGACGAAGCCTCCTCGGTGCATGGGAGCATCGGTCGGACGCGTGAGGATACGTGAGATACTTGCGCATGAGTAAATCATATCTGCTGCGGTGATGTGTCCATATGATTGACAGCGCTCGTTGTCCAGTCACACGAGGAAAAGAAACACCAGAACAATACTGATTTGCTGCCAGTCCAAGTGGGAGTGTCCGGGGCGCTCCGGTCTGCGCCCTTGGGGCAAAGTCTAAGCGGCCAATCCCAAAGACGCCTCAGGTCACATGCTGAGCAAAAGTTTAAGGACTTGCATAGACACCCATCAGGCCGGCGCCCCTCTGTACGTAAACTGTGTATTCACAACACAGTTACTACGTAAAAACATTGTGAAACCCCTTTTATTGAATGGTGACAGGTGCTACTGACAGACTATTACAATGTGGTAAAAATAAATGTTTTTATCCGCTATTTTTTATAATTTAAAGACAAATTATGTTGTGTTTAAGTACACTTTCTCTGTTGAATTTCGGAGGGGGCGGCGCCCCAGCGCCCCCTATTGACAAGCTGCCACTGCTGATAGGTGAAGAAGCGTCTTTACTGTCGTCCACGTCAGCCTCTGTCAAACTTTTTGAGATGTGCACAGCCCTGCCAAAATCCACCACAAGAGACCCTCATGAAGGGGGCGTGTCTGGCTGTGTGACATCACACTTCCCATATGCACACTGGACTATGTCAAGCAGAAAACAAGCTCCATACACAGACTCACGAGCAGCACTCTGTCCCAGCTGATGGCACAGGTGGGGTACACCCTGGACTAGTCACCAGCCAATCACAACCATTCACACACACATTCACACCAAAGGCCAGTCACCAGTTAACCTAACGAGCATGATCTTGATCTACGGGAGGAAAATGGAATAAAACAAGAGAAACCCCACACATGCACATAGAGAACATGTAAACTCCACACAAAAAGGCCCGACCAACCAGGGAGTCAATCCATTAACCTTCTAACTGTAAGGCACCACCCATCTGCTGCACCACCGTGCAGCCCTAACGTAGTAACATATATAAATCTAAAATGAATGGATGAACAGCCACCGTCTGGCATGTCTCAATAAAGAAGTTTATAAGAAGTTTATAAGAAGTTTATAAGGACTCAGGACATTTTTGAACCGCTTGGACAGTCTGGATGTCCAACATGTCAAACTTCAGTTGGACACCAACTCCATGGAAATATAATAAAATCTTCACTGACCTGCTTTGGGGGGGGTCTGATGTCTATGTCCAGCGTGGTCAGAGATTTGTTGATCCTCAGGGCGAGACTCAATGCCATCAGACCTCCCATCTTCACCTCGTTCTCACGGAGGTCCAGCTGTTCCATCTGACGACTCTCTGCCAGAAACTCTGCCAACGCCACGGCACCTTCACCGCAATAAGAACAGGAATGACTTTTACTGGAAAGAGACACCTTAAAAAATCATTTTCAGCCCACAGGTAAAGATTTATGTTCCTCTAATCTCCATAAAACAGTCACCGGGAGGTGAAACTGCTCAACAGTCAAAGCTGTGTGTAACCACACAACATACCACGATGGCCTGTTAGTGTGAGAACATCCATGAAAAAGTCGAGTTTATATATTTAAAGATGCAGCGGTCCTTCATTTGTGCAGCTGACCTGCATATTGACCATTTGCATGTGACATCACACTGTTTCATTTTGACATAAAACATGATGTCTGCATGCAAGTTAATGGACATTCAGGCTGACTAACTATAAATGTCCCCATGATGAAAAACATGTCTGTGTCTTCATATAATAATCAATCAGTGTGGGCTGAATACTTACTCTGAGGCTAAACCTTCATTCAGCTCTTCTGGTTTGTCTTTGAGTATGAAAACGTTGGTTATGGTCTGTAGAAGTGTAAATGTTCTTTGCTGTAGGGAGGATCTGCATGAGGAGAGCTGCAGACTGCAGATTTACTCACATCAGCCGCTGCTGTCCTCTGATTGGAAACATTCTGAAGAATTTTTATCCTGCAGGTATTTCACTGAACTTGACAGCATAAGCCTTAAATATACACACCTGTATCCACAGGTAACCCGGATGTTCTCCTGTCCTCCAGCTCTCACTGAGCTTTCTGACATTTATCATCAAACCTGCTCAGTCTCCATCAGCAGACGTCTTTTCTGTGTGTCCTCCGTGTTCATAAAGTCTCCTCATGTCTCAAACAAATGAAGGTCATAATCCCTTAAAGATGGTAACAATCTCTCTCTGCAGTGATCGATTGTCCTCTTTTGACCCTCCCTGTGAACGGCTGGTCCACAGTCTGAGTGTCTCAGTCCAGTCTATACTCATTAGTCTGTCTGTGTCTTCAGACTCCTCTGACAGTCTCAGGGACATTTTTGCTCTGTATTAATGAAACTCTCTGTGACTTTGGAGGCTCAAATATGCATCTCCGCTGTAATGATCAGCTAACATCATTATAGTCTATGAAAACAGTAGGACTTCACATTCACAGAGCTGACCTGTTAGTCATGTGTCGGCAGACAGTCAGTTTCAAAGTCCTCACCACAGTCCACGTCTAAGTGAACTGTCCACCGTGCACCCCCAGCCTTGACGCTGCTGCTTCCACACTGTGATGCATTCATGCACTTGTTTAACACTGAAGCTGAAGGATACTAGGCTTATAATAACATATGTTAGCCAAAGTGATAGGCACCAAAGGAAACAAGATAAACTTTAAACTAAAGGATATTTTAAACCTTACTAGGAACTTTATCACATTTCTTTATCACATCACATTTCACTAAATTTTATGTTTTTTACTCTTAATGCCTTAGTGCTAGGGTCAGTAATTTTGGAAAACTAGCCCCCCACCCCCGAGCTCCTCCAAAACCACACCCCCCGCTCACATGCACAAGCGCCACTGATTCGCGACCATATGACTGATTCAACTCAAAACCGGTCCTCAGCACAGCGTTTTAGTTTTGCACAACACCAAGTCATGTCTCAGTCAGTGGTAAGAAAACACCAAAACATGATCACAGTAAAGTTAAAAAACGAACAAACAAACATGGCACGTTAGTTAATACTCACAACCCAATGTTGTCTCTTGTTTTTGCCCTGGCTTTGTCCAAATTCTTTTTTGTTTTGGCCTTCTCTGCCTCCATCTTTCTTCTCTTCCTCTGTTTAGCAGGAGTGGTAATCGGGATATAGGTAGTTTCTCTGCCATTCTCCACATAGCTGTCCAGTCTCCCGTTTTGGCCGGGACAACATTCCTCTGCCAATCTGAGCTCCGTCACAAGCCGAACGGGGTGGTAATGCACCAAAATGATGGATGCCAACCGCCGTCAAACCGAAGAAGAAGAAAAAGCCTTGCGAGAACTGCCACCTGCAGTAGCCTGGGTGGCAGTTGTCGCAAGATTAGAGCCCACAGCAGCAACAAACCAAGAAAAACTAAGTGTTTATTACCTCCGCCGAGGAGGTTATGTTTTTGGGACGGTTGTTTGTCTGTCTGTTAGTTAGTTAGCAACATTACTCAAAAAGTTATGGATGGATATTGATGAAATTTTCAGGGACTGTCCGGATTGGGATAAGGAACAAATGATTAGATTTTGGAAGCAATCCGGATCCAGGAATTTTTTAAAGGATTCTTTAACATTGGGAGATAGGGCCATTTTCGACATTTGTGCATATAACTCCACAAATAACGGTCAGGGAACTTGGAAAAAAAGTACAGAACAAGTTTCTAACATGCTCTACAGTATATCAAAGACTGATCCAGATAAAGGAATAATTCCGGATACTATGATCCAGAATATGAAAAAATAGGGGACCTTTGGAATTTTCATCATAGGAAGAGAACAAATGAAGCTATAAACACGCAACAAACACCCTTACATAGCCCAGGCATTGTGGAATTTGGAAGGTGCCAACGGATTTGCTGTATCTTCAAAAGCTAGGGAGCTAGATCCAGAAGAAAATCGCCATTAAGGAAAATTCGATCTTCGTGAATAACTGCTGAACTAATGTTGATATCATTATTAATTCAGTTGCCAATGGTGTGTTTTCATGGTCAAGGAATCCAAAAATGTAGTTAAAATAAATGTGGGACTAATATTTATGGTGCAAATGACAAATAGGGGGAACTGTGGCGCTTGGCGGAGGTCTGCACTCTCCGAGTACTTTCTAGTTATAGATTTCTTGTACACTTGTCTAAAGGATACTGGAGCTTGGTTGGGGTTGTGGGACGGCTCACAGCGGGCTTCCCTTATTTTCAAAGCCAAAACTTGACAGGTAAGCATTCTCCACCGTACTTGGATCCCCCTCAGCTCGGCTACCAGCATTGAATCAGGGTCAGTGCACGCCGGCAAAATGTACGCGCAGAAGGTGGGCAGAACGGCAGTACAGGATTTGACTGAATTAATAAATACGGTGAGAATCGCTGTGATTGGTTGGTGTTTTCCCTGTTTTACTCTTGCTGTAGACAGCTATTTTTCGCTCTCTTTTAAGAACACATCATGCATTGATTGCCATCGGGACATAACGATCATTTTAACCAGTATAACAAAAAATGTATCTAAATCAGATTACCAACCCTAGTTTTAATGTCAGAAATTTGTGGATTTGAGATGTTTGTTGTTAATGTCTTTGGACTTTGAATCTTCACTTGTCAGTTGAGAAACATTGACTATGACTCTGGTCATGGCGTTTCACCTTCACATGTGATGCTGGTTTGTCTCAGACTGAGCTGCAGCAGCGACGTGTTCTTCATCAGAGGCTCCCTGATCACCAGGACCCCCTTGTCCCCCAGAACATTCTCATCAAGATCCAGAACCTGAAGAACCTTCAGGACCGGCTGCAACACAAGAACATAACAATCATAAAAATTAATAGAGCTTTGAGTGACTGATGAAGTTTTAGTGAGAAAACAAACTGGATTTTTAATGACTGTTTTTGACTGATCTCCCAAAACTTCCCAACAAAGAGCTTCTGCAGTGAGTGAGTGAGGGGCTGCAGAGTTTTAATTATCATTATTATTATGCGGTGATTATTATTCCTGCTCAAACTGATTCCTCTCGTGTTAAACGCTCAGAACTTGAGATTCCTCTCTCCAGAGCCACATTAGCGCTTAAGGTTGATTAGCTGGCGCACAAAGCTGGGGGTGTCTGGGGCACAAGAGGCCCATGCTGCCCAACAGCTTGAAGAGGAACACGCCTCCCACTCCTCCATGCCCCCTCGCCTCGCCACCCTTCTTAAATTCCTCTGGTCACTGCTCTGAAGAGACTGGGAGCGCGGGGGTGGAAAGGAAGCCAGGAAGGCGAGCGACAGACTCACAGAGCGTCTTCTTCAGAGTTAATTTGCACCGCCGTGACAACAAACACACTTGAGAGCCCCCCCTCCCCCCCGTTTCTTCTCTCCTCACCGAGCTGCAGCTCAGAGCAGAGACGCCACATCCAACGCGTGGCGAGGAGCTTCTCTGGTGAAGAGGGGAGGAGGAGAGGGAGGACGAGCGGCTCGGATGGATATGCACCAGGGATAATGGCAGACAATTAAAGAGGCGACTGCGTGGTTGAGAGTGTGTGAGAGTCAAGCATGGTTGAAGCCTGTCAAACGTAAACCACGGGGGGGGTTGGAGTGAGAAGTTTGAGGGGGATGGGAGTGTGAAAGCACCAAAAACACAGTATGCTTTCACACATGACATGCTGGCTTCAAACAAAAAAACACCAAACACCAGACGAACAAGATGGAGAAAAACACAGAGCCTGCATGACTCTGACACCAGTTTCACCAAATATTCATCTGAAGTGTAAATTTAGACCTGAGGGGACTAATTGTAGAAGAGGAAGTCAGGCAGACTTTGGCCCGAGCAGACTAACATTGTCTTAATTCTGGAATTCTTGTTAACTAGCCTGGATATATGAGCAGAAATAATGCAGTCCAGACATTATTCTGTACTTCAGCTTGAAGAGAGAGTAATGCAGGATGGGATTTTCCATCAGGTACGAGGGGAGGACTGGGGAAAAGTTTCATCCTTGCTTTTGCTCTTACTGGATGCATTTCCTGTGTTTTACAGTAGATGCTAGAATTTACACTGGGGGGTCAGTGTCTCAGTCTCGTAGTACACTCTTCCATTAATCAGAAGGTTGAGGGTTCGAGCCCAGCTCCAGCTGTCACATGTTGATGTGTCTTTGCAATTCACTTAACTCCAGGTTCTTCCCACAGCTGCATCAGAGGTGTGTTAATAGACATGAAGGAGCGAGGATATGCTAGCTAATACAGATGGACCACTGACATGCAAACTCAGCACCATCAGAGAGTGAATGTGTAGATGTGTCCTGCAGAGTAAAAGACCGCTGAGCCAGAAAGACTAGCAAAGAACTACACTCCTCAAAAAGAGCTCAGAGACATTATTTCAGTTGATTATTTTCCCCTCTAATAATACCAATTTGTATTGTATTTTATATCATTGGGAATCCCCTCTTCTCCTGGAGAAGGTCTACATTTCCTCAGTGAAGCAAAAGTGAGGACCTGGTCTTCCTTGGGTGATGTCTTCCTGTGATACCCACTTCACTCCCCAGTCTGACTATGACTCACCAGTCTCATAGAACTTGGTCCTAAATTTGGAGATGGTCCCAGGGCTGACACCGGATAATCCTGCCATATATTCATATATGTATATACATACTACCAGTCAAAAGTTTTAGAATACCCCAATATTTCCAGCTATTTATTCCTATTCACAACAACAAGTATCTTTATTGTCCCCCTTGGGAGAAATTTGTCTTGGATAGAGGGGTCTGCTACACGGTCAACACATTCAACACATTCCACCCATGCTTCCAGGATTAGTAAAAAAAGACACAATTACAATAAATTAATTAATTAATTTAAGAAAATCATCAGATAAAAAAAGTGCAAGGTAGCATCTCAGTGCAAATTCATCATCAAGTAAAAAGTGCGAATCAGCATCTCTGAACAAACTCTGCGTAACTTGACCTCAGACTCTCTTCTGTCCATCTTGAGAAATCTGCTCATTAATGAGCTTCACTGACAGAGGGATGAATGAGTGGTTGTATCTGTTATGCTTTAACAGAGGAGCCATACCAATGATTTTTCCTTTAATCAGATTTAGTATTAGCGTTTTTGATATAACGGTTAAGTTGCTGAACCAGCTAGAAATGCCGTATCGTAACACAGACTCAAGTCGTGCAAGTCCAATAAATAGCTTGAAATGTCACAAAGATAAGTACTGTACTGGCATAGCTTAAAAGAAAAGGTTAGGTTACTCTAAACTAAAAAAATATGTACATTTCAGAGTTATACAAAAAGGCCTCCTTCAGGGAACATGAAATGGGTTAACAATTTAAAGCTGTTCTGCAGCAATGAAGGTTGATCAAGCCTTGAAAGCTGGCTCTACTAATTCCTACAGGTGTTTCAACTTATCTTGATTGCTTACAGCCCCCTCTGTCTGCATAAAAGCATACCCTGTGGTACCATACCCTTGTGAGCATCAGCTGAACAGCATTGTACGGCAGAAAGTCTTATGTTACTACAAAAATGGCAAGAAAAAGGCAATTAGTAATGGAAGAGAGACAGACCATCATAACACTTAAAAATGTAGGTCTTTCTTACAGACAAATAGCAAAGAAAGTCAAGGTGTCAGTGAGTACAGTTTTATTCTCCATCAAAAGGCACTCAGAAACTGGGGAAACTCTGACAGGAAGAGGTCTGGCAGACCCAAAGCCACAACTAAACCAGAGGACAAGTTTCTGAGAGTTATCAGTTTGTGTGACAGGCGGCTCACAGGACATCAGCTTCAAGCACAGCTTAATAGTGGTCGTAGTAAGCAAGTCTCAGTTTCAACTGTGAAGAGAAGACTTCGAGCTGCAGGTTTGACAGGACGAGTTGCAGCAAGAAAGCCATTGCTAAGACGTCAGAATAAGACAAAGAGGCTTGCCTGGGCCATGAAACACCGCCATTGGACTACTGAAGACTGGAAGAAGGTATTATGGACTGATGAATCAAAATTTGACATCTTTGGTTCATCATCTGTGTATGCCATCGAGTAGGTGAAAGGATGGTTCCTCAGTGTGTGACATCAGCTGTCAAACATGGAGGAGGAAGTGTGATGGTCTGGGGCTGTTTTCCTGGATCCAGGGTTGGTGACTTGTACAGAGTGAGAGGCACCCTGAACCAAAACGGCTACCACAGCATTCTGCAGCACCATGCAGTACCCTCTGGTATGAGCCTAATTAGTCAGGGGTTCATCCTACAGCAAGATAATGACCCCAAACATAAGTCCAAGCTATGGCAGAACTACCTCAGGAAAAAAGAACAAGGTGGTAAGCTTGAAAACATGGAGTGGCAGAACAGTCTCCAGACTTGAACCCCATCGAGTTGGTTTGGGATGAACTGGACAGAAGAGTAAAAGCAAAGCAGTCTGCAAGTGCCACACGTTTATGGGAACTTCTGCAACAGACGTGGGAAGAACTGTCTGAATATATATATATATATATATATATATATATATATATATATATATACATATATACATATATGTATGTATATATATGTGTGTGTGTGTATATATGTATATATGTATGTGTATATATATATGTGTGTGTATATATATATATATATATATATATATATATATATATATATATATATATATATATATATATATATATATATATATATGTATATAGGTTCTTTGACGTGGACTGTTTATTTCAAACAGGTGTGATATTTGGATGCCGAAAAGATGTACATTCAGCCAGCCCAGGTAGTGTTAGCTGATCAGTGACAGCATTAAATAAGTGTGTGCCATCATCATTCAAGGGTGATGATATGATATATCATTATATATTTTAATTCCACAAACTGGTAGTGAAATTTGTAACATGGGGATGCAAGACACAAAATTAACTGAATGTTTAAAGGCTCAAACTCAGACTTTGGTCTGTTATCTACTACAAAACTAGAGTCAGTTATATCTTAGAATATCATCCTGTTTTACAAACAATTCTTGATTTAAAAAATTTACTTGCTTTTCTTAATTTTAAAGAAATTTCCAAAGAATTCTTTGAGTGTTTAACAACAAGTAAAGAAAAGCTTGATTTCCATATCTTTACTTCTTATCTATCAGAGGTTATGGGGGCGGAGCCTATCCCAGCTGACATTGGGCGAGAATCAAGGTATACCCTGGACCTATCACTATTCAATCACAGGGCCACATCAAGGGACACACAACCATTCACACACTCACACCTAGTGGCAATTAAGTCACAAATTCACCTAATGCATGCTTTTTTGGTCTGAGAGAGGAAACCAGAGGACCTGACGTAAACCCACGCATGCAAAGGGAGAACAAGCACAGTCCAGACAGAAAGGCCCTGACCAACATAAGAAGTCAAACCATCAACCTTCTTACTGTGAGGCACCAGAACTGACAGACTATGGCACCTATACTGAGCCATTTATTGGTTTAAATCTTTAAGACTAAAAACTCGGGCACGTTTGTCCGTGTTTTGGCTCAGGGAGTGATCGTGAACTATATCTGTCCAAAAATGTGCAACCGTGTCTTTGTCCTTACGGCTCCTGGAGGACGGAGAGAGGCGGCAGCAGAAAGGTTAATAACAGCTCTCCTCTTCATCATATTCAACACGAGCAGCTCGAGGTCTAATTATCATCATTACAGCCCGAGAGGACAGCTACTTATCGCCCAGCCTGTCAGTCCACACCAGCGGCCTCCTTAACACACATCTATTATTTAATCAAAGCCTTTCTTTTTTTGGGAGCACCAGAGGAGGCCGGGGAAGTGTGCAAGTGTCGCAGGACATTAATTTACAGCTGTTTGACTTCCACAGTCACCACTCACATGACAGGAAGGTGCAGTTTACGCTGCCAATCAGGCAGAAAGAATTCATGTTATTAAGACAGCAAGGAGAGGAGGAGGGACGCTCAGAGCGGGACCTCTCTATGTGAGGCTGAACATCCCAAAATCTACAGACCTGAGGGGAGAGACGAGGAGGTTCTGATCACTGTGGTCAGATCAGGATCAAGAGGAGGTCCTAATATGGTCTCTGTGGTATGATTTCACAGTTCCTCTTTCTTGGAGCATTACCCTCCTGAGCTCTCAGAGACGGGATCGTGTCCTTACCAAAACCCTGGCGAGATGCACCATGCCGTCTGCAGTGATGTTGTTGTTCCTCAGCAGTAAGACCTTCAGACCTGCAGTCTGGTGCTTCAGGCCCTCACACAGCTCCTCCAAACCTTCAGAGGTAAAGAATAACATTAGACAGGTTTGGATGTTGGGTCAGGGTATGACACAGACTCTGGTTATGAAGGTGGAGCTCTCACCAGCGTCTGCCACATGGTTGTTGCTGAGCTGCAGCGTCTGCAGGGCGGTGTTGTAGCGTAGGAAGTCTCCGAGCTGCAGGGCGTCCTGATAACTGTTCAGCCTGTTGTTGCTGAGATGGAGCTCTTTCAGACATTTGTTAGTCCTCAGTGAGCTAACTGAAATCAGAAACACAAGGACAGAAGATGTTAGAGTCAGGAACAGGACAGAAGAAGGGTTAAACTTCCCTAAAGTCAAATATTTAAGAAATCAGATCCAATCTCCAGACCATCCCTCACGCTGCAGCCTTTTTTCTTTTGTGCAAACTAAAATTCTGTATTTGTTCAGTTATGCAAACAATCTTCTTGAATCTTCAGTTGCTCCCAAACATGTGCTTGAAACAGGAAGATAACATAATACAGACAGCGAAGGCAACAACAGGGAACAGAGGCTCAAAATAAGTCAGATCAATGCTACATGGATGTCTAAGATAGGGTGTGATAGTTTGCATGATAGGCCAGAAATGTAGGAGAGAATCTGTTGTGGATTTTGACCATTATTTTCACAGCAGCCAATGGCTCTGGATAAGCCTGCCTCTGTGCTGGAGTAAACCAGCCATAAACATGGAAAGAAAAACCCTTCTAACTGTGAAGACGTCCTAACCAAATGTTTTTTTTGGCACTAAATGTTTTTAATATTTTTATTTCATTTATTAAAAAGAGAAAGCATTACTAACAAACAAAAAATGAGCATGTTTTTGGTCTGTGGGAGGAAGCCAGACTGCCTGGAGAGAACCCACACATGCACGAGGAGAACATGCAAACTCCACACAGAAAGGCCCTGACAGACAAGAAGCTGGAACCCTTTGCTGTGAGGCACATGCACTACCTGCTGCACCACCATGTGAACATCTAAAATCAAACTGGAGGGTTAGAAAAATAGTCAGTACATTGACAAAGATGCTCACTGGCACTTTGGCCCCCCCATGTGGCCACTCTAGTAACAAAAACACACAAGAACAGCTGGGCAGATATAACACAGCTGGCAGAACTTTGATCATAGGTCAGGACTGTCCACGTGGATAGCCAAGATAGTAGCTATCTGGAGCCCATATATGGGGCCCCCCTGGGTGCAGACAGGGTTTGAATGTTGATACAAGAGATTAATGGGGCCTCCATTATTCTCCACAGGGAAAAGTGGGAATTATGTCACATCCCAGTTTGATGCATTTCTGTTACGAGCTGCTAAAGTCGGGGTACCTAAAGACCGTCAAATTCTGACCAAAGGGTGCGTTTCCAGTGATGTGTCTAATTGGCATCTCACAGAATCCAGAATCAACTGGAATGCACCATTAGCACAAGTCATCAACATAAATAAAGAAGATGACCTGACAGGATAGACTCTAGTGAGGCTCTGCATGTTAAACTCCTCTAATGAAGATGATGCACCATTCAAAGTTAAAGAAACATTTCAGCAATCTGTTTATCAAGGTCATGTCAAAGTCATGGGGAGTTTTTGGATGTAACCTTTGGTCAGAACTTCAGAAATCACCATGAATTAAGACATATATTTCTTGTATTTGGCATTAAATATGATCCATGGTGTTGAGGGATGACCGATTCTACCAGTGATCCACCTTCACTCCACAAAAGCTGCATCATTTCTTTGACCTTAATTTCTCTGTCAACTAACACATTAAAGCTGATATGAAGACGTCTTTGTCAAGGTAAATACATTTCTGTTAACTGGCACAAGCTGCATGTTGTTGCTCTTTTTAACACTGAGGGGTGTTGATTTTAGACCAACAGGTGAACTTTAGAGTCCAGCACTGGTTCTGCTGATTGAATCAAAATCATTTTTGTGAAACAGGAAAATTCCAGTAACCCTGCTTTTAAGGTCAAACACGAGTCACCAATGAAAACCAGAGAGGAGAGGGGACTGAAGACGGGTCCTTGAAGAGCTCCACATGTTCACTTATAAAGACATTTCCTATCATCAGGCTAAAGTTTGAGGAAAACATTTTCGGTCCAAATTCAGATTGATCCCATGCCTCAATGGTGCCCCCTGGCTTTAAAATTAGACACGTGGATATTTTAAAATTGATTGAAGATATGATCCATAGTGAGGAACACAAAGCCTCATGAGAGTCAATCCTATGACCTTCTGGTTGAAGAAACCAACTCTACCACTGATCCACTCTCGCTCTGCTTTCAGTGCATACATTTCAGAGCTTAATGTCTTTGCAAATTAAAGACTTGGTGCTGACAGCCGTAGAATGAAGACATTATATTCATATTTAGTATTTCTGTTCTCTTTACCGAGCACATGTTTGTGCTTTCTTAATGTTGAGCAATGATTGTCTTGAGGCACATAGAAACTTAGTTGAGTTCAGCATTGGTTCTGTCATTCAAATCATGATCTTATTTGTAAAAAATAGAAAACAAAAGTGTCATCAGCTAAGTGAATAAAAGGGTTTTTATAAAAGATTAAACTCAAGTCATTCACATAAATGAAGAAAATGAGGGAACTAAGACGGACCTCTGGGGAACTCCACTTTTACTTAGAGGGTTAAAGTTTGAGGATAAAATTTTCAGTCCAAACTTTAGATGGGTCCTCCACGGCACCCCTTGCACCTAAATAAGGACACATGGATTTCTTTAAATTGGTATTAGATATGATCCATGGTCCTGAACATGGGGCCTGCAGGTCGGAGTGGTAGCAGGCTGATTGAAGGCGAGTGAACTTGAGCATGAAAACGAGAACACAGCAGGAACTCTGCCTCCTGCAAATTACTGCACTAAAGATCAAGTAGCTCTCCAAAAGAAGTGTGGATGAGGTTTTGTTGAGGCAGAGCTGTGACTCTTTAAAAACTCAACCATCTCCAGATCTATCCTGTTAATGCTACTGACTTTGAATCGTTTCTCTCTCTTTATTGCTTGTCTAACAGTGAAGCATTTGTTTTGAGAGTGTTTTGTCTCTCCCTGTGTTTTCATATTTTGTGTACTGTATTGTTTGCCTCCTGCGTCAGTGTTTGTGGGCCCCTCTCGGCCCCCACCTTCAGATCGATGCTGCAGATTTGATCAGGCCCACTGGGCTGCATGTGGAATGCCAACATTGTCATCAGGCACAGTGGGAACCAAATGTTGGAATCGGTGGGATTGATCCGGTCAACTCCGCCACCAGCGCCCAATCTCGCAATCACGAGCCCCTCCGATCGAAGACAATGATCCTCAGCTGGGACCCCCTGCCGTGAGGGGAGGGGAGGTGGCAGTGGGCTCGGTGCAGGCAGGGAGGATGTTGAGGGGGGAGGAATGAGAATGGGAGAAGGAGGGGGAGGATGTGAGCCCCTCAAATATCAAAAAGATCCAGGAAACAGAAGAAGATGTTGAAGTTTGTGTCATGGAGTGGACTTCACACTGAGACGTTTGGATCGGTGTCTGCTCCCGCACAGACGAGACGCTGGGTTCAAGTTTGGAGTTTTTGGTCCTGAAGAAAATACAGAAACGTTTTCTCCATCAGGACAGGAAGTCCAAAGTAAGAGAACAAAAGGTTTTTCTTTGGACTATTCCTTTTCAAAGGTTATGAAGGAGATGGAAGAATATGGATGGTTTCACAGTGAGATGTTGTGCATGGATCACACATGGCCCTAAAGTCTGATGTCTGAAGCTGTCACAATAAGAGGAACAGGTCAGTTTTAGTAAAGGGGACACCTCATTATCTTGTCCAAAGATAAGTGCAATGACAACTTTGCAAATATCAACATATTGGACATCCACAAAAATATCGTGCATCCCCAATTTTCAGTGATTATATTTTCAAACATTGACACAAGTGGAGTAAAAGTAAGTCGAGGAAAAACATCTGGGTTTTCAATTTTTACATCTCCTGCAAAAATAATTCAACTGAACTGATTTATTTATGGCCCTGATGACGGGCGTGGAAACAATCCACAGCACAACTGGTGGCATGACAGACGTGACAGACAGACGTGGAGACGTACAGTCACAATTCACTCAGCTTAATTCTGACAAGCCATCACTTCTTTATCTACGCGGTTTGAGCCTGTTTCAACCATCTCATGGTCGTCCTCCATGGCTCTGGCTGTGTGTGTTTGTTTGTGTGTTTAATTTCATGAGTGTCGGTCCATGTCCAGCACTCAGCCCCCCTCTGAGCGTTCACTGTGGTGTATGTATTCATCTATATCTGCCTCCATTAACAGAGAACACGTGTGCAGACTGAAGAAGCTGTTTGATAATCAGCTGTCAGTCAGAGAAGGTCAGGGGATGATGGGAGAATATTTCAGACATCTTGATTTGGCATAAACAATAAAGACCATATGCTGGTGAGAGGCAGTGGATGGAGTCATAAGAGAGTGACTGATGACTTTACCTTTGTGGGTAAACAGGGACATTTTTGTCCTTTCAGGCAAATTTTGCTCAACTTTTGGCCATAATTTTGGTTCTGTTACTCCATATGGCATGATTTTTTGTAGGAAGGTGTTTTTCACGAAAAATCTTAAAATTCAAATTTTTATTTTTTTTCGGTGGTCAAAGGTTAACTGGGGGCAAATTTACTACCCTTTGAGGTCACCCCCAAAAACTGCTATGAAAACGTAACAGATTAATATTTTTTATACTTTTTTTTGCTCAAATCATTCAATCAACTTCAGTCCTAATCAAAAACACTAAATATTTAATTATTCTTTTATTTTAATCCTTTAAATGCCCATTTGATTACATGATGTCACTGTTTTTATGGGAAAAAAACAAACAAAAATGAGTTAGTTTCAATATTATAAATGTTGGAGGGCCAGGGATTTTTTTTAAAGATCAGGCTTAAATATACATAAGATTAGTAACAAAATTGATTTTCATGCATTATTATTATTTTTTTGCAGTGTCAGATCTGTAATTTACTACCCTTTGAGGTCACCAGAGGACAAAAATGTCCTCTTTCAAATAAAAACATAACATATTAATATTTTTTATACTTTTTTTGCCCAGGTCTGTCAATCAGCTTCTGTCCTAATCTAAAATACCAAATATTTCATTATTTGAATTATTTTAACCCTTTAAATGCCCATTTGGTTACATGATGTCACTGTTTATATGCAAAATCACACATTAGATGAGTTAATTTCCATTAAATAAATGCTGAAGGGCTGTCTTTTTTTTTTTAAGATCAGGCTTAAAGATTAGTGATAAAATTGATTTTGATGCATTGATATTATTTTTTGCAGAGTCAGATTCTATCTTACGACCCTTTCAGGTAAACAGGACAAAAATGTCCTATTGAGTCCCATTATACCCACAGTTTTTAAATCACACAGTCATAACATAACATAATCATCCATTCTCTAATTATAGGGTTTCATTTTGGAGAGAAATAGTAAAAAAAATGTCATTTTTACTGTTTACCAGGAGATGGAACAGTTTTCCTATTGAATGTCCATGAATAAAACACTTGTCATTTCTTAATGGTAAAACAACTATGTAAATTCTCTAGCACTGCTATTTTCCACTTTCCCTGGGACAGTTTTAAAATCAGCATTGGATTTATCAATATGGACATTTATCCTTCATGTTGCAACTATTTTGTAACTAAACAATCAGCACTCAGAATCAGCTGAAGAAAAAGGCACACACAACACAAAGAAGGGACGGAGAGCTTAACACTGAAGAACATTTGTCCTGTTGTAGGTCTATGCATGTTCTGTGTGTGAGTGTGTGTGTCTCTGAAGTGGAGAGACTGACCTTTGCTTGACCTTATTGTAGATCGTGTCATGTCTGATAATATGTCTTTAGCATACTTTCACACACAACCATACATGCACTCTCTAAAGTGAATCAAAGCATGGGCCCTGCTCTGCTGCCCCTCAGAGAGCTCACTGTGAAGTCAACACAAACAGTGAGTGAGTTTACACAAACTGAGAGCCCTCCAGCATCTCGTGAATAGAAGATAACTCATTTTCGTATGTGTTTTTTCATATGACAATGTGTCTGCTTGCTTTGACCGGCTGTGGATGTGAAAACAAAATATTTTACCAAAATTATTTACACAAAAAATGTGTTTGGTGTTCAACGGCCTTCAGAGCAACATCTGTGAGAGGCCAAAGTGACTTTACTTATTTCTGCATGACTGTGGCTCTGCCCGACAGTCGTAGGACTTCAGGACCCGTCGTCTGCGTGTAGTGTGTCTTAATGACTGACATCTACAGATCAGTCCGGGACGCCATGCAACTCCACAACAGGAAGTCTAGCAGGTTTGATTTTTGTCCTGCTACGATCTGTCCCTCCATGTCAGAGCCAGTGACCAATGAGAGCACAGAGAGCTCTGCATGTGCGACGGACATGAAGGTAAACATACCAAGGCTGATGCCGTAAGAGCTACGAGACAAAACAGCACCCCTGCTTTGACTAACAGGAGCTACTACGGACTGTAACCAGAGGGACAGAGGGACAGCAGAGAGACAGCAGAGAGACACCAGGGAGAACGCAGAGGAGACAGCAGAGGGACAGCAGAGGGACAACAGAGGGACAGCAGAGGGAAAGCAGAGGGACAGCAGAGGGGCAGCAGAGGGACAGCAGAGGGACAACAGAGGGGCAGCAGAGGGAAAGCAGAGGGGCAGCAGAGGGAGCACCAGGGAGACAGCCAGGGAGACGCAGAGAGACAGCAGAGGGACAGCAGAGGGACAACAGAGGGACAGCAGAGGGAAAGCAGAGGGACAGCACAGAGACAGGCAGAGGGCAGCAGAGAGACAGCCAGGGAGACGCAGAGAGACAGCAGAGGGACAGCAGAGGGGAGCAACAGAGGGACAGCAGAGGGAAAGCAGAGGGACAGCAGAGGGGCAGCAGAGGGACAGCAGAGGGGCAGCAGAGGGACAGCAGAGGGACAGCAGAGGGGCAGCAGAGGGACAGCAGAGGGACAACAGAGGGGCAGCAGAGGGAAAGCAGAGGGGCAGCAGAGGGACACCAGGGAGACACCAGGGAGACGCAGAGAGACAGCAGAGGGACAGCAGAGAGACGGCACAGAGACAGCAGAGGGACAGCAGAGAGACAGCAGAGAGACAGCAGAGGGGCAGCAGAGAGACAGCAGAGAGACAGCACAGAGACAGAAGAGAGACAGCAGAGGGACAGCAGAGGGACAGCAGAGAGACAGCACAGAGACAGCAGAGGGACAGCACAGAGACAGCAGAGGGGCAGCAGAGGGACAGCAGAGAGACAACAGAGGGACAGCAGAGGGGCAGCAGAGGGACAGCAGAGGGACAGCAGAGGGACAGCAGGGAGGCAGCAGGGAGACACCAGGGGGACGCAGAAGGACAGCAGAAGGACAGCAGAGAGAAGCAGACGGAAGCAGAGGGACAGCAGAGGGACAGCAGAGGCCATCACAGAGACAGCAGAGGGACAGCAGCAGGGAGACACCAGGGGGACGCAGAAGGACAGCAGAGAGAAGCAGACGGAAGCAGAGGGACAGCAGAGGGACAGCAGAGAGACAGCAGAGGGACAGCAGAGGGACAACAGAGGGACAGCAGAGGGGCAGCAGAGGGACAGCAGAGGGACAGCAGGGAGGCAGCAGGGAGACACCAGGGGGACGCAGAAGGACAGCAGAAGGACAGCAGAGAGAAGCAGACGGAAGCAGAGGGACAGCAGAGGGACAGCAGAGGCCATCACAGAGACAGCAGAGGGACAGCAGAGGGACAGCAGAGAGAAAGCAGAGGGACAGCAGAGAGACAGCACAGAGACAGCAGAGAGACAGCAGAGGGGCAGCAGAGGGACAGCAGAGAGAAAGCAGAGAGGCAGCAGAGAGACAGCAGAGGGGCAGCACAGAGACAGCACAGAGACAGCAGAGAGACAGCACAGAGACAGCAGAGAGACAGCAGAGGGACAGCAGAGGGGCAGCAGAGAGACAGCAGAGAGACAGCAGAGAGACAGCAGAGAGACAGCACAGAGACAGCAGAGAGACAGCAGAGAGACAGCAGAGAGGCAGCAGAGGGACAGCAGAGAGACAGCAGAGAGGCAGCAGAGAGACAGCAGAGAGACAGCAGAGGGACAGCAGAGAGACAGCAGAGAGGCAGCAGAGGGACAGCAGAGAGACAGCAGAGAGGCAGCAGAGAGACAGCAGAGAGACAGCAGAGGGGCAGCAGAGAGACAGCAGAGAGACAGCAGAGAGGCAGCAGAAGGACAGCAGAGAGACAGCAGAGAGGCAGCACAGAGACAGCAGAGAGACAGCAGAGGGACAGCAGAGGGGCAGCAGAGAGACAGCAGAGAGACAGCAGAGAGGCAGCAGAGAGGAAGCAGAGGGACAGCAGAGAGACAGCAGAGGGACAGCAGAGAGACAGCACAGAGACAGCAGAGAGACAGCACAGAGACAGCAGAGGGACAGCAAAGAGACAGCAGAGAGACAGCAGAGAGACAGCAAAGAGACAGGAGACAGACAGCAGAGAGACAGCAGAGAGAAAGCAGAGAGGCAGCAGAGAGACAGCAGAGAGACAGGAGACAGACAGCAGAGAGACAGCAGAGAGACAGCAGAGAAGCAGGACAGAGACAGCAGAGAGACAGCAGAGGGACAGCAGAGAGACAGCAGAGAGACAGCAGAGAGACAGCAGAGAGGCAGCACAGAGACAGCAGAGGGACAACAAAGGGGCAGCAGAGGGACAGCAGAGGGACAGCAGAGAGACAGCAGAGAGACAGCACAGAGACAGCACAGAGACAGCAGAGAGACAGCAGAGGGACAGCAGAGAGACAGCAGAGAGGCAGCACAGAGACAGCAGAGAGACAGCAGAGGGACAGCAGAGGGGCAGCAGAGAGACAGCAGAGAGACAGCAGAGAGGCAGCAGAAGGACAGCAGAGATACAGCAGAGAGACAGCAGAGAGGCAGCAGAAGGACAGCAGAGAGACAGCAGAGAGGCAGCACAGAGACAGCAGAGAGACAGCAGAGGGACAGCAGAGGGGCAGCAGAGAGACAGCAGAGAGACAGCAGAGAGGCAGCAGAAGGACAGCAGAGAGACAGCAGAGAGGCAGCACAGAGACAGCAGAGAGACAGCAGAGGGACAGCAGAGGGGCAGCAGAGAGACAGCAGAGAGACAGCAGAGGGACAGCAGAGGGGCAGCAAAGAGACAGCAGAGAGACAGCAGAAAGACAGCAGAGAGGCAGCAGAGGGACAGCAGAGGGACAGCAGAGAGGAAGCAAAGAGACAGCAGAGAGACAGCAGAGAGACAGCAGAGAGACAGCACAGAGACAGCAGAGGGACAGCACAGAGACAGGAGAGACAGCAGTGAGGCAGCACAGAGACAGCAGAGAGACAGCAGAGGGACAGCAGAGAGACAGCAGAGAGACAGCAGAGGGACAGCAGAGAGACAGCAGTGAGGCAGCACAGAGACAGCAGAGGGACAGCAGAGAGACAGCAGAGAGACAGCAGAGAGACAGCAGAGGGACAGCAGAGAGACAACAGAGGGACAGCAGAGAGACAGCAGAGAGACAGCAGAGGGACAGCAGAGAGACAGCAGAGGGACAGCAGAGGGGCAGCAAAGAGACAGCAGAGAGACAGCAGAGAGACAGCAGAGAGACAGCAGAGAGGCAGCAGAGGGACAGCAGAGAGGAAGCAAAGAGACAGCAGAGAGACAGCAGAGAGACAGCAGAGAGGCAGCACAGAGACAGCAGAGAGGAAGCAGAGGGACAGCAGAGGGACAGCAGAGTGGCAGCAGAGAGACAGCACAGAGACAGCAGAGAGACAGCAGAGAGGCAGCAGAGAGACAGCAGAGAGGCAGCACAGAGACAGCAGAGAGGAAGCAGAGGGACAGCAGAGGGACAGCAGAGTGGCAGCAGAGAGACAGCACAGAGACAGCAGAGAGACAGCAGAGAGGCAGCAGGGAGACAGCAGAGAGGAAGCAGAGGGACAGCAGAGGGACAGCAGAGTGGCAGCAGAGAGACAGCACAGAGACAGCAAAGAGACAGCAGTGAGGCAGCACAGAGACAGCAGAGGGGCAGCAGAGAGACACCAGGGAGACGCAGAGAGACAGCAGAGGGACAGCAGAGGGACAACAGAGGGACAGCAGAGGGAAAGCAGAGGGACAGCAGAGGGGCAGCAGAGGGACAGCAGAGGGGCAGCAGAGGGACAGCAGAGGGACAGCAGAGGGGCAGCAGAGGGACAGCAGAGGGACAACAGAGGGGCAGCAGAGGGAAAGCAGAGGGGCAGCAGAGGGACACCAGGGAGACACCAGGGAGACGCAGAGAGACAGCAGAGGGACAGCAGAGAGACAGCACAGAGACAGCAGAGGGACAGCAGAGAGACAGCAGAGAGACAGCAGAGGGGCAGCAGAGAGACAGCAGAGAGACAGCACAGAGACAGAAGAGAGACAGCAGAGGGACAGCAGAGGGACAGCAGAGAGACAGCACAGAGACAGCAGAGGGACAGCACAGAGACAGCAGAGGGGCAGCAGAGGGACAGCAGAGAGACAACAGAGGGACAGCAGAGGGGCAGCAGAGGGACAGCAGAGGGACAGCAGAGGGACAGCAGAGGGACAGCAGAGGGACAGCAGAGGGACAGCAGGGAGGCAGCAGGGAGACACCAGGGGGACGCAGAAGGACAGCAGAAGGACAGCAGAGAGAAGCAGACGGAAGCAGAGGGACAGCAGAGGGACAGCAGAGGCCATCACAGAGACAGCAGAGGGACAGCAGCAGGGAGACACCAGGGGGACGCAGAAGGACAGCAGAGAGAAGCAGACGGAAGCAGAGGGACAGCAGAGGGACAGCAGAGAGACAGCAGAGGGACAGCAGAGGGACAACAGAGGGACAGCAGAGGGGCAGCAGAGGGACAGCAGAGGGACAGCAGGGAGGCAGCAGGGAGACACCAGGGGGACGCAGAAGGACAGCAGAAGGACAGCAGAGAGAAGCAGACGGAAGCAGAGGGACAGCAGAGGGACAGCAGAGGCCATCACAGAGACAGCAGAGGGACAGCAGAGGGACAGCAGAGAGAAAGCAGAGGGACAGCAGAGAGACAGCACAGAGACAGCAGAGAGACAGCAGAGGGGCAGCAGAGGGACAGCAGAGAGAAAGCAGAGAGGCAGCAGAGAGACAGCAGAGGGGCAGCACAGAGACAGCACAGAGACAGCAGAGAGACAGCACAGAGACAGCAGAGAGACAGCAGAGGGACAGCAGAGAGACAGCAGAGAGACAGCAGAGAGACAGCAGAGAGACAGCACAGAGACAGCAGAGGGACAGCACAGAGACAGCAGAGAGGCAGCAGAGGGACAGCAGAGAGACAGCAGAGAGGCAGCACAGAGACAGCAGAAAGACAGCAGAGGGACAGCAGAGAGACAGCAGAGAGGCAGCAGAGGGACAGCAGAGAGACAGCAGAGAGGCAGCACAGAGACAGCAGAGAGACAGCAGAGGGGCAGCAGAGAGACAGCAGAGAGACAGCAGAGAGGCAGCAGAAGGACAGCAGAGAGGACAGCAGAGAGGCAGCACAGAGACAGCAGAGGGACAGCAGAGAGACAGCAGAGAGACAGCAGAGAGACAGCAGAGGGACAGCAGAGAGACAGCAGTGAGGCAGCACAGAGACAGCAGAGGGACAGCAGAGAGACAGCAGAGAGACAGCAGAGAGACAGCAGAGGGACAGCAGAGAGACAACAGAGGGACAGCAGAGAGACAGCAGAGAGACAGCAGAGGGACAGCAGAGAGACAGCAGAGGGACAGCAGAGGGGCAGCAAAGAGACAGCAGAGAGACAGCAGAGAGACAGCAGAGAGGCAGCAGAGGGACAGCAGAGAGACAGCAGAGAGACAGCAGAGAGACAGCAGAGAGGCAGCAGAGGGACAGCAGAGAGGAAGCAAAGAGACAGCAGAGAGACAGCAGAGAGACAGCAGAGAAGCAGCACAGAGACAGCAGAGAGACAGCAGAGGGACAGCAGAGAGACAGCAGAGAGGACAGCAGAGAGGCAGCACAGAGACAGCAGAGGGACAACAAAGGGGCAGCAGAGGAGACAGCAGAGGGACAGCAGAGAGACAGCAGAGAGACACGCACAGAGACAGCACAGAGACAGCAGAGAGACAGCAGAGGGACAGCAGAGAGACAGCAGAGAGGCAGCAAGAGACAGCAGAGAGACAGCAGAGGGACAGCAGAGGGGCAGCAGAGAGACAGCAGAGAGACAGCAGAGAGCAGCAGGAAGGACAGCAGAGATACAGCAGAGAGACAGCAGAGAGGCAGCAGAAGGACAGCAGAGAGACAGCAGAGAGGCAGCACAGAGACAGCATAGAGACAGCAGAGGGACAGCAGAGGGGCAGCAGAGAGACAGCAGAGAGACAGCAGAGAGGGCAGCAGAGGACAGCAGAGAGACAGCAGAGAGGCAGCACAGAGACAGCAGAGAGACAGCAGAGGGACAAGCAGAGGGGCAGGCAGAGAGACAGCAGAGAGACAGCAGAGAGACAGCAGAGGGACAGCAGAGAGACAGCAGAGGGACAGCAGAGGGGCAGCAAAGAGACAGCAGACGAGACAGCAGAAAGACAGCAGAGAGGCAGCAGAGGGACAGCAGAGGGACAGCAGAGAGGAAGCAAAGAGACAGCAAGAGAGACAGCAGAGAGACAGCAGAGAGACAGCACAGAGACAGCAGAGGGACAGCACAGAGACAGGAAGAGACAGCAGTGAGGCAGCACAGAGACAGCAGAGAGACAGCAGAGGGACAGCAGAGAGACAGCAGAGAGACAGCAGAGGGACAGCAGAGAGACAGCAGTGAGGCAGCACAGACAGCAGAGGGACAGCAGAGAGACAGCAGAGAGACAGCAGAGAGACAGCAGAGGGACAGCAGAGAGACAACAGAGGGACAGCAGAGAGACAGCAGAGAGACAGCAGAGGGACAGCAGAGAGACAGCAGAGGGACAGCAGAGGGCAGCAGAAGAGACAGCAGAGAGACAGCAGAGAGACAGCAGAGAGGCAGCAGAGGGACAGCAGAGAGGAAGCAAAGAGACAGCAGAGAGACAGCAGAGAGACAGCAGAGAGGCAGCACAGAGACAGCAGAGAGGAAGCAGAGGGACAGCAGAGGGACAGCAGAGTGGCAGCAGAGAGACAGCACAGAGACAGCAGAGAGACAGCAGAGAGGCAGCAGGGAGACAGCAGAGAGGAAGCAGAGGGACAGCAGAGGGACAGCAGAGTGGCAGCAGAGAGACAGCACAGAGACAGCAAAGAGACAGCAGTGAGGCAGCACAGAGACAGCAGAGAGACAGCAGAGAGACAGCAGAGGGACAGCAGAGAGACAGCAGAGGGACAGCAGAGAGACAGCAGAGAGACAGCACAGAGACAGCAGTGAGGCAGCACAGAGACAGCAGAGGGACAGCAGAGAGACAGCAGAGGGACAGCAGAGAGACAGCAGAGGGACAGCAGAGAGACAGCAGAGAGACAGCAGAGAGACAGCAGTGAGGCAGCACAGAGAGCAGCAGAGGGACAGCAGAGAGACAGCAGAGAGACAGCAGAGGGACAGCAGAGAGACAGCAGAGAGACAGCAGAGGGACAGCAGAGAGACAGCAGAGAGACAGCAGAGAGACAGCAGAGGGACAGCAGAGAGACAGCAGTGAGGCAGCACAGAGACAGCAGAGGGACAGCAGAGAGACAGCAGAGAGACAGCAGAGGGACAGCAGAGAGACAGCAGAGGGACAGCAGAGAGACAGCAGAGAGACAGCAGAGGGACAGCAGAGAGACAGCAGAGGGACAGCAGAGGGGCAGCAAAGAGACAGCAGAGAGACAGCAGAGAGACAGCAGAGAGGCAGCAGAGGGACAGCAGAGGGACAGCAGAGAGGAAGCAAAGAGACAGCAGAGAGACAGCAGAGAGACAGCAGAGAGGCAGCACAGAGACAGCAGAGAGGAAGCAGAGGGACAGCAGAGGGACAGCAGAGTGTCAGCAGAGAGACAGCACAGAGACAGCAGAGAGACAGCAGAGAGACAGCAGAGGGACAGCAGAGTGGCAGCAGAGAGACAGCACAGAGACAGCAGAGAGACAGCAGAGAGGCAGCACAGAGACAGCAGAGAGACAGCAGAGAGGCAGCAGGGAGACAGCAGAGAGACAGCAGAGGGACAGCACAGAGACAGCACAGAGACAGCAGAGAGACAGCACAGAGACAGCAGAGAGACAGCAGAGAGGCAGCAGAGAGACAGCAGAGAGACAGCAGAGAGGCAGCAGGGAGACAGCAGAGAGACAGCACAGAGACAGCAGAGAGACAGCAGAGAGGCAGCAGGGAGACAGCAGAGAGGAAGCAGAGGGACAGCAGAGGGACAGCAGAGTGGCAGCAGAGAGACAGCACAGAGACAGCAAAGAGACAGCAGTGAGGCAGCACAGAGACAGCAGAGGGACAGCAGAGAGACAGCAGAGAGACAGCAGAGAGACAGCAGAGGGACAGCAGAGAGACAGCAGAGGGACAGCAGAGAGACAGCAGAGAGACAGCAGAGGGACAGCAGAGAGACAGCAGAGAGACAGCAGTGAGGCAGCACAGAGACAGCAGAGGGACAGCAGAGAGACAGCAGAGAGACAGCAGAGGGACAGCACAGAGACAGCAGTGAGGCAGCACAGAGACAGCAGAGGGACAGCAGAGAGACAGCAGAGAGACAGCAGAGGGACAGCAGAGAGACAGCACAGAGACAGCAGAGGGACAGCAGAGAGACAGCAGAGGGACAGCAGAGGGACAGCAGAGAGACAGCAGAGAGACAGCAGAGGGACAGCAGAGAGACAGCAGAGGGACAGCAGAGGGACAGCAGAGAGACAGCAGAGAGACAGCCAACGTGTGTTACTGTATTAATGTGCGTCATTGTGTTAGTATGTTATTGTTTGTGTGTGTGTGTGTGTGTTAGTGTGTGTTGGTGTGTGTTATTTTGTGTTAGTGTATGTGTGTCTGCCAACGTCTGTTACTGTATTATTGTGCGTCATTGTGTTAGTATGATATCTGTGTGTGTGTGTGTGTGTGTGTGTTGGTGTGTGTTTGTGTGTGTGTGGGTGTGTGCCAACGTGTGTTACTGTATTAATGTGCGTAATTGTGTTAATGTGTTATTGTGTTTGTGTGTTATTGTGTTTGTGTGTTATTGTGTAATTGTGTGTTATTCTGTGTTAGTGTGTTGGGGTGTGTTTGTGTGTTATTGTGTTTGTGTGTTATTGTTTTAGTGTGTAATTGTGTGTTATTCTGTGTTAATGCGTTGGGCTGTGGTTGTGTGTTATTGTGTTTGTGTGTTTGTGTGTTATTGTGTAATTGTGTGTTATTCTGTGTTAGTGGGTTGGGGTGTGTTTGTGTGTTATTGTATGACAGTGTGTTATTCTGTGTTAGTGTGTTGGGGTGTGTTAGTGTGTGTTATTGGTGTTATTGTGTGTTGTTGTTTGGTAATGTGTGTGTGTTGGCTGACAGAGCCCGTATCAATGTGTGCAGCAGTGTGTAAAGTGACAGCAGAGAGATTAGGCCGCTAATCCAGGTCCAGACCTGCAGAGACGGTCGAAGGTCAAAATCTGCTCCTGCTGGCCACCGGACACGCCCCCCCCCCCCCCCCCCCCCCCACACACACACACACACACACACACACCCACACACACACAAACACTGCACATCATATAAGCTACATCAATGCTTTCACACAAACATGTAAACTATCATCTTTATATTCTGACTGAATGAAACATGATAATTATATATTTTAAATATTTTTAAAACAAATTATGAACTCTCTTTATACAGTTAAAAAAGGATCAACACTGATACAGGCCGTGAATGTTTGTTTATCCTGATGAAGACCTTTATGCGTGTCAGCTTTTAGAAATGATTTAGAAAGATGACAAAGGGTGTCTGGAGCTGAACGTCAGCAAAACTAAAGAGATGATGGGGACTTTTTCCAACAAGCAGAGAGAGCTCGCTGCAGCAGTCACCACCACAATCCACGGTGAGCCAGAGGAGCTTGTTGAGGATTACAGATACCTGGGCACCACCTTTGACAGTCTGCTGAAGTTCTCCTCCAACACCGAGGAGATTCTCAGGAAAAGCCGGCAGAGACGGTACCTCCTGAGGAAGCTCAGTTCCTTCGGAGTAAACCAGGACATTCTTCTTCATAGAGAGCATCACCAGCTTCTCCATCACCAGCTGGTTTCATTCAATCGGCCTTCAGGACAGAAACTGGCTGCAGAAAACAGTGACTGTCTGCTCTAAGATAATTGGGACACAGCTCAGATCTCTGTTGTCTGTGTATGAACACCTCACGTGCAGTCGGGCTGGCCGGATTGCACACGACCCCTCACAGGCCCTGTTCCCCAAGTTTGAGAGGCTCCCATCAGGCCGCTGGCTCCAATGCCCGCCTGCAGAGCTGAGAGGAGGAAGGTCAGCTTTGTGCCCGAAGCTGTGCTGCCAAGTTTGCCCTCTCATCCCGGTCCCCCAGCACTCAGGGTTCCTTCCTTCCTTCACTTTTTACATTTTTGTATATTTTTGTGTATATGTTATGTTGGAAGGACTGTTTATCTTGCTTGTTTATTTCTATTTTTCCTTAACATGATCGTAGCATTCTTAACACTTGTGTGTAATTTCATTCACTGGCTGCTTTGTGTGCTGTTAATTGCCCCCGGGGACAAATAAAGTTTCTTGAACTGAATTGAATTGAATTGAATAGATTATATTTTATTAAAACATTATAAATTATATTCATTATTTAAGGGCCTTTAGAGCATTTACCTCCTCATTTATACATTCTCTGGGTCTTTATTGGTTTATTTTCTACCTCCATTCAGAGATACAGGTGCATGTTAGAGAGCATGACAACAGAAATAAAAGTCCATGACAGCAATACTGGGCTTGTTCCCTTTTTTCTAATTATTATAATAAACTGAAGCCAAAGTCCTGCATATGACTGTCAGAGAGTGATTACTGTGAACCATGACCTGTGAACAATGTTTTGTTTTTAAATCAAGTTTTCAGTAGTGTATCACCTGGCCTGATAAAGTCACACCTAAAATTCATGGTTTTAACCTAAAGGTCACTTTGACACAAGTCCCCGTACCCGTGTACCTCTGATTTGAAGACATGCACCATAAGACACTGTGTGTGTGTGGGTGTGTGTCTGTGTGTGTCATCATACTGAGTTTGTAGAGCGGCACCCCGCTGAGCCCGGCGTTGTTTAGGTGCAGCGTGCTGAGTCGGCTGGTCAGCAGGGCTTTGGACACACACTGAGCGGGGTAGTCCACCAGAGGAACGTGACACACATCCAGTCTGGACAGACGGACACTCTGAGACACGGACAGGTAAAGAGGAGTTTAGACAGTGATGAACGAAAAGCTCAAATAAAACCAGAATGTGAATAAAAAGAGCCAGAGACAAAATCAAAGCTGTTTGATTGTGTTTGTAATAAAAGGATTTTAACATGAAAAATGAGTTTAATATGCTGACACACATGAGCCAGACTGCAGCTGGGATCAGGTCAAAGGTTACTTTTCTATAGACTTTGGTGCACCTACTAGCTAAAAGCAACGTATGAGTTAACGTCTGTTATAAAGTCCCTGATAGAAATACTGAACTGTCCCTTTAAGTGGTCCTCATACAGCTCTGCTGTTCCATAGAATGATGAAAGGGAAATAAAGAAATGCACTGATCAGAAAATATTATCTAAAATGTTAAATATTATACTATCCTCACATTCTTGACAATGTAACTTAAGGTCAAGCATTATTCATCGTTGTTTTTCTCCCTGCTGTCTCTCTTTAGTCACACTGATGTATATTTGCACCTTAACGACTGATTTGTTCCTCAGAGTTGATCAGTTCTGCTGCCGTTGCTAACCCTGAAGCTACAGTCTGATGTGATTTCCTGCTTTATTTGTAGATATGTGTTGGTGTTGTTGTTCAGTGATGGAACTTCTGGCCCTGTTTGCTCCTCCCTGCGTCTCCAGCTTGTCTCACGTGAAACAAACTCCCTCTCTGGATGTTTCAGGATGTACATGTTCCCCCTGAGGAGGCCTACAGGCTAAGATTACTATTCCAGCACATCAGCCAACCTGCTTTATCAAATGAGCCAGAGCTCTCCAACACGATGTTCCCACACCGCTGCAGTCAGAAATGTCGAGATGGCTCGTAGATTCATAGTACAAAATCATATCCAGCAAGGACGATGCTCCCTGCAAGAGAAAACAGAGTGAGAGGGAGAAGAAATGAAGAAAGCCGGGCTCCAAATTTGACAGAAAACCTTATGAAGTCCTTGTGCAGAAAAAAGCACGGCGGCTCTAATCTGATCGGGGCCGGCCTGAATATGAAGCTGTGCTGGAGTTTGGAAACTGAAGATGAAGAAAATAAGTTTTTGCTCATAAAACTCACATTTTCCTCCAGTTGTGCCGCCCGCAGATTGATGAAATCAAAGTGCAGCGATTTGAGGACGGCTTCCAGAGCTTCACAGGAGCGCTGGTCTAATCGCTCACCTTGATGGAGGAAAGCAATCAAACGGGAGATAATTGGACGCTGTTTGCTAACACGCTAAATTGCACGACTGTAAATGTGCTTTATCCTTTTTTTCTCAAATGAACATTTCAGCAAAATCACGACAAAACAACTTCCTTTACAGGCAGACTTTGGACGTGTGTGCTGAGTGTGTGTGCTTTAATAAATGTTTGAGTCGTAATCAGAAAGAGAAAAACAGGAATAATGATGACGGGAGGAACAGGACGATGTTTGCTCTGAATGCTCATTGATTACTACTGCAGCAACAAAAACAAGGAAATCAATCAAAAAACACAAACTGAACTTTCAGAAACATCTACATTCAGTCTGATTACTCAGCTGGAGCAAAGAAAACCCAGCAACAGATTAAATATTAAAGAAACTTTTAATAACACACACACAGAGAAGGTTTTCATTTGTTTGTTCTGAAATAACCCACTCACACTGATCTGACCTTTCTTGACCTTTGACGGCATCATAAACACTCTGAGTTAAGATTTATAAGGCTATCAGGACTAATCAACAGTCTCAAGTTTTTTTTTATTTTTTTATTAAGATTATTTTTGGGCCATTTTGTGCTTTTACTGATAGGAGAGAGAGACAGTGGATAGAGGGGAGGACACTCTGCAAACTGGCCACAGGCTGGATTTGAACCCAGGCTGGTAGAAGCACGTATATGGGTCATGCCTGGTTGTTAACTACTCCTCCAAACCAGCGCCCCGAGGCCTCAACTTTTTGGAGCATTTTGTACTGAATAACATGCACACTGGCTGGTACTTGAAATGGGGCCCATGGGGGTGGGGGGTGGAGGAGGGTTTCACGAGGGGGGAGCAACAGGGCTAAAAAGAAATGCACCCACTTTGTTGTGTTTCTGGATCATGTCAAATTTTGTTCAAGGATTTCCTAAAAACTTTGGATGACAAAGACGCTGAAAATGCTTTTCTGTACTTTTTTATAAAACCATCTTGGATAAACTCTTAGAAAGAAACATAAAAGTGGCTGCATGACACATGCCCACATCGCCATTGTGATGTGAAAAAGAAATATCGTACAGCCCTTACATTTTCATCTGCTGAAGGGGGCGCAGCAAACAAAGTTTGGAATGCCCTGTTTTAATTAATCCATCTGTCCATCAGTGAAGAGACATGCCTGGTGGCCATATTTCTGCTATTACTGCTGCTGCTTATTGTTCTTTCCCAGTGTGATGAGTTACCCTGTTGCCATGTTTGTGCCAGTTGCTGGGTTGATTTTCGTTTCATTGCTAATGAACTGCTCCAAGGTTCCATAAAAAGCAGGCCAGCTTTTCTATTTTGTAAATGTTTACAGCAGATATTTAAGTTGATTTCGGCTGTAAACATGTTTATCTCAGCAGTAAAATGATCAGTTCTGCTGTAAACATGTTTATCTCAGCAGTAAAATGTTCATTTCTGCCGTAAACATGTTTATCTCAGCAGGAAAATGATCATTTCTGCCGTAAACATGTTTATCTCAGCAGGAAAATGGTCATGTTTATCTCAGCAGTAAAATGATCATTTCTGCTGTAAACATGTTTATCTCAGCAGTAAAATGATCATGTTTATCTCAGCAGTAAAATGATCATTTCTGCTGTAAACATGTTTATCTCAGCAGTAAAATGATCATTTCTGCTGTAAACATGTTTATCTCAGCAGTAAAATGATCATTTCTGCTGTAAACATGTTTATCTCAGCAGTAAAATGATAATTTCTGCCGTAAACATGTTTATCTCAGCAGTAAAATGTTCATTTCTGCCGTAAACATGTTTATCTCAGCAGTAAAATGATCATTTCTGCCGTAAACATGTTTATCTCAGCAGGAAAATGGTCATGTTTATCTCAGCAGTAAAATGATAATTTCTGCCGTAAACATGTTTATCTCAGCAGGAAAATGGTCATTTCTGCTGTAAACATGTTTATCTCAGCAGTAAAATGTTCATTTCTGCTGTAAACATGTTTATCTCAGCAGGAAAATGGTCATGTTTATCTCAGCAGTAAAATGATAATTTCTGCCGTAAACATGTTTATCTCAGCAGGAAAATGGTCATGTTTATCTCAGCAGTAAAATGATAATTTCTGCCGTAAACATGTTTATCTCAGCAGGAAAATGGTCATGTTTATCTCAGCAGTAAATTGTTCATTTCTGCTGTAAACATGTTTATCTCAGCAGTAAAATGTTCATTTCTGCCGTAAACATGTTTATCTCAGCAGTAAAATGATCATTTCTGCCGTAAACATGTTTATCTCAGCAGGAAAATGGTCATGTTTATCTCAGCAGTAAAATGATCATTTCTGCTGTAAACATGTTTATCTCAGCAGGAAAATGATCATGTTTATCTCAGCAGTAAAATGATCATTTCTGCTGTAAACATGTTTATCTCAGCAGTAAAATGTTCATTTCTGCTGTAAACATGTTTATCTCAGCAGTAAAATGATCATTTCTGCTGTAAACATGTTTATCTCAGCAGTAAAATGTTCATTTTCTGCTGTAAACATGTTTATCTCAGCAGTAAAATGATCATTTCTGCTGTAAACATGTTTATCTCAGCAGTAAAATGTTCATTTCTGCCGTAAACATGTTTATCTCAGCAGGAAAATGGTCATGTTTATCTCAGCAGTAAAATGATCATGTTTATCTCAGCAGTAAAATGATCATTTCTGCTGTAAACATGTTTATCTCAGCAGTAAAATGATCATTTCTGCTGTAAACATGTTTATCTCAGCAGTAAAATGGTCATGTTTATCTCAGCAGTAAAATGATCATGTTTATCTCAGCAGTAAAATGATCATTTCTGCTGTAAACATGTTTATCTCAGCAGTAAAATGATCATGTTTATCTCAGCAGTAAAATGATCATTTCTGCTGTAAACATGTTTATCTCAGCAGGAAAATGGTCATGTTTATCTCAGCAGTAAAATGATCATTTCTGCTGTAAACATGTTTATCTCAGCAGTAAAATGTTCATTTCTGCTGTAAACATGTTTATCTCAGCAGTAAAATGTTCATTTCTGCTGTAAACATGTTTATCTCAGCAGTAAAATGATCATTTCTGCTGTAAACATGTTTATCTCAGCAGTAAAATGATCATTTCTGCTGTAAACATGTTTATCTCAGCAGTAAAATGTTCATGTTTATCTCAGCAGTAAAATGATCATGTTTATCTCAGCAGTAAAATGATCATTTCTGCTGTAAACATGTTTATCTCAGCAGTAAAATGATCATGTTTATCTCAGCAGTAAAATGATCATTTCTGCTGTAAACATGTTTATCTCAGCAGGAAAATGGTCATGTTTATCTCAGCAGTAAAATGATCATTTCTGCTGTAAACATGTTTATCTCAGCAGTAAAATGTTCATTTCTGCTGTAAACATGTTTATCTCAGCAGTAAAATGTTCATTTCTGCCGTAAACATGTTTATCTCAGCAGGAAAATGGTCATGTTTATCTCAGCAGTAAAATGATCATTTCTGCTGTAAACATGTTTATCTCAGCAGTAAAATGTTCATTTCTGCCGTAAACATGTTTATCTCAGCAGTAAAATGATCATTTCTGCTGTAAACATGTTTATCTCAGCAGTAAAATGATCATTTCTGCTGTAAACATGTTTATCTCAGCAGTAAAATGGTCATGTTTATCTCAGCAGTAAAATGATCATTTCTGCTGTAAACATGTTTATCTCAGCAGTAAAATGATCATTTCTGCTGTAAACATGTTTATCTCAGCAGGAAAATGGTCATGTTTATCTCAGCAGTAAAATGATCATTTCTGCCGTAAACATATTTATCTCAGCAGTAAAATGATCATTTCTGCTGTAAACATCTGAACATTGCAGGCGGATGATGGAGCCTTGAACAGCCTGTAGTGGACACTTTGGGGACTGCAGTGTTCTTATGCTTCAGCATTGTCCTCATTGGTCAGTAATGGTGGTTGTGGCCTTTAGGCTCAGAGTTAACCATCAGAGCTGCCCCAAACGTTATTTTACTCTGAATATAAACCTGGTGAATTCTTTGTTAAATGGAGACACCTCAGCTCCACCAGAGTCACATGACCTCACATTAATGTTCCTGAACTCAGTAAATACTTCAGATTTGTACCTCAGCTGATCAGGGCTCAGATCTCAGGTGGTCTCAAGTCTCTGACTCTCTCCTGGTCCTCCTATCTCCTCACAGCAGGCCAAGGGATGATAATAAGTGTCATAATTATTTACTAAATTATTTTTCCTCTGTTTCTGACAATAATCAGTGAGCTGATGGAGCAGAGGATGTGTGAGGTGGAGGCAGAATCTGAAATCCTATTTTTATAATCCGTCCTGTGTCTGAGGAATAATCAGGTGACAACACCCGCAGTCAGAGTCATCTGAGTGTGACGACGGAGACGGCACGAACCCACAACTTCACACTGCCGCTGAGGAGGTTATCTATACCTGTGAGGACCAAAGGGGTTTTACACCTTTTAAAAGAAACAGTAGTGTCATGGTAGAAGAGCATTAATGACCAATCTAAGATCAAATCCAGCCTCAGATTTAAAGATTTCAATCAACAACTGAATTTAAGATTCTTTTCTGGTTATCATTTAATAGACTGTGTGTTTAAGACGAAGCGGGAACAAGAGAGCTGGGAACTAAACAGTTGGGAACAAAAATTATGTCATCTCCTTTGGCTGCAGTTCCTCTTTTTTTCTCTAGAGGCTGTCTCCTGGAGTGAGTTAACCCTCATAGAGTCCCATGTTAAACACTCCAATTCCACAGCAGAAAATAACATCAGCACAGTGGGGGTCTTAAACCACCCTCTGAGGGTCATAAGGGGGTCTGGGGGGTCTTGTGGTTTAGTTCCATTATGTGGGGCCTTCTTCATGTGTCTCTGCTGTACTTTATTCCCCAGTGGTGATGGTGTCTGGTACCTTTGTGGGGATCTCTTGAGGTTCCAAGTGAACTGAGCTGATACTAAACTGAAACATGAGGACACTGCTGATCACTGATTGGTCAGAGAGAATCATTACTTGAGATATCACCATTGGGACGCCGCAGATGGGAATCAAACCCCTCTTGTAGGCTTCTAAATGCAATACATCCTCCACAGAAGACAGGCTTCAAAATACTATGTAAAACTTTTGGTTTCCTTTGCTGCTGCCTGCCTGCCCGCAGTTTTAGGGCCTGCACACAGTTTGACTATTTTCAAATTTCCCACTAGAGACACAGTCACAGCCCTCGTTAATGCAGCGATTGGCCAAATCAGCAACATTTGAGGGAGGAGGCAGGAGACAGGTTTGGGCAGACCTGTCTACTTTTGGGGGGCAACAGCCTTGGAGTCTTGCATCTGTTAGTTCAGATATTCTGTACTGAGCAACTCTCCCACAATCAAAGCAGGGTGGATAAATGCACACATTAACTTTAAACCTCAGCTTTTGGGGGGTTTATCTGCCCCTCAGTGTGTTTAATGATCAAGACGCCAGCAGATGCCAAAAATGACACGTTCCCCCAGCCCCCCAATAGATATACCATCATTCAAGAGAAGGGGACTGGGCTGTCTCCTAGCCTGTGAGCCCTCCTGGATCCATGGTCAACATGGTGGATGTTTCTACAGTCCCTGTATTCCCCATGTTCTCAGAACCAGAAGCTAAATGTCCCAGAGAAGTCTGAAATAGAAACTCATCCATCTGATGATTGTGACATCCCTGAGTTTCACCACCGTGTCCGGGTGATGCTCTCTCTGTTGCTGAACCTGCCCAGCCTCTTCTTTCTCTCCTGGGTGCTTCGGTAGTTCTTTCATGAGGTTCGTCCAATTTAACTCTTTAAACCACTGCAAGTATTCCTGAGAAACACTCAGGTCAGCTCTCTGCTGTGCTGGCTGACTTGGTTCAAAGTCCAGTCCATAAAGAGTGTTAAATAAATCTGAGGTGAACTCACTGGATACTCAAACCGTGTAGAGGAGCTCTGACACTGACATGCGGCCATGATTACTTCCTCCTCTGTCTGTGATGTCATCCACATCACTGTTCACTCTCGATGCTGATTGGCTGAAGTTAGATTAGGCTGAAAGAGGCGAAAATCTGTCACGTAGACTATGTATTTGTGTCATCTCGTTTACTTTGTATTTTTTATCGCTCGTGAAAACTGAAAATCACGTTTGGTGTGAGTGCAGCTTTAAGAGGACAGAAGCTCAGACTGTCAGAGACGGAGAGAGACTACAAGACTATCAGGAGGACTCTGTATCTGAAAACTAGAAGATATTGTGAAGAGAAGGGAACATGAACATACTACAGCAGGCATCAAAAATAAAGATATGAACCTGAATACATGCTTTTGAATCATCATCAGGAGACATGGGACAGGGCGTAGAAGGCTAACCCAAACCCTCAGACCTGATTTCAGACATTTATCTTAAGTCTCAGACTTTGAGGCGAGGGAACAGGAAGTGTTAAACTGCAAACACACACACGTGTTTTAAGACTCATTCCTGGGCTTTAGGTAGAGGAACCCTCATAATGCCCTCTTTCAGGACAAACGTCAGACCAGCAGGACTCTGTTTGGTCCTTTTGGAGATGTTTTTATGGCAGATATACAAATACAGCTTTTTGTATGGTCCTATAAATGTGTCTCTTCTAAAATTATTGAATATTTTCCCTGATTGAATCATTAATTTAACGTAAACATGTGTATATGAAGATAAAGGATGAGGACTCCCCCTCTCACATGTCAGTCATTAACACACATCACACTTTATTCTCGTTATCTCATTAAACATTTACCATGTTAACGAGGATTATGGAGATATTAATGATCTGTTCTTCCATATTTTTTATAATTAAAGATGATACAGAATCACTCAGAGCTTCAAGAAGTCCTCAATCATGGTTAATAATGACGGAGGGAGCGCTATCAGCTTACCTTTGAGATTCAGACAGCTCACAGTGCCACCTACACACGCCCCCTGCTGAGAGAGAGAGAGCAAGAGAGCGAGGGGGGAGAGAGAGAGGGGTGTGAGGGAGAGACGTGAACACACACACACGAGTACTTGGCAGTGGCCGCAGCCGAGTGTTTGGATCGGGCGGCTGATTGGACGGTTGGAGCATGAATTATGAATTTCACACAGTTTACGGCCAGCGCTGACGGTGACACGGCGTCCTAATTAACCCGTGTATAATAATTAGAAACAGCTGGTCATCAGTTGATGTGTTCATTTGCCAGAGCTGGTGCAGGCTCGCACATCCAACAGACATCAGAGAGTGAGAGAGATAGAGAAAAAGAGAGAGAGAGGGAGGGAGAGAGACAGAGAGAGAGAGGGAGAGGGAGAGGGAGGGAGAGAGAGAGAGAGAGACAGAGAGAGAGAGGGAGGGAGAGAGACAGAGAGAGAGAGGGAGAGGGAGAGGGAGAGGGAGGGAGAGAGAGAGAGAGACAGAGAGAGAGGGAGATAGAGAGAAAGAGAGAGACAGAGAGAGAGGGAGAGGGAGAGGGAGGGAGAGAGACAGAGAGAGAGAGGGAGACGGAGAGGGAGGGACAGAGACAGAGAGAGAGAGGGAGAGGGAGAGGGAGGGAGAGAGACAGAGAGAGGGAGAGGGAGAGGGAGGGAGAGAGAGAGAGAGAGACAGAGAGAGAGGGACAGAGAGGGAGAGGGAGAGGGAGGGAGAGAGAGAGAGAGAGGGGAGGCTCATGGTTTTACAGAGGGGATATTTAGGGGTCTTTGTGCTATTTAAATATAATCATGTCTGACTTTTGACCTTATTAAGGTGACATCTTAAAGCATATAAGTGCCTTTCACTTTGGGTCATGAGAGGGCGAAAGGTCGGCAGAGGCAGAAATGTAAGAATGATGTCTACAGTCTGGAGTGAAAACCCTTCCCTTTGATCAAATGAATGCTGAGTTATAAACGTATCATCAACAAAAAATAAATTATATACATTTATTTAAAACAAATCAGTGGATGTATCAATCAAACCCTTGCACATCCAGCAGGGGGCCCCCAAAGTGAGCAGATCCAGAGCATGTGAGGCCGCTCTGCCGGCTTTCTGTCTCACAGGAATAAACTTCAGGAGACAGTCAGCTTAGCCAGCATCAACCACATTTGTCAAGAGAACAGATTTTGTCCTGATTTTGTCCTGACAGGAACTGTGGGGTCCAGATTCCTAACTGAGGTTCAGTTATCCAAACACTTCAGTATAATTAGTGCATTAAAGTTTAAATATTCATTTTTTCCTACTAAACACACTGTATTAGTTCTTACCCTGAATTTCCACATAGTCCATCTGTGTCGTGTAACATCCATGCTTTAGCTTTGCTCTGACAGGTAATTGTGTGTTTAGGAGATAACAAGATCAACATGTAAACCACACGTTGTATTTCCTGCCTGACTTTAAGTTGTTGTCTGCATCGATGTTTCTGCTGTATTTTGACATTTGGAAACTCTGAGCACTTGTTTTAATGTTGTGGGTCGATCTGCGTGGGGGAAATTGGGGTTGAAGTGGCTGCTGCTGAAAATAGACTCGCTTTGTATCTCCAGTGAACCAGTGCAGAGCTGCACTGCCGGCACACACCAGAGACCAACTGAGGAGCAGGCTGAACCAGACTGATTTAAAAAACTGCGGAAGAATTGCTTCAGAGTGTGAGGTGGGCTCTGAATGCTCGGACTATATGAAAACTGGTTTGATCAGTCCCTATCACTCATGCAGCTAAGATGGCAGCACGCACAGACGCAGTGGCCCCAAGCTCCTTCTACTGGCATAGTTTTTTCACTCTTTGGGTGATTCTGTGCATTTTTTCGCACACTTTCAGTACTGAGGCACTGCAGTACAGTCGTGCTGAACTCCTCAGACTAAATCTGGGAACCTTATACCAGCCACCAGCTGAGGGCTTCATCCTTCCCGACATCACGAGACAACCTCCCGGGTCTTCGGCAGCGACTAACCGGAGGAGGAGACGCTGCGAGCGGAGACAGAAGAGAAGCAAACGGGCAGGCTTGTGGGCTAGGCTAAAGGCTAGCCCGTTCAAGCCGCCGCTTCCCACTATCTTTCTCTCCAATGCCCGGTCGATCTGTAATAAGATGGACGAGATACGTCTATGGCTGACGACCCAGAGGACCTTAAGCAACTGTTGCAGCATGATTTTTGTGGAAACGTGGCTGGACAGCACCACCCCAGATGCGGCTATCGAGCTAGCGGGCCGTAACGCCTACCGGGCCGACAGGACTGCCGACTCAGGTAAGAAGATCGGCGGGGGTCTGTGCATGTATGTTCACAACTCCTGGTGCACAAGCACTACCGTAGCGGATAAGATGTGCAGCTCAGACCTTGAATTCATGCTGCTTAAATGTAGACCGTTTCATCTTCCAAGGGAGTACACTGCTGTCTACATCTGTGCAGTGTATATCCCTCCTGACGCTAATGCTAAGCTGGCGCTAATGCAACTACATGACAGCATAAACAATAGTCTGGCTGCACACCCTGAGAGTGTCTTTCTCGCACCAGAGGACTTTAATCACGCTGACCTAAAGACTGTTCTCAGCAAATTCCACCGCAATGTGAAGTGTGCAACCAGGGGAGATAAAACACTAGATCAAGTGTACATGAATGTAGCACAGCTATACAAGGCCCAGGTGTACCCACATCTTGGCATGTCAGACCACCTTACACTCATGCTACATCCATGCTACACACCAAAAATTAAGACTGCTGGGCCAATAATCAAGACCGTGAGAATATGGCCTGAGGGTGCCATCCCTGAGCTCCAGGACTGCTTCCACCACACAAACTGGCATGTATTTGAAGGCCAGGGCATGCTGACACGTGAGTCCCTGAATGAATACACCTCAACGGTGCTGGATTACATCAATTTCTGTGTGGACTATGTAACATCTTGGAGGCAGGTACGTGTGTTTCCAAATCAGAAACCTTGGATGTCACAGGAAGTACTACAGCTATTGAGAGCCAGGGACGCTGCGCACAGATCTGGTGACACCAACGCTTACAGTGCGGCCAGGACTATATTGAGGAGGGGCATTAAATCCACCAAATTTAAACACAGAGAGCAGATTGAAGCCAAGTTCAGCAACTCCTCAAATCCCCGGTAGGTATGGGAGGGTATCAGGGCTGTCATGGACTACAGAGGAACAACATCTCCCTCAGTGGATTGCTGTGCCACCTTAGCTGAAGAGCTAAACCTCTTCTGCGCCTGTTTTGACAGAGACAACACAGACCCAGTACTGCACCCCCTCCCCTCGACAGATTCTGCCCCAGTCCTGAGCTCCCATGAAGTACGACTCTGCCTGCGTAACATCAATCCCAGGAAAGCAGCCGGACCAGATGGAGTACTGGGGCGGATGCAAAAAGACTGTGCGGATGAGCTGGCAGAGGTCTTTACCACCATCTACAACATGTCACTGTCCACATCATGGGTTCCATGCTGCTTCAAAGCAGCCGCAATTGTCCCTGTCCCCAAACAGTCAAATGTCACATGCCTAAATGACTACAGACCTGTGGCACTCACCCCCATATCAGCCAAATGCCTGGAAAAGCTGGTCATCAAATACATCAAGGCAGCAGTACCAAGGACACATGACCCATATCAATTTGCATATAGGGAGAACAGGTCAACAGAAGACGCTATAGCTATTGTGCTCCACACCCTATTAGAACACCTGGAGCAAAAAAACACCTATGCCAGACTTCTCTTCTTTGACTTCAGCTCAGCATTTAATACAATCTGGCTAAATAAAGTCCAATCCAAACTGCAACACCTCGGACTGAATACCACACTATGCAACTGGGTGTTGGATTTTCTAACAAACCGCTCACAAATTGTTAGGATCGGCAAGCACACATCATCCACCCTTCTCAACAACACTGGGGCCCCTCAGGGTTGTGTGCTCAGCCCATTACTCTACACACTCTTCACACATGACTGCTGCACCATCCTCCCCTCTAACATCATTGTCAAATTTGCAGATGACACCACCTTGCTTGAGCTCATCAACAAGAACAATGAGTCCGCCTACAGGAATGAGGTACAACATCTGACATCGTGGTGTGAAAATCACAACCTGGTCTTGAACATTAAAAAGACCAGGAAATGATAGTGGACATCCGATGGTCAGGCAAATCCACCCCTACTCTTCTTTCCATCAGGAACAAGGAAGTACAGAGGGGCGCCGGTCTAATGGGTGTCTATGCAAGTCCTTAAACTTTTGCTCAGCATGTGACCTGAGGCGTCTTTGGGATTGGCCGCTTCAACTTTGCCCCAGGGGCGCTGGCCGGTGCGCCCAGTACACTCCAACTTTGACTGGCAGCAAATCAGTATTGTTCGGGTGTTTCTTTTCCCCATGTGACTGGACAACGAGCGCTGTCAATCATATCGACACGTCACCGCAGCAGATATGATTTACTTATGCGCAAGTACTCCCAGGAGAGTCGTGGAGGACAGAGGAGAAGTCAGAGGATCAGGACAGTCAGGGAGGTCAGAGGAGAAGTCAGAGGATCAGGAGTTTCATGGAGGTCTTGAGGATAAGTAGGAGGATCAGGAGAGTTGGAGGATCTGGAGATTTGTGGAGGTCAGAGGAGAAGTTAGAGGATCAGGAGAGTTGGAGGATCAGGAGAGTCATGGAGGTCTGAGGAGAAGTCAGAGGATCAGGAGAGTTGTGGAGGTCTTGAGGAGAAGTTAGAGGATCAGGAGAGTTGGAGGATCAGGAGATTCGTGGAGGTCTTGAGGAGAAGCTGGAGGATCAGGAGAGTTGGAGGATCAGGAGATTCGTGGGATCTGAGGAGAAGTCAGAGGATCAGGAGAGTCAGAGAATCAGGAGAGTCGTGGAGGGCAGAGGAGAAGTTAGAGGATCTGGAGAGGTAGAGGATCAGGAGAGTCATGGAGGGACTGAGGAGAAGTTAGAGGTTCAGAAGAGTTGGAGGATCAAGAGAGTCGTGGAGGTCTTGAGGATAAGTTAGAGGAACAGGGGAGTTGGAGGATCAGGAGAGTCGTGGAGGTCTTGAGAAGTCAGAGGATCAGGAAAGTCGTGGACGTCCAAGGAGAAGTAAGAGGATCAGGAGAGTCATGGAGGTCAGAGGAGAAGGTAGAGGATCAGGAGAGTTGGAGGATCAGGAGAGTCATGGAGGTCTGAGGAGAAGTTGGAGGATCAGGAGAGTTAGAGGATAAGGCGAGTCATGGAGGTCTTGAGGAGAAGTTAGAGGATCAGGAGAGTTGTGGAGGTCTTGAGGAGAAGTTAGAGGATCAGGAAAGTCAAGGAGGTCTTGAGGAGAAGTTGGAGGATCAGGAGAGTTGAGGAGGTCTTGAGGAGCAGTTAGAGAATCAGGAGAGTTAGAGCATCAGGACAGTCATGGAGGTCTGAGGAGAAGTTAGAGGATCAGGAGAGTTGGAGGATCTGGAGAGTCGTGGATGACTAAGGAGAAGTCAGAGGATCAGGAGATTCGTGGAGGTCAGAGGAGAAGTTCGGGGATCAGGAGAGGTAGAGGATCAGGAGAGTCGTAGAGGTCTTGAGGAGAAGTTCGAGGATCAGGAGAGTTAGAGGATCTGGAGGGTTGTGGAGGTCTTGAGGAGAAGTTAGAGGATCAGGAGAGTAAGAGGATCAGGAGAGTCATGGAGGGCAGAGGAGAAGTCAGAGGATCAGGAGATTCGTGGAGGTAAGAGGAGAAGTAGAGGGATCAGGAGAGATGGACGATCAGGAGAGTCGTGGAGGTCAAAGGAGAAGTTAGAGAGTTAGAGGATCAGGAGAGTCATGGAGGTCAGAGGAGAAGTTGGAGGATCAGGAGGGTCATACAGGTCTGAGGAGAAGTTAGAGGATCGGGAGAGTTGGAGGATCTGGAGAGTCGTGGAGGTCTTGAGGAGAAGTTAGAGGATCAGGAGAGTTAGAGGATCAGGAGAGTTGTGGAGGTCTTGAGGAGAAGTTAGAGGATCAGGAGAGTTGGAGGATCAGGAGAGTCATGGAGGGCAGAGGAGAAGTTAGAGGATCTGGAGATTCGTGGAGGTAAGAGGAGAAGTAGGGGGATCAGGAGAGATGGACGATCAGGAGAGTCGTGGAGGTCAGAGGAGAAGTTAGAGAGTTAGAGGATCAGGAGAGTCATGGAGGTCAGAGGAGAAGTTAGAGGATCAGGAGGGTCATACAGGTCTGAGGAGAAGTTAGAGGATCAGGAGAGTTGGAGGATCTGGAGAGTCGTGGATGACTGAGGAGAAGTCAGAGGATCAAGAGATTCGTGGAGGTCAGAGGAGAAGTTCAAGAATCAGGAGAAGTTCGAGGATCAGGAGAGTTAGAGGATCAGGAGAGTTGTGGAGGTCTTGAGGAGAAGTTAGAGGATCAGGAGAGTTGGAGGATCAGGAGAGTCATGGAGGGCAGAGGAGAAGTCAGAGGATCAGGAGATTCGTGGAGTAGGAAGAGAAGTAGGGGGATCAGGAGAGTTGGAGGATCAGGAGAGTCGTGGAGGTCAGAGGAGAAGTTAGAGAGTAAGAGCATCAGGAGAGTCATGGAGGTCAGAGGAGAAGTTAGAGGATCAGGAGAGTTGTGGAGGTCTGAGGAGAAGTTAGAGGATCAGGAGAGTTGTAGGATCAGGAGAGTCGTAAATGTCTGAGGAGACGTCAGAGGACCAGGAGATTTGTGGAGGTCTTGAGGAGAAGTTGGAGGATCAGGAAAATTGGAGGATCAGGAGATTAGTGGGATCTGAGGAGAAGTCAGAGGATCAGGAGAGTCAGAGGATCAGGAGAGTCGTGGAGGTCAGACGAGAAGTTAGAGGATCAGGAGAGTCATGGAGGTCAGAGAAGGAGTTAGAAGATCAGGTGAATTAGGGGAACAGGAGATTTGTGGAGGTCAGAGGAGAAGTTAGAGGATCAGGAGAGTTGGAGGATCAGGAGAGTCATGGAGGTCAGAGGAGAAGTCAGAGGATCAGGAGAGTTGTGGAGGTCAGAGGAGAAGTTAGAGGATCAGGAGAGTTGGAGGATCAGGAGAGTCGTGGAGGTCAGAGGGGAAGTCAGAGGATCAGGAGATTCGTGGAGGTCAGAGGAGAAGTTAGAGGATCAGGAGAGGTAGAGGATCAGGAGAGTTGTGGAGGTCTTGAGGAGAGGTTAGAGGATCAGGAGAGTTAGAGGATCATGAGAATTGTGGAGGTCTTGAGGAGAAGTTAGAGGTTCAGAAGAGTTGGAGGATCAAGAGAGTCGTGGAGGTCTTGAGGAGAAGGTAGAGGATCAGGAGAGTTGGAGGATCAGGAGAGTCACGGAGGTCTGAAGAGAAGTTGGAGGATCAGGAGAGTTAGAGGATAAGGCGAGTCATGGAGGTCTTGAGGAGAAGTTAGAGGATCAGGAGAGTTGTGGAGGTCCTGAGGAGAAGTTAGAGGATCTGGAAAACCGAGGAGGTCTTGAGGAGAAGTTGGAGGATCAGGAAAGTTGAGGAGTTCTGAGGAGCAGTCAGAGAATCAGGAGAGTTAGAGCATCAGGAGAGTCATGGAGGTCTGAGGAGAAGTTAGAGGATCAGGAGAGTTCGAGGATCTGGAGAGTCGTGGATGACTGAGGAGAAGTCAGAGGATCAGGAGATTCGTGGAGGTCAGAGGAGAAGTTAGAGGATCAGGAGAGTCATGGAGGTCTTTAGGAGAAGTTGGAGGATCAGGAGAGTTGGAGGATCAGGAGCGTCCTGGAGGTCAGAGGAGAAGTCTGAGAGTTAGAGGATCCGGAGAGTCATGGAGGTCTGAGGAGAAGTTAGAAGATCAGGAGAGTCATGGAGGTCTGAGAAGAAGTCAGAGGATCAGGAGATTCGTGGAGGTCAGAGGACAAGTTAGAGGATCAGGAGAGTCAGGGAGGTCTTGAGGAGCAGTTGGAGGATCAGGAGAGTTGGAGGATCAGGAGAGTCCTGGAGGTCAGAGGAGAAGTTAGAGGATCAGAAGAGTCAGAGGATCGGGAGAGTCGAGGAGGTCAGACGAGAAGTTAGAGGATCAGGAGAGTCGTGGAGGTCAGAGGAGAAGTTAGAGGATCAGGAGAAGTTAGAGGATCAGGGGAGTCTTTGAGGTCAGAGGAGAAGTCTGAGGATCAGGAGAGTCGTGGAGGCCTTGAGGAGAAGGTAGAGGAGCAGGAGAGTTGGAGGATCAGGAGAGTCATGGAGGTCTGTGGAGAAAATAGAAGATCAGGAGAGCTGGAGGATCAGGAGAGTGCTGGAGGTCTGAGGAGAAGTTAGAGGATCAGGAGAGTTGGAGAAACTGGAGAGTCGTGGATGACTGAGGAGAAGTCAGAGGATCAGGAGATTCGTGGAGGTCAGAGGAGAAGTTAGAGGATCAGGAGAGTCATGGAGGTGTTGAGGAGAAGTTGGAGGATCAGAGCAGTTGGAGGATCAGGAGAGTCCTGGAGGTCAGAGGAGAAGTCTGAGAGTTAGAGCCTCAGGAGAGTCATGGAGGTCTTGCGGAGAAGTTAGAGGATCAGGAGAATTGTGAAGGTCAGAGGAGAAGTTAGAGGATCAGGAGAGTTGGAGGATCAGGAGAGTCGTGGATGTCTGAGGAGAAGTCAGAGGATCAGGAGAGTTGGAGAATCAGGACATTCGTTGAGGTCTTGAGGAGAAGTTGGAGGATCAGGAGAGTTGGAGGATCAGGAGAGTTGTGGGATCTGAGGAGAAGTCTGAGGATCAGGAGAGTCAGAGGATCAGGAGAGTCGTGGAGGTCAGAGGAGAAGTTAGAAGATCAGGAGAGTTGTGGAGGTCTGAGGAGAAGTTAGAGGATCAGGTGAGTTAGAGGATCAGCAGATTCGTGGAGGTCAGAGGAGAAGTTAGAGGATCAGGAGAAGTTAGAGGATCAGGGGAGTCTTGGAGGTCAGAGGAGAAGTCAGAGGATCAGGAGAGTCGTGGAGGTCAGAGTAGAAGTCTGAGAGTTAGAGCATTAGGAGAGTCATGGAGGTCTTGCGGAGAAGTTAGAGGATCAGGAGAGTCATGGAGGTCTGAGGAGAAGTTAGAGGATCAGGAGAGTTGGAGGATCAGGAGAGTCGTAGATGTCTGAGGAGAAGTCAGAGGATCAGGAGAGTTGGAGAATCAGGACATTCGTGGAGGTCTTGAGGAGAAGTTGGAGGATCAGGAGAGTTGGAGGATCAGAAGAGTTGTGGGATCTGAGGAGAAGTCTGAGGATCAGGAGAGTCAGAGGATCAGGAGAGTCGTCGAGGTCAGAGGAGAAGTTAGAAGATCAGGAGAGTTGTGGAGGTCAGAGGAGAAGTTAGAGGATCATGTGAGTTAGAGGATCAGCAGATTCGTGGAGGTCAGAGGAGAAGTTAGAGGATCAGGAGAAGTTAGAGGATCAGGGAAGTTGTGGAGGTCAGAGGAGAAGTCAGAAGATCAGGAGAGTCGTGGAGGTCAGCGGAGAAGTCAGAGGATTTGGAGAGTTGAGGAGGTCAGAGGAGAAGTTAGAGGATCAGCAGAGTCGTGGAGGATTAGGAGAGTCGTGGAGGTCGGAGGGGAAGTTAGAGGATCAGGAGAGTCGTGGAGGTCTGAGGAGAAGTTAGACGATCAGGAGAGTTGGAGGACCAGGAGAGTCGTGGAGGTCAGAGGAGAAGTCAGAGGATCAGGAGAGTCTTGGAGGTCTGAGGAGAAGTTAGAGGATCAGGAGAGGTAGAGGATCAGGAGAGTCGTGGAGGTCTTGAGGAGAAGTTAGAGGTTCAGGAGTGTTAGAGGATCAGGAGAGTCGTGGAGGTCTTGAGGAGAAGTTAGAGGATCAGGAGAGTTGGAGGATCAGGAGAGTCGTGGAGGTCTGAGGAGAAGTTAGAGGATCAGGAGAGTCATGGAGGTATTGAGGAGAAGTTGGAGGATCAGGAGAGTCGTGGATGTCTGTGGAGAAGTTAGAGGATCAGGAGAGTCTTGGAGGTCTGAGGAGAAGTTAGAGGATCAGGAGAGCCTTGGAGGTCTGAGGAAAAGTTAGAGGATCAGGAATGTTCTGGAGGTCTGAGGAGAAGTTAGAGGAACAGGAGAAATTAGAGGATCAGGGGAGCCTTGGAGGTCTTGAGGAGAATTTAGAGGATCAGGAGAAGTTAGAGGATCAGAGAAGTTGTGGAGGTCAGAGGAGAAGTCAGAGGATCAGGAGAGTCATGGAGGTCTTGAGGAGAAGTTGGAGGATCAGGAGAGTTGGAGGATCAGGAGAGTTGTGGAGGTCTTGAGGAGAAGTTAGAGGTTCAGGAGAGTTAGAGGATCAGGAGAGTCGTGGAGGTCTGAGGAGAAGTTGGAGGACCAGAAGAGTTGGAGGATCAGGAGGGTCCTGGAGGTCTGAGGAGAAGTCAGAGGATCAGGAGAGTCATGGAGGTCTGAGGAGAAGTTAGAGGATCAGGAGAGTCGTGGAGCTCTTGAGGAGAAGTTGGAGGATCAGGAGAGTTGGAGTATCAGGAGAGTCGTGGAGGTCTGAGGAGAAGTTAGAGGATCAGGAGAGTCATGGAGGTCTTGAGGAGAAGTTAGAGGATCAGGAGAGTCATGGAGGTCTGAGAAGAAGTCAGAGGATCAGGAGATTCGTGGAGGTCAGAGGACAAGTTAGAGGATCAGGAGAGTCAGGGAGGTCTTGAGGAGTAGTTGGAGGATCAGGAGAGTTGGAGGATCAGGAGAGTCATGGAGGTCAGAGGAGAAGTTAGAGGATCAGGAGAGTCAGAGGATCGGGAGAGTCGAGGAGGTCAGACGAGAAGTTAGAGGATCAGGAGAGTCGTGGAGGTCAGAGGAGAAGTTAGAGGATCAGTAGAGTTAGAGGATCAGGAGATTCGTGGAGGTCAGAGGAGAAGTTAGAGGATCAGGAGAAGTTAGAGGATCAGGGGAGTGTTTGAGGTCAGAGGAGAAGTCTGAGGATCAGGAGAGTCGTGGAGGCCTTGAGGAGAAGGTAGAGGAGCAGGAGAGTTGGAGGATCAGGAGAGTCATGGAGGTCTGAGGAGAAAATAGAAGATCAGGAGAGCTGGAGGATCAGGAGAGTGCTGGAGGTCTGAGGAGAAGTCTGAGAGTTAGAGCCTCAGGAGTGTCATGGAGGTCTTGCGGAGAAGTTAGAGGATCAGGAGAGTTGTGGAGGTCAGAGGAGAAGTTAGAGGATCAGGAGAGTTGTGAAGGTCAGAGGAGAAGTTAGAGGATCAGGAGAGTTGGAGGATCAGGAGAGTCGTGGATGTCTGAGGAGAAGTCAGAGGATCAGGAGAGTTGGAGAATCAGGACGTTCGTGGAGGTCATGAGGAGAATTTAGAGGATCAGGAGAGTCATGGAGGTCTTGAGGAGAAGTTGGAGGATCAGGAGAGTCGTGGATGTCTGTGGAGAAGTTAGAGGATCAGGAGAGTCTTGGAGGTCTGAGGAGAAGTTAGAGGATCAGGAGAGCCTTGGAGGTCTGAGGAAAAGTTAGAGGATCAGGAATGTTCTGGAGGTCTGAGGAGAAGTTAGAGGATCAGGAGAAATTAGAGGATCAGGGGAGTCTTGGAGGTCTTGAGGAGAATTTAGAGGATCAGGAGAAGTTAGAGGATCAGGGAAGTTGTGGAGGTCAGAGGAGAAGTCAGAGGATCAGGAGAGTCATGGAGGTCTTGAGGAGAAGTTGGAGGATCAGGAGAGTTGGAGGATCAGGAGAGTTGTGGAGGTCTTGAGGAGAAGTTAGAGGTTCAGGAGAGTTAGAGGATCAGGAGAGTCGTGGAGGTCTGAGGAGAAGTTGGAGGATCAGAAGAGTTGGAGGATCAGGGGAGTCCTGGAGGTCTGAGGAGAAGTCAGAGGATCAGGAGAGTCATGGAGGTCTGAGGAGAAGTTAGAGGATCACGAGAGTCGTGGAGCTCTTGAGGAGAAGTTGGAGGGAATCAGGAGAGTTGGAGTATCAGGAGAGTCGTGGAGGTCTGAGTAGAAGTTAGAGGATCAGGAGAGTCATGGAGGTCTTGAGGAGAAGTTGGAGGATCAGGAGAGTCGTGGAGGATCAGAAGAGTCGTGGAAGTTTGAGGAGAAGTTGGAGGATCAGGAGAAATTAGAGGATATGGGGAGTCTTGGAGGTCTTGAGGAGAAGTTAGAGGATCAGGAGAAGTTAGAGGATCAGGGAAGTTGTGGAGGTCAGAGGAGATGTCAGAGTATCAGGAGAGTCATGGAGGTCTGAGGAGAAGTTGGAGGATCAGGAGAAATTAGAGGATATGGGGAGTCTTGGAGGTCTTGAGGAGAAGTTAGAGGATCAGGGAAGTTGTGGAGGTCAGAGGAGAAGTCAGAAGATCAGGAGAGTCTTGGCGGTCAGAGGAGAAGTCAGAGGATCTGGAAAGTTTTGGAGGTCAGAGGAGAAGTTGGAGGATCAGGAGAGTTGTGGAGAATCAGGAGAGTCGTGGAGGTCGGAGGGGAAGTTAGAGGACCAGGAGAGTCGTGGAGGTCATAGGAAAAGGTAGAGGATCAGGTGAGTTAGAGGATCAGGACATTTGTGGAGGTCTGAGGAGAAGTTAGATGATCAGGAGAGTTGGAGGACCAGGAGAGTCGTGGAGGTCTGAGGAGAAGTCAGAGGATCAGGAGAGTTGTGGAGGTCAGAGGAGAAGTTAGAGGATCAGGAGAGTTGGACTATTAGGAGAGATGTGGAGGTCAAGGGGGAAGTTAGAGGATCAGGAGAGTTGGAGGATCAGGAGAGTCATGGAGGTCTGAGGAGAAGTTAGAGGATCAGGAGAGTCTTGGAGGTCTGAGGAAAAGTTAGAGGATCAGGAATGTTCTGGAGGTCTGAGGAGAAGTTAGAGGATCAGGAGAAATTAGAGTATCAGGGGAGTCTTGGAGGTCTTGAGGAGAAGTTAGAGGATCAGGAGAAGTTAGAGGATCAGGGAAGTTGTGGAGGTCAGAGGAGAAGTCAGAGGATCAGGAGAGTCATAGAGGTTTTGAGGAGAAGTTGGAGGATCAGGAGAGTTGTGGAGGTCTTGAGGAGAAGTTAGAGGTTCAGGAGAGTTAGAGGATCAGGAGAGTCGTGGAGGTCTGAGGAGAAGTTAGAGGATCAGGAGAGCTGGGAGATCAGGAGAGTCCTGGAGGTCTAAAGAGAAGTCAGAGGATCAGGAGAGTCATGGAGGTCTTGAGTAGAAGTTATAGGATCAGGAGAGTCGTGGAGGTCAGAGGAGAAGTCTGAGAGTTAGAGCATTAGGAGAGTCATGGAGGTCTTGCGGAGAAGTTAGAGGATCAGGAGAGTCATGGAGGTCTGAGGAGAAGTTAGAGGATCAGGAGAGTTGGAGGATCAGGAGAGTCGTAGATGTCTGAGGAGAAGTCAGAGGATCAGGAGAGTTGGAGGATCAGGACATTCGTGGAGGTCTTGAGGAGAAGTTGGAGGATCAGGAGAGTTGGAGGATCAGAAGAGTTGTGGAATCTGAGGAGAAGTCTGAGGATCAGGAGAGTCAGAGGATCAGGAGAGTCGTCGAGGTCAGAGGAGAAGTTAGAAGATCAGGAGAGTTGTGGAGGTCAGAGGAGAAGTTAGAGGATCAGGTGAGTTAGAGGATCAGCAGATTCGTGGAGGTCAGAGGAGAAGTTAGAGGATCAGGAGAAGTTAGAGGATCAGGGAAGTTGTGGAGGTCAGAGGAGAAGTCAGAAGATCAGGAGAGCCGTGGAGGTCAGCGGAGTAGTCAGAGGATTTGGAGAGTTGAGGAGGTCAGAGGAGAAGTTAGAGGATCATCAGAGTCGTGGAGGATCAGGAGAGTCGTGGAGGTCGGAGGGGAAGTTAGAGGATCAGGAGAGTCATGGAGGTAAGAGGAGAAGGTAGAGGATCAGGTGAGTTAGAGGATCAGGACATTTGTGGAGGTCTGAGGAGAAGTTAGACGATCAGGAGAGTTGGAGGACCAGGAGAGTCGTGGGAGGAGAGGAGAAGTTAGAGGATCAGAAGAGTTGTGGAGGTCAGAGGAGAAGTTAGAGGATCAGGAGAGGTAGAGGATCAGGAGAGTCGTGGAGGTCTTGAGGAGAAGTTAGAGGTTCAGGAGAGTTAGAGGATCAGGAGAGTCGTGGAGGTCAGAGGAGAAGTTAGAGGATCTGGAGAGTTGTGGAGGTCATAGGAGAAGTTAGAGGATCAGGTGAGTTAGAGGATCAGCAGATTCGTGGAGGTCAGAGGAGAAGTTAGAGGATCAGGAGAAGTTAGAGGATCAGGGGAGTCTTGGAGGTCAGAGGAGAAGTCAGAGGATCAGGAGAGTCGTGGAGGTCAGAGTAGAAGTCTGAGAGTTAGAGCATTAGGAGAGTCATGGAGGTCTTGCGGAGAAGTTAGAGGATCAGGAGAGTCATGGAGGTCTGAGGAGAAGTTAGAGGATCAGGAGAGTTGGAGGATCAGGAGAGTCGTAGATGTCTGAGGAGAAGTCAGAGGATCAGGAGAGTTGGAGAATCAGGACATTCGTGGAGGTCTTGAGGAGAAGTTGGAGGATCAGGAGAGTTGGAGGATCAGAAGAGTTGTGGGATCTGAGGAGAAGTCTGAGGATCAGGAGAGTCAGAGGATCAGGAGAGTCGTCGAGGTCAGAGGAGAAGTTAGAAGATCAGGAGAGTTGTGGAGGTCAGAGGAGAAGTTAGAGGATCATGTGAGTTAGAGGATCAGCAGATTCGTGGAGGTCAGAGGAGAAGTTAGAGGATCAGGAGAAGTTAGAGGATCAGGGAAGTTGTGGAGGTCAGAGGAGAAGTCAGAAGATCAGGAGAGTAGTGGAGGTCAGCGGAGAAGTCAGAGGATTTGGAGAGTTGAGGAGGTCAGAGGAGAAGTTAGAGGATCAGCAGAGTCGTGGAGGATTAGGAGAGTCGTGGAGGTCGGAGGGGAAGTTAGAGGATCAGGAGAGTCGTGGAGGTCAGAGGAGAAGGTAGAGGATCAGGTGAGTTAGAGGATCAGGACATTTGTGGAGGTCTGAGGAGAAGTTAGACGATCAGGAGAGTTGGAGGACCAGGAGAGTCGTGGAGGTCAGAGGAGAAGTCAGAGGATCAGGAGAGTCTTGGAGGTCTGAGGAGAAGTTAGAGGATCAGGAGAGGTAGAGGATCAGGAGAGTCGTGGAGGTCTTGAGGAGAAGTTAGAGGTTCAGGAGAGTTAGAGGATCAGGAGAGTCGTGGAGGTCTTGAGGAGAAGTTAGAGGATCAGGAGAGTTGGAGGATCAGGAGAGTCGTGGAGGTCTGAGGAGAAGTTAGAGGATCAGGAGAGTCATGGAGGTATTGAGGAGAAGTTGGAGGATCAGGAGAGTCGTGGATGTCTGTGGAGAAGTTAGAGGATCAGGAGAGTCTTGGAGGTCTGAGGAGAAGTTAGAGGATCAGGAGAGCCTTGGAGGTCTGAGGAAAAGTTAGAGGATCAGGAATGTTCTGGAGGTCTGAGGAGAAGTTAGAGGATCAGGAGAAATTAGAGGATCAGGGGAGCCTTGGAGGTCTTGAGGAGAATTTAGAGGATCAGGAGAAGTTAGAGGATCAGGGAAGTTGTGGAGGTCAGAGGAGAAGTCAGAGGATCAGGAGAGTCATGGAGGTCTTGAGGAGAAGTTGGAGGATCAGGAGAGTTGGAGGATCAGGAGAGTTGTGGAGGTCTTGAGGAGAAGTTAGAGGTTCAGGAGAGTTAGAGGATCAGGAGAGTCGTGGAGGTCTGAGGAGAAGTTGGAGGATCAGAAGAGTTGGAGGATCAGGAGAGTCCTGGAGGTCTGAGGAGAAGTCAGAGGATCAGGAGAGTCATGGAGGTCTGAGGAGAAGTTAGAGGATCAGGAGAGTCGTGGAGCTCTTGAGGAGAAGTTGGAGGATCAGGAGAGTTGGAGTATCAGGAGAGTCGTGGAGGTCTGAGGAGAAGTTAGAGGATCAGGAGAGTCATGGAGGTCTTGAGGAGAAGTTAGAGGATCAGGAGAGTCATGGAGGTCTGAGAAGAAGTCAGAGGATCAGGAGATTCGTGGAGGTCAGAGGACAAGTTAGAGGATCAGGAGAGTCAGGGAGGTCTGAGGAAAAGTTAGAGGATCAGGAATGTTCTGGAGGTCTGAGGAGAAGTTAGGGGATCAGGAGAAATTAGAGGATCAGGGGAGTCTTGGAGGTCTTGAGGAGAAGTTAGAGGATCAGGAGAAGTTAGAGGATCAGGGAAGTTGTGGAGGTCAGAGGAGAAGTCAGAGGATCAGGAGAGTCATGGAGGTCTTGAGGAGAAGTTGGAGGATCAGGAGAGTTGGAGGATCAGGAGAGTTGTGGAGGTCTTGAGGTGAAGTTAGAGGTTCAGGGGAGTTAGAGGATCAGGAGAGTCGTGGAGGTCTGAGGAGAAGTTGGAGGATCAGGAGAGTTGGAGGATCAGGAGAGTCCTGGAGGTCTGAGGAGAAGTCAGAGGATCAGGAGAGTCATGGAGGTCTGAGGAGAAGTTAGAGGATCAGGAGAGTCGTGGAGCTCTTGAGGAGAAGTTGGAGGATCAGGGAAGTTGTGGAGGTCAGAGGAGAAGTCAGAAGATCAGGAGAGTCGTGGAGGTCAGAGGAGAAGTCAGAGGATCTGGAAAGTTGTGGAGGTCAGAGGAGAAGTTGGATGGATCAATAGAGTCGTGGAGGATCAGGAGAGTCGTGGAGGTCGGAGGGGAAGTTAGAGGATCAGGAGAGTCGTGGAGGTCAGAGGAGAAGGTAGAGGATCAGGTGAGTTAGAGGATCAGGACATTTGTGGAGGTCTGAGGAGAAGTTAGATGATCAGGAGAGTTGGAGGACCAGGAGAGTCGTGGAGGTCAGAGGAGAAGTCAGAGGATCAGGAGAGTTGTGGAGGTCAGAGGAGAAGTTAGAGGATCAGGAGAGTTGGACTATTAGGAGAGTTGTGGAGGTCAGAGGGGAAGTCAGAGGATCAGGAGAGTTGGAGGATCAGGAGAGTCATGGAGGTCTGAGGAGAAGTTAGAGGATCAGGAGAGTCTTGGAGGTCTGAGGAAAAGTTAAAGGATCAGGAATGTTCTGGAGGTCTGAGGAGAAGTTAGAGGATCAGGAGAAATTAGAGTATCAGGGGATTCTTAGAGGTCTTGAGGAGAAGTTAGAGGATCAGGAGAAACTAGAGGATCAGGGAAGTTGTGGAGGTCAGAGGAGAAGTCAGAGGATCAGGAGAGTCATAGAGGTCTTGAGGAGAAGTTGGAGGATCAGGAGAGTTGGAGGATCAGGAGAGTTGTGGAGGTCTTGAGGAGAAGTTAGAGGTTCAGTAGAATTAGAGGATCAGGAGAGTCGTGGAGGTCTGAGGAGAAGTTAGAGGATCAGGAGAGCTGGAGGATCAGGAGAGTCCTGGAGGTCTAAAGAGAAGTCAGAGGATCAGGAGAGTCATGGAGGTCTTGAGGAGAAGTTAGAGGATCAGGAGAGTCGTGGAGCTCTTGAGGAGAAGTTGGAGGATCAGGAGTTGGAGTATCAGGAGAGTCGTGGAGGTCTGAGGAGAAGTTAGAGGATCAGGAGAGTCATGGAGGATCAGGAGAGTCGTGGAGGTCTGAGGAGAAGTTGTAGGATCAGGAGAAATTAGAGGATATGGGGAGTCTTGGAGGTCTTGAGGAGAAGTTAGAGGATCAGGAGAAGTTAGAGGATCAGGGAAGTTGTGGAGGTCAGAGGAGATGTCAGAGGATCAGGAGAGTCATGGAGGTCTGAGGAGAAGTTGGAGGATCAGGAGAGTTGGAGAATCAGGAGAGTTGGGGAGGTCTTGAGGAGAAGTTAGAGGTTCAGGAGAGTTGGAGGATCAGGGAAGTTGTGGAGCTCAGAGGAGATGTCAGAGGATCAGGAGAGTCATGGAGGATCAGGAGAGTTGGAGGATCAGGAGAGTCTTGGAGGCCAGAGGAAAATGGAGGGGGGAGACGTGTGAGCTCTGGAGGAACAGCAGTGTTTTGTATGGGGAGGGAGGGAGTTTGTTTTTCATTTTGTGTGTGCATTTATCATGACTTATCATTTGTGAATCCTCAATTCTGCTTGTGAATTGTTGAAAGTGCGTTTGTGGATCAACCGTTGCATGTGCATTTGATTTTGAGACCAACGGAATGCAGTTCCGAAGAGTTTCACACACACACAAGCCGGCTTCGTCGGCTCTATGCAGTTTAATAAGAGGGAAACACTTTCAAGAGCAGCAACGCACTACGAGTTAGAAATGAATCTGGTCCACCAGTAGTAACTTCTGGCCCTTACCGTGAGCTGGAAAATGTCTTTTTTATATGTATAGTATTTACTTATTTTTCTTAACCCTATAATGAGCTACATAAATATGCCCCTTCTAATGAGTCATATATGACCCGCATTAATTTCTATGGCTATTTAATGCTGGCTAAGTTTATCTTTGTTCCATCTTTTTAAATCAATTCTTTTTTTTGATTAAGTATGACAACTTGTCTTTGAGTATCCTGTTTTTAATTACTACATGTCCTTATTTTCATTTTCCCCTTTTCATTCTATAAACAGAACTAGTTTTTATATTAAGATGTATGGAGTTAGAATCATGACAAAATGTCACAAACATACAAAACATGTACTCATGCTCAACGATTCACAAACATACTCAGCGAGGTTAGCAAATACAAAACATCATTCACAAACTAATGCATTTTGTTTTGCAAATAAGAAACATACCCATCAAACACATACATCATGCTTCAGAAATAAATAAAAAATTACAAAAAATATTCTTCAGGTACAAAAAACAATTCTACAACTACAAAAAACTGTCACGAGACCTTTGGCACAAATTTTCCACCTAGCAGATCCACACACAAATGCACTCTGATCCACACACACGCCAGCAAAGTTTCTAAGCAATGTCCTGCAATGTACACTCCATAGCAGCAGGTGGCGCTGTTGATACAATTTAAGGCTGCCGATTAGGCTAACTTCACTTTTCATTCTGTTTCTAACTTAATTAAATTAAACTATGTCCACACATAACGTTAATAACTTGATACATCTTGGTCTTAAGATGGACTTTTGAGGAGAAGACGGCCTTAGTCCACACACATTTGTCTTGGCACCGTCTGAGGAGTCGTGTTAAGTTACTGCAGACAAAACAAACGCCCTGCTTTCACTTCTTCACATTGAATGGTTTGATACAACTTAACAGGAGGCTTTTATTGTGAAAAGTTTGCAGGAAGTGAAATGCGATCATTAGCGCAAACATTTTCTTAGCGGCCCTGCTAATTCCTTTATGAAATTAGGTGAAGACGTGGAGATATTAAGCGCTGATTTGTTCATGTAGCAGTTGTAAATACAACAGGAGGTTAAAGTGTGAGCAGAAACAGCCACAGTGGGGGTTTTATACTGCAAACAAACCAGCTCAAAAATGACCCATGTGTAATTTATAATTTAAATCTTGTAATAATAATTTGTTTCAAGTCTTTTCTTTAGCAGTGAGCGGGGCCAAACACTTGTGCAGTCAATACTTATGACATGTTTATTTGTCATTTTGTCACACATACAGAAATAACAGGTAACGGATAACACGGCTACTGAACTGTACTTTTGTTTGATTACTGATAACTGCTGAATTCTGTTCCGACTGTATTCAACTGAACACAATCATATGGAGAGCTGTTTGGGCATGAAATTGATACTGGTGATATCAACCATAGCTAAGCTCTACTATTACTTGAATTTTGAGCACATGTTCTCAATTTATGTCAACTTGTGCGCTAGTAGACTTTACCAGTAAATGAAAATGTGTCACTTGTAGTACTAGTGAAAAAAAGTGTCACTATTAGTACTAGTGAAGCAAAAGTGTCACAATTACAACTAGTAGATCAAAAAATGGTCACTAGTAAAACTAATAGACTGTGTTCAGGTCTACTTGTACTACTAGTAGACTTAAAAATGTTCACTAATAGGCCCACTACTAGTAAGCCTTATATGGTAATAGGGGAGAGGAAAAGCAAATTAAGCTTCCCATTGGCTTTCTAAAATATTACAACTAATCAGGGTGCTGGATTTGGTTATAATCCCTCATACCTTATTTGCATTAGGTCTACTAGTACTACTAGTTCATCCAGTAGTACTAGTAAACAAAAATTTTGTTTTGCTAGTAAAGGTTTGGGGCCCACTAGTTTTCCAGTATACCTTACTAGTAAAGCAAAATTGCCAGTTAGTAAATAGTTTTGTGTTACTAGGACTACTAGTAAAGCTTTGACTTTTTACTAGTAACACTTTTTAAGTCGTATTGCTATTGGTTGTAATGTTTTTGAAAGCCAACAGGAAGTCTGAATTTGCTTGTCCCCATTCCCTTATTAGCATATAAGGCTTACTAGTGGTAGTAGTTAACATTTTAAGTTTACTAGTAGTACTAGTAGACTTAAAACAGTTTACTAGTAGTGATTTTTTCAATGTATTAGTAGTACTTCTTACATTTTTGCTCCACTAGTAAAGTCTGCTCGCCCACTAGTTGACCAAAATTGAGTACATGTACTCCAAATTCAGTACTATTGTTGATATCACTGATATCAATTTTTTGCTAGCAGCCTAGTGATCAAGTTAGTTTAGTAGATAGCTCACTTTAAAGGTTAGTAACTAAATTAGAATCAGCTAACTGTAATGGATTATGTCAACAGCTTACTTCCAGCTACTACTTTTAACTCTCTAATAAAAAAAATGTATTCTCTCTCTGAAGGTACCTAAACCTTACTACAGTTATCTTACAGAATTGTCATCTAATTTTTCTAAGGTAAGGTTGGAACAATCATAAAAAATAAATAAATAAAAATACTTACATCGACTAGTTCCCCACAAAGTACTTTTATGCATGTGGGTCAGTTCTGACCCATGTGTGTAAACTTGATGCAGAAATACAAAAGGTGTGACTGTTCATACATCAAGGAAAGGAAAATAAAAATGAGGATTTGTGCGTAACAATAACAAGTAATTTAGTGCATACTTCTAATATTTACAGATAAAATACATTTATTTTAAAGATTTATCACAGAAACACTCAGTCATACATGAAATAATACAGGAAGTGGATATGGGTAATTTTTGACCCATGTTGCGCATTAGAGGGGTAGTGATAAAAAAGGTGTTTTACTCAAAAAGTAAGAAGGAGTAAAATAAAATAAGGATATAAGATGATGAAAAACAAGTTAACTGAAGAATACCTAGAAGACTGAATGATGAATTTAATTAATTGCAAATATATCGACGATAAAAACTCAGCCGGGTCACTTTTGACTGATTTTGCGCATCAAAGGTTTAACAAAACTTTGACGATCATTAACAGATGAACGTAAACGCCTCAGGCGCAGCATCGCTGCAGACAGCTGACACCTCCTCCTGCTACTTGGGTAAAGTTGGAATGTAAGGCTAAAATAATACAACAGAGGTAAACATTGAATTGGCAAATATAGAAATGCCTGAAAGGCAATAGAGAAAAACTTAGCACTGGGACATTGAATAGCAAGTTATAGAAGCATGCAGAAATGTTTTTATTCAGAGCCAATAGGGGAGACCGGGGACAATTGTAACACTTTTTGTTTGAGCAAGTGTAACTCAGTTGTTGTTTGTGCTGGAGATCTCAGATTGTGACATGTAGTACCCATATTTGTCTGCTATAAGATACATTCACTTGTACTTTTAATACACCATCACAGTTTAAGTAAATTATTGTCAAATACAAAGTGGTATGCTCTTATAACCTACCCCGGTACTGGGGTAAGTTGTAACACTACTAGGGGATGGTTATAACACTTAAATTGTTATACTTAAAAAAGATCCACACTAATAATTATATGCAAGAACTTTAATGAATTATAAAGAAGGAACAATATAAATCTAAAAATACAAAAATAATGATAAATTAAAGCTGCAAGCAGCATTGGACGGGTCCTCGCTCGCAGGTCCCTCATGCCCATTTGACCTCCATTTTCAGGGTTTCATTCCTTTTTGACCCGCTGACCTGCTCAAAGGTTGACAAATTTTTTTGTTTTCCTGCTCCTCAAGGTTGGTCCTCCCTTCGGGAGGACATTTACTTCCAGATCTTAGTTTTACCTGTTTGGTATCTGTTTGTGTTTTAGAGCTATTACAGTTGAAGTGATGTATTTCTTGCTCCTCCTCAGTCTTTCTAAAGGATGTGTGTTACACATTCCATTTCCCCCCTTCAGTGAGTCACATGACCAGCTGCTGCCAATCAGTGAGTGAATGACATCATCTGCTGCTGTCATTACATTCAAACTGCAGCAGTACAGCAGAGCAGCAGAACAACAACCAAAACTCTAGAAACATTTCCTCACCATTGCCACAGTTTGGACCAAATCTCTCTACAAGTTATATTTGTGAACTGGAAATTTTGTCAGGATTCCATCCGTGTATTTTTTAAAGCTGTAGGACTTTTACTTTTTTCTCTAGGGGCCATTGTTCTACAAGTTTTCCGGAGCTGTATTTTCATTCCCCATTCATTTCAATGGGAGGAGCTGGGAGGCCTTCTTTGGGGTTCACCAACTTTGAGGGCTTGTCATTCGGAAACCGTTTGAGATAATAAGAATTCCTACATAACTTTTGATCAGCATGGCCTCCTCTGTGATCTGTCCGGGTTTCAAGCTGATACCATTTGCGGCCTCGGAGGAGATAATTTTTTTCTGGAGAGTAGTAATTTTACTTTGAAAGGCAAAATGCCGACTTCCTGTTTGAGATAGGTCAGGGGTGTCAGCGCGTGATTTTTGGGTCTTGATGAGACGAACGTTTAGGCGTTGGTTTGATCTCTCTACGACATTCCTTGTTGCCGTGGCAACCATTTTTATGCTGTATTTTGCACCTTGGTGGCGCTAGAGAGCACATTTTGTTATTTTTTGTGTTGATTTTTTCGTTTTCTGAAATTTTGTACACCATGGGGCCTGTGTGTCGGTTTTGGCATGGCTATGAGCCTGTTAAGGGTGTGAAATCACAGTGAGAAGTGGGGATGATCCGGTGAGCTCTTATTTTGAAATCCAAATTGCCGGCTTCCTGTTTGAGATAGGTCAAGCGTGTCAGCGCGTGATTTTTGGGTCTTGATGAGACGAACGTTTAGGCGTTGGTTTGATCTCTCTACGACATTCCTGCTGGCCGTGAGGGCCGTTTTAGTGTGCCTAGGTGGCGCTAGAGAGCTCATTTTGGCATGTTGGGGGTTAATTTTTTGATTTTATAAAATTTTTCGCCGATTCTGAGGGGCGTGCCAAATTTGGTGAGTTTTTGAGCGTGTTCAGGGGGTCAAATTAAGGTTTATTTGCCCCCTAAGGTTAATAATAATAAGAAGAAAGAAACGATACAAAAACAATAGGGTCCTTGCCCTTCGGGCAAGGACCTCTCTAGCTTCAGCTAGAGAGGTCCTTTCCCTGTGGGCGAGGACCCTAAAAATAACTAAAAAGTGCAAGTTAAATACAATAAAAACAAATACTATAAAATAAATCAATATATAAAACACAAAATAAATAAAATAGGAACAATCAAAAAACCACTTTTGAACCTATTAACCATGTAAACTTCCATTTTGTTTAGTCAGACAGGCAATTGTGGCAAATGTACCTGTCCTTGTCTGGGGTGGAGGCTTCATGGGCCCAAAATCTATATTGCTGACATCTGATCCACTCTTCCTTTGGCCGTGAATTATCAAAGTGCTCCAAGCACACAATGCAGATGTTTTCGTCATCTGAGGAGTCAGCATCTTCTGTGTCATCATGCCTGGGCCTTTCTTTTGCTGCTATCTTCTTGCTTGCAATATTCTTCTTTTGCCCGTGATAGTTGATTTTTTTTGCACTGCTTCTCTTCTTTTCTTCCTCTTTCTGGTTGTGTTGCTTTTTGGACTGATTCTCTTCTTTTCTTCCTCTTCTCGTGCCTGTTTCACTGGTGTGTCTGTGAGGACTTCTGACTGTAATTTCTTTCTTTTTTCACAAGGATTAATCCTGGCTCCTGCTTTAGGAAATGGACGGAGAGCAGATGGACTGAAAACTTGGGCTTCCAGGTTAGCTGAGGTTGAAGCTTCAGCTGCTTGGGTAGTTGAGGTGGAGGCATGGCCTGGTTGGTGGGCTGAGGTAGAAGCCTGGTCTGGTTGGCCTGAGGTGGAGGCATGGCCTGGTTGGTGAGCTGAGGTGGAGGGTATGGTAGATGGATCAGGCCTGTCTGTGATCTGCGAAGGCGCAAAATCACAGTCTTGAAAAATTTCTGGGTTAAAAGGCCATATTCCTGTACATTGAAATCCAGCTTGTATGTTGTTTGGAGTCGCAGCAAGTGGGAACGCAATGTTAACCAGACTGTTGAATGTTGTAGATGGTCATGGTTTTAGCAGGATTCATCCTCATCCATGCATCGCTGGCTGTGTTGATCATTTTTTTTAAAAGGTCCATACACGCTACGATCCAGGGGTTGCAATTTGTGACTACATTGTGTTGGAAATGTAAGAAGGATAATGCCATTTTCTTTGGAGTACTTTACTGCCTGCACGGTTATGTGTGAGCTGTGGTTATCTAACAATAGCAAAGCTTTCCTTTGAGGAGTGACCTTTGTATGCTTCACAAAATGTTTCAAGAAAACAAGAAACTCCTCCTACATCCAACACTGCCCGGTGGTCCACCAGCTAAGAAATGTAGGACTGTAGGGACACCTGTCTCATCGACATTCCAGATATCATTTCCATCCAACCTGTGCTTCTCAATGACATCTCCAAGCTTCTTGAAAAATCTCTCCACGTTTGTGCAATTGAAGCTTGTGGCCCGAGACAAGCTGGTTGGCTGTGCACTTCTGATGGACAGATCAGGATGACATTTCATGAAGCTTGAAAACCAGTCTTGGCCTGCCATGGAGTTCTTAGCCCAGGACTGGGGGTGCTTGCAGTTGTATTGAACTGCCAACTGGTAGGCAAACTTCCTGACCTAAGACATCAGAAATACACATTATCAACTATTCATTTGCCATTAATTTTTTTTACTGTTTCTCTTTGTCTGTATTATTGCAAAAGCACTTAAACATCTTGTTACCTCTCGTGGGTTTAATCCATAGTACATGTCAGCAGCTTCTTTTAAGTAGTCTGCCACGAGTCCCTCCTGTTCCTCACTGAACACCTTCTGGCTACTACTGTAGCCTACATGGGGTTTCTCGCTGTTACCCTCTTCTCTAAGCTTCTCTGAAGCTTTACAGTACCTGTATAAGGTAGCATGACAGATGTTGTGGGCCTTAGCGACTCGTCTCACAGATGTTCCTTCCTTCACTTCAGCTGCTGCCCTCTGTAGAACTTCTGCAGGGACACCCCTGTCTGTTTTGCGGTTCCTCTGCCTAGGCATGCTGTAAAAAGGAGACGAGCATAAAATGTCAACATAAGGGGACAGTTGTAACACTTTTTAAAAACTGTTACAATCATCCCCGACCCAGGCAGCCATGAAAAAGCTAACCATTTTTAGCATTTAGCTTGAAAGCTAGCACTAATGCAACACATCAAATTAAACTAGAGAAACTATTAATTGCACTTATGTAAGTGAAACAACTGTATCTGCAACACAATGGACACTATGCAAAAAATATTTCAGTCAGTCAACTCACGTTTAAATTTGTTTATTGTAGCTGCAAATACATGTTATAGGTTTGGCGCCCAGGCTCCGGTTTCATCACTCCCTGCAGAAAGGTTTACATGAAGGCATGGAGGAGTGATGAGCAAAACATACAGAACACCTCGGAGCCTGCAGGTGGATGCTGGGGTGGCGGTGGGGGTGAAAGAACACGCAGCAAGTCAGTGTAGGGCAGCAGAGTCGTTGCAGGGCAGAGGGAGAGATGGGAAAACTCCCAGTTTAAATATACCGCCAAATTAAGAGGGGAAGAGTGTGATTGGAGGATGTTTGAGAGGAGTGAGACATGTGACATATGAGGATGTTTGAGAGGAGTGAGACATGTGACATATGAGGATGGTTGAGAGGAGTGAGACATGTGACATATGAGGATGGTTGAGAGGAGTGAGACATGTGACATATGAGGATGTTTGAGAGGAGTGAGACATGTGACATATGAGGATGGTTGAGAGGAGTGAGACATGTGACATATGAGGATGGTTGAGAGGAGTGAGACATGTGACATATGCATAGCTGAGCAGCTCGAGTTGTCTGCCTGAACTAGCTCGCAGGCGTCGCTCCATTTCAGTCAGTCAACTCACGTTTAAATTTGTTTATTGTAGCTGCAAATACATGTTATAGGTTTGGCGCCCAGGCTCCGGTTTCATCACTCCCTGCAGAAAGGTTTACATGAAGGCATGGAGGAGTGATGAGCAAAACATACTGAACACCCCCAAAACTTAAACCATTGGAGCCTGGAGCTGCTGATGAGATCTACTATGTGTAGCCATTCCCCCCAGCGCCTGCTGTTAGAGGAATATACTATCTAGTGAACTACTATGTGTAGCCATTCCCCCCAGCGCCTGCTGTTAGAGGAATATACTATCTAGTGAACTACTATGTGTAGGCCTGGCACCAGCCGCCGTGTGGCCATTCCCCCCAGCTCCTGCTGTTAGAGGAATATACTATCTAGTGAAACTTCAATGTGTAGGCCTGGCACCAGCCGCCGTGTGGCCATTCCCCCCAGCGCCCGCTGTTAGAGGAATATACTATCTAGTGAAAGTACTATGTGTAGGCCTGGCACCAGCCGCCGTGTGGCCATTCCCCCCAGCGCCTGCTGTTAGAGGAATATACTATCTAGTGAAAGTACTATGTGTAGGCCTGGCACCAGCCGCCGTGTGGCCATTCCCCCCAGCGCCTGCTGTTAGAGGAATATACTATCTAGTGAAAGTACTATGTGTAGGCCTGGCACCAGCCGCCGTGTGGCCATTCCCCCCAGCGCCCGCTGTTAGAGGAATATACTATCTAGTGAAAGTACTATGTGTAGGCCTGGCACCAGCCGCTGTGTGGCCATTCCCCCCCGCGCCCGCTGTTAGAGGAATATACTATCTAGTGAAAGTACTATGTGTAGGCCTGGCACCAGCCGCCGTGTGGCCATTCCCCCCAGCGCCCGCTGTTAGAGGAATATACTATCTAGTGAAAGTACTATGTGTAGGCCTGGCACCTGCCGCCGTGTGGCCATTCCCCCCAGCGCCCGCTGTTAGAGGAATATACTATCTAGTGAAAGTACTATGTGTAGGCCTGGCACCAGCCGCCGTGTGGCCATTCCCCCCAGCGCCCGCTGTTAGAGGAATATACTATCTAGTGAAAGTACTATGTGTAGCCATTCCCCCAGCGCCTGCTGTTAGAGGAATATACTATCTAGTGAACTACTATTTGTAGCCATTCCCCCCAGCGCCTGCTGTTAGAGGAAAATACTATCTAGTGGAACTTCAATGTGTAGGCCTGGCACCTGCCGCCATGTGACCATTCCCCCAAGCACATTGGCTGTTAGAGGAATATACTAGAGAATGCAGATCTAAGCATGCTGAATTGATACAAACTGAACCCCAGCACACCACCTGATATGCAATACAGAGTTATGCAGCAAATTGATGCAGTTTTATCTAGAAAAGCACTCAGAGAGCGCAGACCTCCGCCAAGCTGATCCGGATCAGTCCCAACATTTAATCAGTTCTTCCATATCCCATTTCCAACAATTCCTGAAAATTTCATCCAAATCCGTTCAGGACTTTTCAAGATATTTTGAACATAAACAGGCAGGCATAAAGCCTGGCAAAGCATAACCTCCTTGGCGGAGGTAATTAAACATTGAATGCAGGAACTCGTGAACTTTTGAGCAGACAGGATTTCTTCTTTGTGAAGCACCGTAGCGTTGATATGTGGACCAGCGGCCCAAGGACTTATGTGTTGAAGTGGGCAGATGAAGTGCTGCCGTCGTTGCAGCGCCAATCCTCCAGGAGTGAGGGGAATAGAGTCCAGGTGGCAGGCCACAGCTTGAGCAGAGAACACGCAGCTTCGAAGAGAACCAGGATCTGATAAAATTTTGGTTCCTTAGAGAATCAGGAATGGCAGCAGCAGGAGGCAGAAACTGAGAACCCACGGCAGGAACTGGGACTGCAGATCCCAGGGATCTTTGCGGCGTTACGTCGACCAGGAAGACAGCGATTGGTGGAGCCGGCGTAGCTAGGGACGCGGACGAAGAACCCGGGTTGTTGACATGGCGAGCAGAGGATTACGCGTTGCTTTCCAAGGTGTTCAGCCTGGCGTGCATCATGTCCAGCGCCGATTTCACTTCGAGAAGTGAAGACAGGATGGACTCGTCTGTGGAGATGCCGGAATCTGGCTGCTTCGGCTTCTTGGAGGGAGCGCCGAGCTCCGGTTTGGGAGAAGCAGGAAGAAAGGCAGTGCGCTTTTTAGCTGGCGCTTTACCTTTCCCCCCGGAGGACCCCTGGACGCTGTGGCACTGGCAGCCGACCCCGGGGCATCGGTGGAGTTCTGCTGAATCATCAGATAATCGAAAAGCTCTTCATGGCTGAGGCCGCCCGGCGCGGTGATGTTACGTGCGTAAAGCTCTTCATGACTGAGGCCGCCCGGCGCGGTGATGTTACCTGCGTAAAGCTCTTCCGTGATGTGGTACACAGGCCATCCAGCAAGTCGTTTGTGAGTGATACGAGAGCTCTGGCGAGGACGAAGCGGGTCCGATCCATTCCTGGAGCGGACTGAGTCTGGATTTCGGGAATAAGCCCCGCATCCTCTCCTGACAGCTGGGACTCACTCTCTGAATCCGAGACGACAAGAGACATAGCGACCACCAGAGCCAAAGGTAAGATGACAATCGCATGTGAAAGCAGGTGAAAGAACACGCAGCAAGTCAGTGTAGGGCAGCAGAGTCGTTGCAGGGCAGAGGGAGAGATGGGAAAACTCCCAGTTTAAATATACCGCCAAATTGAGAGGGGAAGAGTGTGATTGGAGGATGGTTGAGAGGAGTGAGACATGTGACATATGAGGATGTTTGAGAGGAGTGAGACATGTGACATATGAGGATGTTTGAGAGGAGTGAGACATGTGACATATGAGGATGGTTGAGAGGAGTGAGACATGTGACATATGAGGATGGTTGAGAGGAGTGAGACATGTGACATATGCATAGCTGAGCAGCTCGAGTTGTCTGCCTGAACTAGCTTGCAGGCGTCGCTCCATTTATGGTGAAAATTTTTACTTTCTTACCTGAAAAATTGTTTTCCTTCTCCAAAACAGAGCTTTTACCCTAGGGACATGCGGCTTCACCTGTGAGCTCACTTTGGAAGTGGGCATGGGCTATATTGCTGACATCACCACAGCTCCTTCCTGATTGGTCAAACTGAGAGTGTTACAACTATCCCTGTGTTACAACTGTCCCCGGTCTCCCCTATTCAGGATATCAGACATGATTGAAGAATATTCTCATGTGTCAACACTTCAGTGTTCACTAATGTGCAAAATAAGACTGCCAAAATCTCCCCCAATTTACTGTAATATACAGAGAAAGAGCCTGAGTGGAAATGAGAGAACTGGCAGCAGGTTTCTGGGATCACTGATGGCCCGGTCCACTTTGAATCCTCACTAGAACAATGGCTTCCTGAAGGTCTTGGATGTAACTGTACTCTTTTGTCTCTTTAAAAGTCTACAAACTCAGGCTCTGGGATATTTTTGATTGTTGTCCCGTTGATGCCTTGAAAGAGAAAAGCAATTATTGTACAGTTGTTACTTTCACATCTGTTTAATTTGTAGTTGTGACAATCTGTCTGATTGTAGGGCAGCTAATGAAGCAAATACTAAAATACTGTGAAAAGTATAGAAACGGTGGTCATGTTTGACCCAACAAAAAAAAGCTCTGAATGACTCCTTCAGTAAAATGAGTAAGTTCTGCAAATAAAATGTAGTCAAATACCAAGTATTTTGAGGACACTTTCTGGTATATAATGATTAGAAGGATTGTAATGAGTAAACCTGTTTGTGAGATATCAGAAATAATACACTTTGTACACTATTTCATTTATAGTTTTACATAAGCACACTGCATTGTACCAAATTATCATTGAATACAGACTATAATCTTCACACAAATATGACAAGAGTAATAACAGTTTTTTAAGTACTCAGACAGAACAAGCACACAAAGGCAAATTAATGAGAAACTATTATCAGAAACTTTCAGTCCTGCAGACATTTCAGAAAACATACCTGCTGTTGTCTGACTCCTGCAGTGGTGTTGGTGTCTCCTGTCAGGAGTTGATGCTCATCACCTGAGCTGATGCCTGAAATAAATACTGAGGTCAGTGCTGCAGTGAACTGTACAGAATATATAATCCTCAGATAAACCGGGACAGTAAGTTTTCTTTGTTGTCATCTCCAGTGTTACAGAGTAATGGGACATGAGCTAACTTCAGACCATCTGATTGTTGACAGCCTCTGAAGTGTTCAACAGTCTGCATCACCGATATGCTAATGATTATAATATTATCAGATACTAAGGGCGCTTTCACATTAGGCCCACTTGTTTCGAACCGCGGTTCCCCCCCTCCCCCTCCCCCCCACTGGCTTGCATTCACACTTGCAACATTGAACTGTGGCCGGGCCCACTTGCGTATTTACTCTGTTTGAAACAGCAGGGGGCGATATGCACGTAACTGGTAACCAAACCTGCTACGGAGGAGAAGAAGAAGAGGCTACCAGTTGCCTCCTCAGCTCACCGGATCAGATGGTAAACAGTGTCGGTGGGAAAAAGGGGTTCTGACTCCAGTGCATTAGCCTGACTTGTCGGTTTGTGGCCGATGATATTATCAATTGCATCATACCAAAGAAACTTTTCCTATTCATCATTTGAGCTGCTGGACTTATGTAGCGAGTCCTGTGCTCTGTGACACTGCTGCCGGAGCTTCTTTATCTTATCACGGCATTTATCGATGGTCCTGGTATACCCATGTGACAGTAGTTTTTGAGATATGATGACGAAAATTTCCGATTTTTTATGTGTGGAATCCAAATGTTTTTGAATGTCCTCGTTAGCCCAAATTTCAAGTAAGAATTTTACTTCTCCACTGCTCCAAAGTGAACCTTTGGCCGTCACGTTTAAAGAGAGAAGGGACAACCATGATGTCACGCAGCAGCGTCAGCTTTCTGTCCCGTATCCTGGCACGCTTGCATTTACATCTCAACCGAACCGTGCCCGAGTCCTCTCCAATCACACCGGAGACCACCTCCCCAAGTGGGCATGCACACTACCAAAATGAACCGGACTTTGGGCTCAAGTGAGCTTGGATCTGGAACAGGGCGCCTAGTGTGAATGCACCTCAACTCTAATCGATTCTGACTCGTAACATTAGCATGCGAGGCTAACACACATGCTAACAGTAACTGCGTATTTCTAATGTTCAGCTGTGTCAGTGTTGATGCCGTATTGTTGTTGAGAGGCTGAAATGATTTTTGATGAACGTTACAGCGACAGAATAAAACCTCAGCAGCCCAAATGAAGTAACAAACGTTTAAAGGCTTCTTTACTCACCCTCTGACAGCAGCAGAACAGCTCAGTCTGACTTCAGCTTGTTGTTTCCTAAAGTTCAAGCCAACACTAAAAGCCCGTCCAATCTTCTCTCTGGTCCGGCTTCTTGCTCAGTTTTCCCTCCTTTTTCTTTTCTGATCCTCTTCTGTCACAGTCTTCTTTTGTATCATAGCCTCAGCTTTCATTAACTGGGAACACGCATATGTGATCTACCATTCACATCGGCCATTACTTTTCCTAACACTGAACTCAGGTTTGTGCTGTAAAGCACTACGCACTTCTCGTGGTCAAGAGTTAATTAGTGTAAGTGAAGAACCCAAGTGTTTTAAGACCCCCCACTATTAGACAGACTTTAAAACAGTTATTTTAAAGGCGTAAAAGTTACATACCGGGGCTTTAATTTTGTGAATTTTATTTTATTTTTTTATAAAAACATGTTTGTCTAGCTGGACTACCTTGTTCATTTCTGCCTTCACATTTAAATAGAAAAATATTTGCACATAAAATACATTTATTTCAACTTAGTGTTTGAGGGGGTGCAGGTTAAAAGCATCTAAAATGAACTGATTTTTTTTTTCTCTTTTACCACAATTTTCATTTAATTCCAGTATCAAGCAAACAAACTCAGATGATCTCCCTGATCCATCCAAGACATTTAGATTTCTGACACATTATTGCTGCTGGCTTTTAACATTAAACACACAATGCAAGTATTTATGATTCACAATAAAATCAAAGTAAAAAATCTTTCGATGCCAAAAGCCAAAAATGTGCTTTTTCAGAGACTTTTTTTAAGTGCATCTCCAAATCTTTTATTTCCTTCCTATCTGGGTGACCATGCTGTATTTAGGTGTTTCAGCACATTTTTCAGATCAAATATGAAGCTCTTCAGACCTCCATTAGACCAAACAGTGACAAAGGCAAATACTTCACCTCTGTAAACTACTGCTTTCTAGATTTAACTCCTGATCATAATATTAATCTAAAAATTAGAAAAATAAGATGAAGCAAATCTCCAAAAGTTATGTTTGCTCTGTGCATATTTACATTTTTACATGTTCTCATTTTTCAGAAATATAGTAACCAAATAAAACATGTTCACGTGTTTTTCTGCACACTAACATCTAACATTTTGTTGCATCCTGAAAACAAAGGTTCCTTTGAAATCTAAAATATATTTAATCTGAAAAACCCAGAGGGAGTCTTTGTTTTGTGAATTCTGCTCAAACAGCACTAATGTTTGTTTAAGATGAACATGATTAAAGACTTTATTGAGGTAAAGTGTCATGGAGACATGAGTTTTGTCATCATTGGACCCTCCTCCCCGCTGCCTCCTGGTTCTGCCGCGGCGTCTCCTCGTTTCCTCTCGTAGTTAAAAATGATTCATTGTTCAAAGGGACGAGCGGAGCACAAAGGAGCTGCCGCAGAGAGAGACAAAAAGACGGCGTCCATAATGTTTCTGCTGTAAAGAATCAGACGGATCAATGAGACAATCATCGCTGCGTTAGTGCCAACACCACGAGAGCGGGGAGCGCACAGAGGTGGCCCAATTTATTCACTAATCATCGTTATACACACATTCACACACAGTCGACACAAGCCTGCGTGCTCACAAACACACTCTTACACTGATATGTGTGTGTGTGTGTGTGTGTGTAAATCAGGCAGAGTGGCAGGGATGTGGCACCTTCAAACAACCTGATTTTTTTTTTTTATTTTAAACTGGCTTTTCTCCTAAAATCATCAAAATACAGTTTATTATCATGTTTAATGTGCAGGATTTGAAATGTTTGGTTTGAAGGACTGGGGTGGTCCATAAAGGAATGATTGAGTTTGGACTTTTTCAACAATTATAAAACAAATAAATGTTGAGGACTTCATATTTTGATTCACACATTTCCTGCTTTTCTGACATTTTATGGACCAAGCAACAAATCAAATCAATCAGTAACAGCAGCAGATTATTGTGATTAAAGTTTCTATGGTTTGCAGAAGTATATTTGGATTAAAACAAGAAGAGTGCTGATAGTCTGGTGCAGGGACGCTCTGGTTACCATGAGGGCCAAATTGCCACAGACTGACAGATGCCATTAAAGAGAATACAAATACTGTAATTTATCTAAACAATAAAATATCAAGTTGTGATCAGAATGTAAACTCATATTTTCAAACTTAACACCAAACTAAACATTAAATTAAAGTAGGTCAAAGGTTCTTTTTAATGCAATAAACTCACAGTTATGTTTTTATTTTGATTATTCATTTTACAGACATTTTACCAGTGAGTGAGAATAAAAAAAACTCTTTCATCAAGTATGATCAAGGTAATAGTCATGTACATCTTGGTTATTGGTGATTATTTCAGTTCACTTGTTTTACTTTTGTCAAAAAAAAATGTAGGAAGAGGAAAATGTTTTGTTTTTTTTTAGTTTTAGGGCATCTTGTTGACTCTACATCCCTATAACTATGAACACAACCCCCAAAACAACTGTAACAGTTTTATTAAGTTTTAATGACTCCTGGTTGGCTGTGACACCTGACAGAGGAGCGAGTAAACTGAGGGTCAAAGCTGGTGATCAGCAGCTCTGCAGCGAGACACCAAACTGATCCATTCATGTGAGGGAAATTCTCCTTTAAGACAAGAATCTGATGAATTCTGTCTATTTGCAGCAGAGAAAAAAATCCTCTCCAACGTCTCCCTCAAAGCCAGAGTCTACCTCCAAGGTCCTGGTCTACGTGCTCGGCCCCTCAGCCCTTCAGTGGTCAGCAGGTCAGTCACATGTTCTGTTCATGAAACAGGGTCAGAGTTCACGAGGGCCTAGGACACCTTTATCTCTTGGTTTAGAGATGACTCAAATAAACAAAAATCAATAAAGTGGATTATAATCTATTACAGGAAAAATATTAAATAAACTGTAGTGTTTGTGCAGGTGGTCAGTGAACAGCAAATAAGACCAACAATAATCATCATAAATTCATCCTAAAAACTTTAGTGTGCCAGATTTTTTGTCAGAAAGCATTAAAATATTCTTAATTTCTTACAGCTGTATGCACAAAATGGATCACCATAGGTATGTTTATAACTCATCATTAAAACTGGCAGTAAGATAACCATGTAATTATAAATAACCATGAATTATAAATGATCACATCCTTTCTCTAAAACATACCAAACATTCCTGTGTCTCTGTGCAGGCTTCCTTTTTTCAAAATAAACATATGTATCCTTTTTTGGTTAGTTTTTAATTTTATTTTTTAAAAAAAAATTTCCATTATTATTATTATTATTATTATTATTATTATTATTATTATTATTATTATTATTATTGTTTAGCAGTGTTTGGTTTTCTGTATTTCATGAATTGTCTGGAGTGTTTGTGCCCTCCACGTGGTGTTACCTGTATAATGATTTTGTTCTGTTCTGGCTCATCCTAATAAAAAATAAAAGAATCAAAATTATCACTAGGCGTTAAAATTATGATTATGCATTATTATAAGGAAATTATAAAGCATTATAAACATACTGAGCTGGTTTGTGTGCTTCCTGTGTGTATCTTTTTATTTTTAGTATTTTAAGGTTCAATTAGAGATAAGCATTGCTGATGTGCTCAGGCTATAAATGCTGGACTGTGCGACACTATCTGAATTAAAGCTCTGCTTTTAATGAGTTTACATGAAATAAAATAAAATAAAACAAGCTCAGAGGCCTCAGAGCTGTGTCCTGAAGCTTTTGGGGAAATTAAAGAGTCCATATTTCAGTGTGAGGATGTTTCCTCATTATTGTCTCTGTTCATTCATCTCCTTCTCTCCGTGAGTATTTCTGTCTCCTCACATTTTAATGTTTGGTCTGTCACCACCATTAAAAAAAAACAAAAAGTGTGTGAGAGTGTGCTGGCGTCCGGCTGCTGCTGCTGAGAGCGGCTTGTTTGTGGCGGTGAGCCAGAGAGCGACGCTACGAGAGAGAAGACGAGAGGGAGAGGAGGGAGGCGTATCGCTCTCACAAACAGAGAAAAAGAGAGAAGAGGAGGAAGAGGAGGGAGGAAGAACACTCATCCTCCTCCTCTTCGTTTCACCATCAGATTTCTGTCAGTAAATATCTGCTGCCTCAAAACAAAGTCAGTACAGGAAAGTCTCAAACATCGTCTGCGTCTGAAATCACTGAACTCGAGGAGGAGTTTATTCATATGCACTGAGTATTAAATAAAGTGTTTTAGACATCAGGGGAAACAGGTGAGGAGGGAGGGAGAAAGCTCACCTTTGACCCCTCTGTCCAAACAATAACGACTAAATATCACCCAGAGAACTGACTGAAAAGTTTAGTCATTTACCAGTTTTAATAAAAGAAAAAGTAAATTTGCTATAGTTAGACGTACAACTTTACAAATACATTAATAATTTTTTTAAAAGTGGAGTTAGGGAAACTGTCCTCTGGCCAAGTTCATCTGATTTTGCACGTTATATAAATATTCATGACATTAAAAGAGTGAATTTTTGTTTTGTTTTTGCCGGCATTAGCTTGTTAGTCAGTTAGTTTGTTAACAGGATAACTCAAAATGTTCTCAACAGATTTTGATGAAATCCTCAGTGAATGTTGGTCATGGCACAAGGAAGAAGAGAGTCTATGTTGAAGCTGATCAGGATTTGAATCAGGATGTGCATCCAGGATTTTTTTTTAAACTATTTGTTAAATTATGAGAGAGGACAGTTTTCCACATTTGAGCAATAACTTCCTGACAATGTTGGAAATGCCTTAGTGGAGGTTTGTGCTCTTGGAGCACCTCTTGTTATTATATTTTATATAATAAAATTATTCTTTTCTAAAAAGCTTTTCTCTCTTATTTAAAGCATTTTCGTAAAGTCTTAGCTTTGTTTCCCATTTTATTTTTTATTTTTCAGTTGACTAAGAGTACAACAACAACAGCAACATGAAGCACAGCAATAACTAACACATGGGGGGGGGGTAGTGCTGACACTGGTACAGATAACCATGATTAGTGCTGTTTTTAGATATTATGGCAGCAGCAAATCCAATGACTGCATCCCCTGTTTTTTTGACATGCATTATTATTGTTATTATTATTATTATTAAATGTTTTAGTTTGATTTATTCTGATGTTTTATTTGAAGGAGCAGAAAGATGTACAAACTAAATAAATCCACCACTTCTCCATCAGTAGTAAAGTATTCTGCTCCCTCATTGCATCTTATAAAAAAGAATACAGTTATCTTTGCCTAATAAAGGTAAAGAACTTAAAAATAACATTAAAAATACACTCCTAATCTGTACATCATAATAACACTGGTTTGTATTTTTGCATATTTCCATGTTCCCTAACAGAGCCAGAGGACACCCTGGGGTGCTGCGTCACCCTGCAGAGACAGGCTCGTTCGGAATGGGGGCTGAAACTGGAAACGAAGGAGGCCGAGAATTCAAACACAGCGTTTGTTTCTTTAAGATGGTACGCAAAACACGGCAGGTTTCCCATGATGCTCTCTGGTTCCACTCACTTTTTGGGCTGCCAACATGTTTGTGTGATTTAATTACCAGTTAAGGATAATTAATTAACAAAGATGTCTTTACTGAGAGAAATGTTTATTCGAAGTAAATGCATAAATAAAATCTGCAGATGAGTGTGCACGATTTGGCAAGGGGGCTGAAACCGATGAAGGACGAGCTTTGCTGCAAAAATATCGTTGACAGTCTTCCTCTCCTTTGGCCTAAACTCTTCATTTGAGATCAATAATTTTTAGGATTTAAAGCCTTTCCTGTCCTAACCCTCTGCTCCAGCAGCTGTTTTTCTGTTTTCCTCTTCAGTCTAAATGAATTTTTGAGGCAGTGCGTTCCCGCTCTGCTCACCGCTGCAGCGAGGTGGAGGAAACCGAAGACGCCGTCTGCCAAACCGACTGATGTGTCAGGAGAGAGACGACAAAACGGAGCCATGAAACAGAAAAGACACACTCACACACACTCACACATCCTCACACGGCTGCAGAATAAGATGGCAGTGTGAGCGTGAGTGTGTGAGTGTGTGACGGCGGTTTGATGTGTGCAAAAGTCGTCTCTGCTGTTTTCTCAATTCTTGACTTAGAAAATAAAGAAGTGAGTGTGAGCTCCATCTTCCTCCTCTGCACCTTTAATTAAGCCACATAGAATATGAATAAATATACACGTGTGTGTGTGAGTATTTTTAACATGCATTAACCACCACCCCCCCAAATTCCCTTTCAGCATCTTTCCTGCAAAAAGGATAAATTATTTAAAATAACACGACCTTTTATCTCACACCCTTTGAAGGCAGCAAATTAAAAATGTAAATTGGAAGCTAATTAATATGCAAATGTATTCGCTGGCTGTTAACAATTAGCAATTAAAGCTGCAGTGTCTAGAAAGAGCGGCGACGACAGAATTAGTAACTTCATTTATGATTTAAAACACAGAGATCTAAAAACATACATGAAATCATAATTGACTTTCAGGGAGGGTTTTTATTCTCGTTTTGTTTCCACTGAAATCAGAGCGACGAGCGTTGACAGGATTCATCCACGACGCTCCCTGTCAGGGATATGGTCGGCCTAAACGCTGCCTGTCACTAATAATGTACACAGACACGGCCCCGGGGCCTGAGTGTGTGCACGGGTCTGCACGAGCGTCATAAAACCGCCTGAGAGTGTTTGTTAAACCCTCGAGTCAGGAGTCAGGCCTGCAGGTTCACAATCCTCTCATTTGGAGTTTCCTCTTCTTAGGTGTTAAAAGTGAGCAGCGAGCTTCAGAATATATATCTATATATAATATATTATTATTATTATTATTATCAAAGAGTCAGGAGAACTCCCTCTCTGTTTGTGCTTTAGCATCTTTATGTGGTGAGATGATGAAGAAGAAAAGAAGGACAAATAAGAATTGAACTCTGTCACGTCCAAAGTTTCAGCATCTTTGTTTTTGTCCTTTGGTTTTCTTAGACACCAGGTGGACCAGAGCCTGTCAGATGTTCTCTAATCTGTCCACATGCCAGTAGTGTGGCTCATTGCTGCACTATGATATCGTTTAGCTTGAAGCAGTTCACAAGTGTTCTTTGTAGAGGTGGGAAAAATCACCACTGTAGTATCATGAAATTAGCAGAGAAAGCCTAAAGGAACGCACCGTCAGCATTTAAACCTGCTGTGTGGACTTATTTTGGACTTTGAAAGGGACATCAGAGATGGACATGACGCATGGGGACACGTGAGCATTAAACTGTGGACATATATGGTTCACCTCACCACCCAGGGACAGCAGGAACGCTAAGTCAGACAACCCTTGACATGCTTCCTCCCAGTTCTGAAAATATTTCAGTCTGTCACTGAACCTGAACACTGAAGGTCATCCAGCTCTGGAAAGCGCAGGCTTAAGTTTAATGTCAACAGCAGCAGCACTGACGCTCCTCAGAGCAGTGAAGCATGGTATGCTGGTGGAAGGGTGAGTAAGCTGTGCCGGGTAATCACCACGGCTGTTTCTGTGGCTCGTTCTCACCCAAAACTCTTCAAATCTCTCTGAATCAGTGACCCCACATGTAGCAGCATACAGTCCTAACTTCTGTGCCGACTATTTCTGCACAGATGTCATCTTTGTGAATCTGTCTAATGTTCAGGCTGATGCCCTGAACCTCAGACAAGACCACTCCAACAATCCTGAACCATCCTGTCACAGACTGAAGAGAGTGCTGCAGACTGGCCTGGCCCTCCCCTCCTCCTTCCTCTCAGAGGTTTATCCAGTGAAATAACACTTGTGGGAGTTAAATTTGACCCCCTGAACAAGTCAAACTCTTGTTTTGTGTGGTGATAAATGCAGGGAGAGATGTCTGTGTAATTGATTTCTCTTCAGTCCACTCGGCTGAATAATCTGCACTAAGCCCTTCATTAAAAGATTTACCAACAACTCGTTCTTGAAGTATTCTGCAAACATCACGCCGACAATACGAAGAATACAAAATATTACAAAGAAGATGGACTCAGTGACGCTGAGTGTTTGTCTGGGTCCCTTTGTGTGAAAATAAAGCAGCTCGTTGTTTTTAATAAGCTTAAATAAATCCAGCAGATGACCCAGATTAACTCTAACTGAAGTCCTTCATCACAATGGTGCTGCACACTCTGAAACCAATATATGTCTTACTTATCAGGCCAATGTTGGTATCAGCAGATATGTGAATGTTTACAGACATGATCATACCATTTGGGCAAAGACATCCAAAGTTTTGTCTGTAATAATGGAATAAAATATGACATAACAGGACCCCATTTCTGTCCATTTTAAATAGATTTAACCGATCGACTGAACAAATCGGCTAACAATCTGCTCACACCTCATCAGAGGGTCAGCCGTATGAGCCCATATAGGGTTAGATCTTAGGTCAAATAAAAGTCCCTGCAGGTCGTTGGTGCAGAGATGAACCTCCATCATCTTCATGTAGTTATGAATCAGAGTCTGAGAGGACTCATCCACCCTCTGTGTTCTGCTCTGTGCTCTTTGCGCCCTCCGACCCCGCGGCTCCACCATGTTATTATTGTTTACCACTCCTATGAAGATATCACCAACAGCAACACTCTTTTATCCACTTACCACATTTCAAAGGAGTGCCAGGGCCCGAGGGTGCAATAAAAAAGGCTTTAAATAGTCTTCACGGCTGCTCCTCGGGGGAATCGCCCCGCACACTAACAGACCTAATTTAATAAATTTGCTCTTTAGGCGCTCGTCTCCTCGTTTTGCATCGTCTTATTTCTGATTCGTTCTCACGCAGCCCTTTTGGTCTAAATATTGCCCCTCTTAGCTAATGCTTAACCATACATATTTTACTGTTCAGGAGGACCACCTACATCCCCTGCACTGTAAGCGCCTTCATTAGCACCTCGGAGATAATACGGCGGCTGTATGCTCAATGTAAGCACTGCTAACACTCTAATTTCCACAAATAATTCCCCTTGATCTCCACTCAGATTTATGCAGCAGGGGGAGGGCGGCGTGCCCCAATATGGCTGGCCCAACTAAAGTAAGTATGTACACAAAATGAATTATAAATGGAAGACTGTGTGTTTCAAGTGGAGAGTACAGAGAGGCAGAGAGTTAAGTTTATTACAGAGAGAGGAAGTGTGTTTGGTTTTTAATGTCTCTACTGGAGAGTAAAACAGAGCGATACACTGATATTCTCAGGGATAAAGGCTGATACCAGGCATACATCTCCTTCATTTCATTTATTTTAGCTCAAGTGAAGTTTTGATAACAGTTTAATGAGCAGATTTTCTGTTTCAGTGAGGATTTGGCTTCGCAATGGCAAGTTTTACGTCTGAGAAAATTCAACTTATTCCTATTTTTTTGTAACCCTTACCCTAACCCTAACCCAGGTAACAAACTGTGTTGAGATTTTTTTTTTTATTGACTTAAACATAAAATAACTTTTTATCCTCATGGTTGACTAATATTGTTCCAAAGCAATTTATTACAATAAAAATAATATTATATTTAAATATATATACTTTTTTTCAGACAGCCTCGCAAGTGTTGCAAGAGACGAGAAAGTCAACTATTAAGCATTGCGAGCAGGTAATTGCTGGCTGAGGACACAGGCCCTGAGAAACAGACCAAAGTCCTCTTAGCTGACTGAGTTTTGCAGCGATAATCAAACACTTTGTTGACTTCTCATGACTTCTACGTACTTACCTTGTTTTTTGGGAAGATAAAGTTGTTACTTGGCACAGACTGGTGTTACACATGCATGCACAAACAGGATCTTATGATCATGCAATTAAGGGGTGTCAGAGTCAGGGGCTGCATGAGGACCTCCAAGCAAATGAAAATACGATGCTTTGCTCAAGAGCACCTCAGCACTGATCAGAATGTGAGCTGGAACCTCCTCTGCTACCAAACAGAATCCAAGACCTGGTCTGACTAAGACATGGAGATGGGAGGCTTTGTGTCCTGCGGCCCCTGCTGTGGTTTCAAACGGGGGTCCATCCCTCTCACACTTAGCTCAGTCCTTAGTTATTTAATCAGCTCTTTGGCTCCAATTAAGAGCATAATCGAGTCTGATGAAGCCAAATAATCTCAATTATCTTGTGGATTTTCAAACTCTGCAGCGCTCTCTGTTGTTCTCCACACCACTGAGCCTCCTGGACCTCCTCCTGCTTCATGAAGCCTTCTTTGTGTTGATGTTCTGGTTTTTCCCTCTGATGTTTTCTGACAGTGTCAGCTGTGACTAATATCAGCCTAGATTGTGTTTATTGTTGGTATTGATCCTTTTGTCGGTGCTGTAAAATCTCGACATGTTCCCCCATTTTCTGTGCAGAGCTGCTGATGTTGCATTAAAGCAAACATGGTTACACGCAGCCTTCTCTTAAAGTAATAAACCTGTCTGCAGCTTCCATCAGGATCAAGTTTAGATCGTACACCTCGAGCTTTTGAGTCCTAAACTATCGTGCTCAGGAGAGCAAAACCACAAAAAGTTTAACTGTTGAGAAATGAACCTTTGAAGGATTTTGATATCAGGATGATTATAAGGATAAAGGTTAAATATCTGTTTTACTGTCCCATCCATAAAAACATGAGGGATGAACCTGAAGATAAATGTGGATGTGATATATGATGATTTCTTCTGACTGGATGATGTGAAAAAATAAGACATGTTATAGAAAATAAACTTTTGTTTTGGATTTAAATAACTCTATGTAAATAAATAATAAGTCTCTGAGAATCACGCAGGTGTTTAAGACAGAACAAGACCATGACACAGTAATGCATGCTAACAGATGTTTTTTTTTAATTTGCTGAAGTGTTGTTTATGGTGATTGGGCCCTTTGCATGTTTTTGCTAATAAAAACGGATCATTCAGTCACCAAACCTTGCAGTGAAGCTGGATCCTCCTGATTCAGTGTCTGTAATCAGACTTCCTGCCAAGCCCCAACTTACAACTTGCGCGGCTCAAAGAGGCTCTGCCCAGCCCAAGTCTTTCAGAGCTACGAGCGAGAGGACAGCGGGAAGTGACTGCTTGTACAGGTATTAGCATTTCTTCATTAAATGAAAAACAAACAACACTGCAAACTTCTCTGTATAGATATTTCCCTTTTTTTTTTTTCTATGTAGTGGCTCACGTTTTGTATTTTACACCACGGCAGCTGCACCCAGCTACTACGTTATCTGACTGCCCATAATGAAAGTGATTGACGGAACAATCGTCCAATCAGCTGACAGATATGCTTTTAAAAGGTTCTTCCTATTTTTAAACACTTTCAGATGGACTAAATGTAATGAAATGTATTGAATGAACTGTCTGGTCTGTCAGGTTAGGACTGCACTTTGGTTTTTACAATATATCAGCTGTGATCAGCTAATGTGAAAAGACCAAAATAATTCTGCAGTCAAACTCATGAAAACTATGCATGAAAAAAAAAAAAAAAACATAAAAAAAAAATTGATTATGGTCTGAAACTAGTAGGGATGAACAATATTATTGGTTTGATATCAGTATGAGCTTAAAAATTCAGATATTGGTAGATATTAAAATATTCTGCAGATATTTTCTGCCAATATATTGGCCGTACATATCAACCATATATATCCCTTACTCAGCTGAAATATCGGCAAAATGCTTTAATGTACCAAAATGCTTCACTTTATTTCTACTTTATGTCTACATTAAGACACCAACAGTGTCATTTTTAGAGAGTTAAATGATGTTTTTCCTGTTTCACATCTGTTTTTATGGCAAATAAAATGTCACAGAAAAAGGAAAAAGTCAGTTTTAGGTAGTTGAGGACTGCATACTATGTCAAAAAATATTGGATTGGGCAATAATGAGTTCAGAAATATATATGCATTTCAGATATCAGCAAAAATCTAACTTAATGCATACCTCAAAACTCGAGAAAGAAGCAAAGTAATAACTGAAATCACACTGAAATCCACACAAAGACAGTCTTTGTGTTAATTTTGACCCATTCATTAATAAAAAATGATAATAAGCATGTTGATATGGGAGTGATGCTGTTACCTGCAGCAGCTGTAGGACGCTCTTTTTAGGCTCGACCTGGTGTTTGCTGCAGCTCTGCTCATACGCTAACCTCACCTCCGATAAGGGAACACAGCTGCTACCTGAGAAATAAGATGAATATTAGTCACTGTGTTTCTATTTCTGCAGCACAGAGAAACACCAGCGAGAACGTGTGTGGTCCATGTACTTTGTGGCCATCCATTTTTCGTGTTGATATGGGTAAACAAAAAATGGGAAACCATTCGATTTCCATTGGTTTGGATGAAGGGAAACGAAAACCGGGAAAATAATCATCTCCCGTTTTTCGTTCAGTAATCAGAAATCGAAAAATGGAAAACGAGCCTTTATCTGATATCTGTTATGGGTTTGTTTTTACACAAGTCAGGAAATAAAATGCGGCTGTAATTCCTTTTGTCAAACTTGCTTTGCCTTGACCCAAAAAAACCTTCTTCTGCTGCTGCTTCTTCTTCTTCTGCTTCTGAAACTACACTACAGCGTATTACTGCCCCCTGGTGATATAGGCTCGTTGCACAGGATGACGAATTTCTATTTCCGCTTTCCTGAGTGTGCTCTTGTCAACCCTCTGTTATGACAGAACGTTCAATTAGATGGCTTTATTTTACACAAGATTCCTCCAAAACCTACCTCGTGTTACAATCAGCGATGTACATCGGCTTGTACAAGCAGCAAGCTCAGCCCCGAGAAACAAACGAGAAAAAGGATTCAAGCTGAACATATCGAGTTACATCGACAACTATGAAGGTAAGCTACACAGCGTTAGCTTGCAGTTTCAAACAAAGAGGCATCAGGGAGAGTGAGCGTCCGGGCTACGTGTTACCGGTCGATGAGAAAGAGTGAAAAACCTCACGATATCAGAGTAGGAAGGATGATATAAAGTGTTCATCATTACTCAGTTTCAGTCAGGTTCATGTTCTGGGGTTTTGGTGTGGCTAGGGTAGTCTGTGAATTAAGACACATATGAGACCTGACATTTTGTTTTCCATTTTTTTCCAGAGTAACGATCGCTAACATATGTGCTAACTGTCTGTAGCATGAAAGGCTACATCAATATTTTTCTTTATGCACCCCTGTGTTTGTCAGTGACCTAATCCTCGCTTCAGGAAAACCACAGACTGGTTCTCTTGTTCAGCGTTCTTATCAGAGGGCTGGGCGATCAATCCTTTATAGAGCTTTAGACATTAAACCAGTGTGAAAATGCCAAAACCGTTAACGTGTGTGTGTTGGTGAGTGTATTTAAGTATAACATTATTCCTGAAGTCTTAATTGTCAAAATGACTTCTTCAAAGGAGTAAATGCTTCAAGGCAGTGCGTGGGGAGCTGCCAGATCCAGATGTCCTTAAAGTTGATGAAGAGTACAGGGACTTCTCAGCAGACATTGCTCCCCTCATCACCACCATGGCAATTAGTGCGCATGTCCCGCTGGTCGATTCAGCCTTTGGAAAAGTCCAGGAAGGTAGTCCCTTCTCCTACCAGCATCCATTGCCAGTGAGCTGGGTAATATTGCGCCATCCTGATGCCCCTCTCTACTTGTAGATGGCTACAGACTGGAGCCAAGCAGCTGTCAGTTTGTGTGCAGTCACCAGCAGCATTTCCATCCTCAGTCACTTGTCACTACATCACAAATGGTAAGACAAGCAGAGGTTGCCATCAGGGAGCAGAGCAACAGTGTAGAGTGGCACAGTGTCAGGAGGCCAAGAATAACTTCCTTAAAGAGAAATATGGCACGTCAGAGGTCATAGTTTGACTCAAACAGTGGCAATGGAGAGGGGACTGGCACTAGAATCAGTTGCCATCCAAGAATATTGTCAAATCAAAAACACTAATTACTGGCCTTGTGCGTTTGTTGTTCATCCAGATGCGCCCTGGTTGGGAACGTCTCCTGACGGTCTGGTGTTAGATCCAAGTGGGAGTCCACCATTCGGCCTGCTTGAAGTTAAATGTCCAAATGCAAAGAGCTATGTGGATTGTAGCTACTTGGAAATTCAGAGTGGTGCCTTAAAACTAAAGCAGAGCCTCATCTACTGCTGGCAGGTGCAAGGCCAGCTTGTAGTGACAGGTATGGTGTGATTGTGTTGTGTTTGCAGAGGATAATATTCTTATACAGTGTATCTACATGGGCCTACAATGTCTTCAAAACCATTAAGGAGAAGGGTGATTATTTTTTATTTTATTTTTACCTCACAGTTTAAATGAAATGAAATAAAAAGTATTTCATTTGATGGCTTGTTTTCCTTTTGAAACTATGCCTTGATGACAGAAATGACATCATTTAACATAAATTCATACCTTTAGACCAGTTAAACCCATTTTATGTTAGTTCAACTAGATGCTGCTCAATTAATCATCAGCCCTCGCCATATTGTATTCATTAAAGATATTAATGTTAATATTAGATTGATCTCTCTATCCACAGCTGTTATTAATCATACATCCACAGTAACCATCTTTACAACCATACAGACATGAGGACCCTCTTGAAAATGAGATGCCACATCTCAAAGGGCTTACCTTTAATACATTTACATTTAACAAAGTTCCCTCTGCAGTCCATCAGCCTGGGGTACAAAAAGGAGAAGGTGAGACTCCTCTTCGAGCTGAGAGACTCACCGGACCTGGCTATTCAATCTGACTACCCTCAGATTCGCACAGGATGCAAATTGAATGCAGCTGAAGCAGTAGACCAGGCCATAGTTCGGCTACAGCACCAGGAGATCGTTGGCATCACACAACAGGGCAGAGCTGGCCTAGGATGGGGGGCAGCGCCAAAGAGATGGTCTAAAGCCACCAAGAAGGAGAGGAAAGATCTTGTAATCTCGGAAGTTGCCAGAATGGACGAGGAAAGTTACAAGATCACAGCGGTGAGCCAGCAACAGCAAGGCAGATGGACCACTTGGGAGGCTGTGACCAACAGGACCATCACCTGGGCCGACATGTGGAGTACACCCCAGGCAAGACTCAGCTTCCGGTTTAGGGCCACCTATGACACACTCCCTAGCCCCTGGAACCTGTACACCTGGTATGGCACGGAAGAACCCTGCCAGCTGTGCAACTCCCCAAACCCAAATCTGAAGCACATTCTCTCTGGCTGCTAGACAGCACTGTCTCAGGGCAGGTTCAGATGGCGGCATGACAGAGTTCTGCACAAGCTGGCGGAGATACTGGAGACCCGCAAACAGGAAGCCAACAGGAACAACCCACCCACAGCTCCAAAGTGGATCCAGTTCACCAGGCCAGGGAGTAAAGCACAGCGCTGCACCAAGGCAGAACGGTCCCTTCTGTCACTTGGTGGCGAGTGGCAGTTAGCAGCCTACCTCGACCGCCAGCTGAAGTTCCCTAAGGAGATCACTGCGACAGCCCTACGCCCAGACATTGTGCTCTGGTCAGCACCTGCCAGAGCAGTCATCATGGTCGAACTGACCATCCCATGAGAAGAACAGATGGAGGCCGCACACGAGAGTAATAAGGACAAATATGCAGATCTGTCAGCAACATGCTCACAAGCGGGGTGTAGAGGCTTCACTGGGACATCTGCACAGCGGCTCCTGAAAACCCTTGGAGTCACAGGCTCCAACAGGAAGTGAGCTCTCCATGACCTTGCTGAGGAGGCTGAGCAAGGGAGCTTCTGGCTCTGGCTCTGGCTCCGAAGGAAAGATAAGGCATGGGGAAAAGAAGGATCCTAGGCAGGCTGCAGGGCGCGGTAGGGAGATGTCCCAACCGTGGCTCCTCCACCTTGAGATGTTCCGGGGATAACGGAGCGAAACATTGATGAAGGGTGATGACCCTGCAGTCTGTATAATGGCACCATCAGAGATGCGACAGGCAGAAATGCCAGGCAGGAAAAACCACCACCTGTGCTTACATCTATACTGAACTAAATACAATTGACAGTATTAGCAAAATATTTCATTAATACTTCCAGTAAAGGAAGGACACACACTGAAAGAACATAGACAAACATATATACAGTGAGAATTTGAAACTCAATTCAGAGAGAAACATTTAATTCTTAAGTTGATTACAGATATTAAAAAACATAGAACATGTAAAATCAACAGATTTGGTACAAGAACAACAAACTTGTACTTAATTACAACGGATGAGGCTTCGAAATGGGCTAAAAAGGCGATAGGCCAATAATATCACCAGGGGGCAGTAATACGCTGTAGTGTAGTTTCAGAAGCAGAAGAAAAAGCAGCAGCAGAAGAAGAAGGTTTTTCCGGGTCAAGGCAGAGCAAGCTTGATGAAAGGAATTACAGCTGTATTTTATTTCCCAACTTGTGTAAAAATAAACCCATAACAGACATCAGATAAAGGCTTATTTTCCATTTTTCGATTTCCGATTACCAAAAGAAAAACAGGAGACGACTCGTTTCCCGTTTTTTGTTTACCCATATCAATACGAAAAACAGATGGCCGTAAAGTACACGGACTGCGCTGTCTGATGTGGACAATAAGCTGATCATCATGTTAGGACAAGGCTCTCTCAGAGTTTGAGTCATGAAGAGTTTGGACGAGTGATGATGACCTGCTCTGCTCTCCTGTTAGACTGAAGGGCTTTGGCGTGCCTTACTTGTTTGTATTCACATTCAGATTACCTGTACCCTGTCTCCACTCAGTGGTCTGGTTTGGCTCAGTCCAGTCCAGTTTGGAGCAGTAAACCCTGATGTGTTCTAATTTCCACCACCGGCTGCACCTTCACTTGAAGGCAGGATGTGAGGCAGGAGGAGAAGGTCATGCCGGCTCCATAAGAGTATCAAAGGGCAGAGGTCTGAAGAAGAACGGGATTACATTGGAGGACTTCAGCGCTCCAGGACTCTGTGGGGCATTGTTTCATGAAGACTTTCTTCACAGCAAACGCAGAGAACAGATCACTCAAAATCCACAGCTTATTTGAACATGGCCAGGAAAGTGTTTCTGTTTCAGCTGCTGTTGCATGAGGATTGATATCTCTGCCCTTTAGGGTTGGTTTGATACTCTCAGCGCCACAAGTGGGGCTGCATGGGTCAGTTACTTGGGCACCTTTTCTCCTTATCCAGCAGTGGACAAACCAGTAACTGCATGCAGTACAAAGCCGATCTGGACCGGACTGCTTGATCACTCTGTCCAGAAAATACTGCATTCTGACTGTGACTTACTTTAAGCCATCTCTTAACTGGATCAAATTTGTGTTCAAAAAAACATTTTAACATGAAGCATGAACATAGGTTCTGCAGCCTTTCACACTTCTGTATTTTTAACACTGAGGTCGAAGTTTAAGTGAGAAGCCTCTGCAAACAAATGTGGTCAACAAAACAAAGAAATAACTGAACCACAGTGATGGATATCTGCCTTTAAAGATGCCTTATGATAAACTGGCACATATAGAAAACTAGAAAAGCACTCAGAGAGCGCAGACCTCCGCCAAGCAGCTTCAGTACACTTTGGCGAAAATGGTCCTATCTGGCAATGTTAAAGAATCCTTTAAAAAACTCCTGGATCCAGACAGTGATCCGGATCACCCCCAAAATTTAATCAGTTCTTGCATATCCCATTTCCGACAATTCCTTAAAATTTCATCCAAATCCGTCCAGAACTTTTGAAGTTATTTTGAACACAAACAAACAGACAAACAGACAGACAGATAAATGCCAGCAAAAACATAACCTCCTAGGCAGAGGTAAAAATCCTTTCTAAGTTCTTTAAACTAGTCAAATTATACAAGTCACCCATCATCTCACCCTGGCTGATGTTGTCACTGTGCTCAGAGAATCCTGACACGATCAGCTCATCTGGAGGGAATGACACATGCTTCTCTGTTTTAGTCGTCTTCTTCTGCTTCCTGTTGGCCTCTGCTCCTTCGTCGCTTTGCACCTCATCATCACTGCCGCCCGTCATCCCTCAGCTTGCCGGGTCCTACACGGATGTCTGCTGGCTGCAGGTGCGAAACAGCAGACAGGTCTGACAAACCTGCAGGGGCGTGGACTGAGACAGAGAGATGAACCTGCTCAGTGGGACCATCAGACTCTGAAGCAATGATCTCTTATTCATGAGCTGAACACTGAGCTGCACAGAAACTCAATATGTTTGGATCAAATGACTCATTCAAACAGTTTCTGCACATTCACATGATCCACATTCAGCCCAAACACATTTATGAGTACAAGACATTACCGAGGAACTGAGACTTGATTTTTTAACCTGAGAACCTTTCTGCTTTAAAATGATGTCTGAGGAAACCGGACCTGAACGGGGAAGAGCTTCATTTTGATCATGACCACAAAGCAGGCTTGAAAGAGGAGAAACTTGTTCCTTTGTTAGAAATCTGAGGGCACCTGGATGAAACTCCAGCCACTCCTGAGGGATCCAAGAAGTTCCCTTGGCCAGTGGATCTCTATAAACTTCAGAGAGATCAACAACATGGTAGTTCCTGCAGACAGCACACAAATATTGGGTTGACCTTGACAAACAGTCATGAATGACCTGCTGCTGTGGACCTGCTCCACTCCATGTGCTCTATCCTGCATCAACCATCAACAGAGATGTCATCATTTCACATAAATTCATACTTTTAGACCAGTTAAACCATTTTAATGACAGTTCAGCTGAATGCTGCTATATTAATCAGCATTCCCTTACAGATTATATCCATTTAATGTTAATATTAGATTGATGTCTCTATCCATGGTTGTGTTGATTACTCATCTATTGGAACTATCTTTGCAGCCATATAGACATGAGGACCCTCTTGAAAATGAGATGCCACATCTAAAGGAGCTTAGGGTGATTTAAGTCACTGCCTGGATGGATACATCTCTCGATGTATGTATGTGTGTATACAAATTTATTTATCATATGCATATATATATGCGTATATGTGTATCTATAAATGAAGAGTTTGTCTTCAGCCCGCTCTGTTGTAAAGTGTTTTGAGATAACACTTGTAATGAACTGGTGTTATGCAATGAAGATTGATTGTTTGATTGATTGATTGCTCTCAAATGGTCCACCTTGGACCAGTCACAGCCTCCTAATAAGAAGTCATGATCCAGTTCTTAAAATTCATTAACTGAACCAATTTAATGAAAAATGTTTAACTGAGCAAAGAGACAGGACAAAAAAGTTTAACATTATCTTATTAAAGAGGCACTGAAATGAAAATCTCACACTCGCACTGAGGCTATCTGCCATGTCCTGTCTGAGAATCATCCATTAACTGTAATGCTTACCCTTTTCAGGGGGTTTTGAGCTTATCCCAGCTGTAGAGCATGTCAACTAGACTCACGATTCGGTTATGTTTATTAAGTTAACGATTCAGTTTAATTCAATGTCACAACACAGTGAGAAGTTACTGCACCAGGCTAGTTCTCAGATAAGATAATACAAGCAGTCAGATAAACATGTACTCCTAAATGGACTCAAGCTGATATAGTGCTTTTCTGGTCTTTGACTCCTCAAAGCTGCTTTACACCGCAGGTCACATTCACCCACTGATGGTTCAGAGTTTCAATGTTAGTTATCCATCAGCATCAACTAACACATTCATGTCCTTTCATGCCCATTTACACGCCACTGATGCAGCAGTGGGAGAAACTTGGGGTTAAGTGTCTTGCCCAAGGACACATCGCCATGTGTCACCCGCAGCTGGGCCTGAACCTGCAACCTCCCGATTACTGACCAAGCGCACTACCCAGCTGCGCCACCAACGCCCCAACTCCTGCCGTTAATCAGAAATGTCTTCAGTCCAGGTCTCATCTTCATTCATTCATTCATTCATTTTCTATACTTCTAATCCCTTTCGGGGTTGCTGGAGCCTATCCCAGCTGTCATTGGGCGAGAGGTGGGGTACACCCTGAACCAATCGATCGCAGGGCCAGTCTATCACAGGGCCACATAGAGAGACAGACAACCATACACGCTCACACTCACACCTAAGGGCAATTTAGAGTCACCAATCAAGCCAGAGTACCAGGAGAGAACCCACACATGCACAGGAAGAACATGCAAACTTCACACAGAAAGGCCCTGCCCGACCCGGGGATCGAACTGGCGACCTTCCTGCTGTGAGGCACTTGCACTACCTGCTGCACCACCATGCTGCCCAGGTCTCACCTTCCTATTTCTTTTTTTCTTCCTCAGAAACTTGCAGGCTAGCAGCAGCAAGATTAAACCATTATTGACTGTCTCTGCATCGATGCATCTTCATCTACACTACCAGTCAAAAGTTTTAGTACACTCCAATTTTCCAGTTATTTATTGCAACTCAAGTCGTGCAAGTCCAATGAAGAGCTTGAAATGTCACAAAGGTAAGTGCTGTACTGCCATAGCTTAACAGAAAAGGTTAGGCTACTCAAAACTGAAAAATTATATACATTTCAGAGTTATACAAAAAGGCCTCCTTCAGGGAACATGAAATGGGTTAACAATTTAAAGCTGTTCTGCAGCAATGAAGGTTGATCAAGCCTTGAAAGCTGGCTCTACTAATTCCTACAGGTGTTCCAACTTATCTTGATTGCTTACAGCCTCCTCTGTCTGCATAAAAGCATACCCTGTGGTACCATACCCTTGTGAGCATCAGCTGAACAGCATTGTACGGCAGAAAGTCTTATGTTACTACAAATATGGCAAGAAAAAGGCAATTAACAATGGAAGAGAGACAGAGCATCATAACACTTAAAAATGTAGGTCTTTCTTACAGACAAATAGCAAAGTCAAGGTGTCAGTGAGTACAGTTTTCTTCTCCATCAAAAGGCACTCAGAAACTGGGGGAACTCTGAAAGGAAGAGGTCTGGCAGACCCAAAGCCACAACTAAACCAGAGGACAAGTTTCTGAGAGTTAACAGTTTGTGTGACAGGCGGCTCACAGGACATCAGCTTCAAGCATATCTTAATAGTGGTCGTAGTGAACAAGTCTAAGTTTCAACTGTGAAGAGAAGACTTCGAGCTGCAGGTTTGACAGGACGAGTTGCAGCAAGAAAGCCATTGCTAAGACGTCAGAATAAGACAAAGAGGCTTGCCTGGGCCATGAAACACCACCATTGGACTACTGAAGACTGGAAGAAGGTATTATGGACTGATGAATCAACATTTGAAATCTTTGGTTCATCATCTGTGTGCACCGTGGAGTAGGTGAAAGGATGGTTCCTCAGTGTGTGACATCAACTGTCAAACATGGAGGAGGAAGTGTGATGGTCTGGGGCTGTTTGGTTGGATCCAGGGTTGGTGACTTGTACAGAGTGAGAGGCACCCTGAACCAAAACGGCTACCACAGCATTCTGCAGCACCATGCAGTACCCTCTGGTATGGGCCTAATTGGTCAGGGGTTCATCCTACAACAAGATAATGACCCAAAACTTAAGTCCAAGCTATGCCAGAACTACCTCAGGAAAAAAGAACAAGGTGGTAAGCTTGAAAACATGGAGTGGCAGAACAGTCTCCAGACTTGAACCCCATGGAGCTGGTTTGGGATGAACTGGACAGAAGAGTAAAAGCAAAGCAACCTACAAGTGCCACACGTTTATGGGAACTTCTGCAACAGACGTGGGAAGAACTGTCTGAAGAAAATGTAATATCTATTGTAGAAAGAATGCCTGGAGTGTGTTCAGCTGTTATTTCTGCCAAAGGGGGCTACTTTGACGAGTCAAGAGTTTAGAATACATTTTGGCCTAAAAATTGATTTCATCACAATGCATCGATTAAAGGGTTATTTTGAACACATCTACTGGACTGGTCACCAGCCAAACACAAAAAGACAAAAAAGAAGAAACAAAAAGAGAGAGACAACCCTTTGCACACACTCACACTTGCACTGTGTCCCAACTGAACGCAGCAAGCACGAGCTTCTGTGGATAAATCAGGCTGATTAATCTGAATCATATGTGATTTTCCTGACTGCCTGCGACTGACGCTGTGACTGACAAGATATGGGGAGTGGAAAGTGCCAAAGACTTCCTGAATCAATCAAGAGAGCTCACTCCACAACTCAGAAATGCATGTGAGATTTCAGCACAAGAAAATCAAGATGTTATATTTTTGTCAGCGTAAAGTGAGACATCCTCAAGTCGAGGTGGCAGTAAAATCACTGATGTTTTTATCCTCACACACTGACGCGACACACCTGTCATTTAAAAACATGACTTGGTACTGGTTTTGGAAAACGTATTGTTATTATTGTCTTTCTGGTAATCACCTGGATAATCATCTTGATGACCTGCGTCAGGACAATGGACGTACATGTGGACATCTGTCCCTTTGCTGACACATGAATAGGTGTGTTCCAGGCATCAAGAGTCAGCTTTCAAATATCAGTTTAAAAGATCCATCCACAGAGTTAATCAGTCGTTTTGAGTCTACTCCCCCTATTCCCTGAGATACTATAGCTACTATACTGTGCTATAACTGTACTGCTGTAACAGCCTGATATTGTAGATTAATTTTTCTTGTTCAGGAAGTAAAGGTTAAAGTTCATAAAATGGAAATAGATACAGATTTTAGCATCAACACTGGAGTACTTCAAATATATCTTTAAGTACAGTATGTCTCTAAACTAAATACTAAAATAAAAATAAATAAAAGGTAGACAACTTTTGGGACATATCTGCTAAAAATTATATTCGATATCTAAACCTCTCTTGTGTCCGCCCATCACTGTGATGCTGAGGATGGTCTCAGATAACAGACTGGACTGTTAAACCAAAGTAACTTAGGTTTAAATAAACTACAAAAACAGCACATAGGATTATGCTTTCAAAAAAACAAAATGATGTCAGGACTAAAGACAGCATAAATTAAAGATCCAAATGGTGTATTTTTGCTCTGTAGCTGTTTATCTATCTGCTGTATATTTATACACTGTTTGTTAGGTGACAATCTGCACAAACGTTCTGATGCAGGTTTAGAGTGGCACTGTCCACGCTCCTGAGGAGGGTTGGAGGCTTTTGCTTTCCTGTCTCCTTTTCACTTGGCAGAGCTTGTTCACCTGTTTAAAATAGCAGAGATACTGGAGCTGCACCACCATATAAAGTCATTAGATGAACACTGCTGGTGCCTGAGACTTTAGATCATAGGTCTCCATCCCCTGGGCTGGGCATCAGTAGATCATTTGTTACTGAGCATCAGAGAAACTAAATGATTGGTTTCATGAATTATTTTTTGAATAACGGAGCCTGACATTTACATTCAGGTCAGTTCAAGTCAAGTGTGTATGACTGGTGTCTTAAGGTGGTATTTAGGTGAATAACCTGTCTTTAGCTCTGGTTTCCCATTTTGACTTTGACTTTCTGTGACTGACATTAACAAACATTACTCTGACATCAGCTACAGGTACACACTAAGTTGTTGAAAACAGGGACTTTCTGTGTCAGAATCACAGGCTGGTGTAAAAAAACTACAATCACAAAGGGAACTTCATTTTGTGTGTTTCTTAATTAAATTTACTTAATTGGTCCTTTTTATCGGCTGTTGACACACAGGAGAAAACAACCTGAGGCTATAATCACATTAATCATTAAACTCTTAAAGCATGAAGGACAAAACAACAACAGAACACCTTCACTGAGCAAAAATCAGCTCAAAGTGGGCCCCGGAGTTCAGTGAACTCATCGTGTTGAAGAAAACTGTGAGATGATCTGAGCTTTGAGACATGGAGCTGCTGAAGTCTCCATCAGAAGATGGTCCACTGTGGTCACAAAGGGATGGACATGGTCAGCAACAATCCTCAGGTAGGCTGTGGGGTTTGAACTTAAATCAGTGTTGCTTTAGATTTTCCTCTTGTGATTTATATTGTGATTTTTGTGGGATGACTGAATGTCTGGTGAATTGTTTTCATGGGACAATAGCCCTGTTCACGCTGCTCTTTCAAGCTGGGATATGTACATCCCAGTGATGCAGCTGTTGAGGAATTGTCCCTTTAATGTTTTAATGTTGGACCCAAAAGCTTCAAGGAGGAGGCAGGTAAAAGTTGACGATGATTTTATTGCACTACACAATCCAGGGCAAGGTGAAAAAACACAGTGATCCAGTGACGATGGTGAGTATATACAGGCAAAGGCGGTGGTGAGGGCTCGTGGAGATCACTGTGAAAAAAGGGAGCAGAAAAAACAGTAAGAATCTCAGTGGAACACGAGGCATCCAAAACACGAACAAACACAATGGCAAGACTCCAAAGGGAGACTCCAAAAAGACTTAGAGCCAACACGAGGCAAAGAAGGAACTCAGAGGAATGAGAAAACGGCCTGAACAAACCACATGAGGAGTGGAATCCACCGGCGAAGCAGAAGAGTCCATGAGCCGGATAAATAGTGAGCGGTGATTAGGTGAAGCAGGAAACAGGTGTGGAATTGTTGCCGAGCAGGCTTCGGGAGACCATGCCCACTCTCCAAGCAGCCGGAAAGCAGTGAGGGAGGGGGAGAGGAGGAATGAGAGGGAGGAATCCTCACAGCAGCCCCTCCACTCTGAAAGTCACAGAGACAGAGCTGAGCCCCGTTAGCTTCATCTTTAGAGGTAGCAACACAGACATATTGGAGAGAGGGGTGCGCGTGGAGACAGAGGGAGACAGGAGCGTGAGAAAGGTGGGAGACAGGTGCAGGCAGTTTTCATTTCCATCAAACACACAAACGGCAGCATGACCTCCTCTCAGCCACAGACATGATGCTGCATGTCCTGGGATGTGACTACTGCACATTTGCTCAGTGTGATGTTGAAACCACATATCTCTCAGCCCTACGCTCAGTTGGTACTGAGGGGTCCAAACACCAACACACCACCAGCAGCAGTCTGAACCACTGATCCAAGGCAGGATTGATCCATGCTTTATGATGTTTCATGATGGTCTATCATCTCCAGCCACTGATGACTCTTCTCCAAACTCTAACAGGGCATTCGCCAACAGAACTGCAGCCACAGGATACTATCTCTTTTTTGGGCCACTCTCTGTAGACACTAGAGATCACTGTGCCCAGAGGTGGGATAAAGCCAGTGTTTTCCCAAGTCTTAGGTCTCCAGTCAGACGACAGAAAAGTCAGACCAAATCTTAAAATGAAGACAGTTGAGTCAAGTCAGGACCAAAATCTTCAGCGTCAACATTTCAAGTCATCAGATCTGTTCACCTTTTGAAAGGCCACTTTAACAAAGCAATATTTTATTTACTTCAAATGAATTTTTCAATTAGAATAACAAAATCTGTTTAATATGTGAGGGAGCAACAACTGAATAAATGTAATACTCTGTGTACAAATATACCTTTAATGTGTATGTGTCTGAAAGGAGTACATTATAAGAGTATTTTTTAAATTGAAGTTCTTCATGTGTATTATAAAAAGATGACAAAATCACTGTGGATTCGAAGCAGCTTTCCTTCTGGGTCCAAAGTCTGTACATTTTCAGGTTCTTTCCTGACTGGTGTGTTTGTGAGTGTATTTTTTATGTGTTAGATTTATACCTCCCTACTTTAAACAAGGCCCTTCTGCTGTAACATTTGATATTTTTAATGACTTTAAATTCATTCAGTTATGGCTGGATGGCTTTTTTTATAGCAGATCTGAACTTCTTCAATGTGGCTTTGAAAGTGTCTCCCTCATGAAGAGGTCATAACAAAAATATGACCTAATACTAAAAAGATTTATGACATATAACTGCCCTTTTCATCCTACTTTGACTTTAATAGATGTGTCACTGTTGTTCCAAATTGTTTCCTTAAAAAAAACAAACAATTAAACACAATTTCTAAGATAGCAGAGCCTAAAAGTCTCATAGATTGACAGGCAGGTTAGCTCCATAATTATATCACATTAATAACTCTCATTATTTTTTTATGCAGCAAATAGGTGCAAAAAAAGAACAAAAAACAACCCAACAACATCTACAAAGGTGCGGTGAAAAAGCTGTACAGATGGGCTTTTTAACAGTTTAAAGATAGATATAAATATAAATAAAGATACATTTGTAATTGATAATCGCTAAAATAGAATGAATATTTATCTTTACAGAAAAAAAATCATATCATCTCTATATGCAGTAAAATATCATAAACATAGAATTAATTTTTACAGTATTGTAAAAGTATCTGCGGCTCATTTTTGAAATGCTAAGTATCAGTTTTCCTTCCTTTAACAAATATGGATGAAAAAAAAATCACTGTGTAAAAGAAGGAGATTCGTTAAAAATGTAGAATCTTTGTCATTTTTTTTTAAATAAAAAATTATTACTGATCTTTTAAATTCATTTTAGACCCACAAACAATCTCAAATACTTGCTCAAACTCAATCCATAAATATTTGCAGTTATTAAACAAGTGAATAGCAGTCTATGGCTCAGATTTACCGAATGTTCAGCACTCAGAAAAATCATTTACATATTTTTAATTACGGAATATGTTGGGGAAAAAAATTAAATCAAATTAACATTTTAAAATAGACTCTCTGCTCCCTCTTTTTTCAAACTTTACTGAAAATTAACAATGTACAAACATAAGGACATATTACACACACAACAATGCTAAACAAAAAAGGTTATATGCAGTACACATACACGTCAAGTAAAGAAGAGGATAAGGGCGAGACTGACACATGATGATTACTAAGACACGTTAAAGAATTGCACTTGTTAACTGTATGGATTGTTTTTTGTTGAGTGAGGGATAAACTGTCAAAATGCACTGTTCAACTTCCTTGTGACGCAAAAAAACACTCTCTTCCCTCTGCGTTCATGTTTTCAGCACCATTGACGTCCTGACGTCATCAGCAGGTCCGACCAATGGAATCGCTGCTTCCTATGACGTCACTTCCTTGCCGGTAGTTTTGCGGGAAGTTTGGTCGCCTGATAGTTTAATGACCGTTATCGTTAAAGTACGGAGTCACGGTGAGTAAAAAGCGTCTTTGTCTTTATCTTTGTTGAAATGCTGGAGTAGTTAAACGTCGTCTGTAGCACTCAGGAGCTGCTGGTATCAGACTACGTCATTAAGGAGCTAACGGTGCTAACAGGAAGCGCGTTAGCATTGAAGCTAACAGCGTTCATATATCTTAATGAGGTGGTTAGCCGCTGGTGTGTGTATGTGTGTGGGTGTGTGTGTGTGTGTGTGTGTGTGTGCGCGCGCGCGCGCGCGCTCAGAGCAGGAGCCTGTCAGGATCTAATACCAAGAGAGAAATTAATATTTAACATCATGACATGCTGAGAGGGTGTCCCTGTTTACTTCATACCTGTCAGCCCAGCTCACTGATAATCAGTCGATCTGAGGGTGTATGTTTCATCTGAAGAAGCTCTGCAGTAACAGAACATGAGAAAAGAACTGAGTAAAGAATATGTGATAGGACACTATTATGTGGCTTCATACACATCCATGCATGGATGACCTGCTCCACTCCATGTGCTCTGTCCTGCAACAACCATCAACAGAAACATCATTTCACTTAAATTCATACTTTTAGATCAGTTTAACCATTTTAATGTCAGTTCAGCTAGATGCTGCTATATTAATCAACATCATTCCTCTCGAGATTATATTCATTATAGATATCAATGTTAATATTAGACTGATCTGTCCAAGGTTGTATTGATGACACATTTATAGTAACTATCTATACAACCTCATAGACATGAGGACCCTCTTAAAAATGAGATGTCACATCTCAAGGAGCTTACCTTTTTACCTGAGAAGAGAATGCATGTTTCAGCTGAAACTGATGAGTGGTTGGTTTTTGGTCCACATGGTCCAGGTTCTTTGGTGAAGGGGGACTTATGTGGGTGTGAAAGTAATGCCCATGCACTTCCCTCAGTAAATATTATGACTGTTTCTAAAGATGTGGATGATTGTTTCAGATGCCTCCTAAAGGTCCAGCCAGAGCCAGAGCTCCAGCCAAGAGGAAGCTGGCAGAGGAGTTTCCACCTGGAGAGGTTCTCACAGACATGGGGAAGAAGTCCTGGAAGCTGGGGGCTCCTGTGGGCCAGGGCGGGTTTGGTCTCATATATCTGGGTGAGTCTGATAAACAAAGTTCACATGTCACATCTGAACAACACTGGGTGAAGCAGCTTTAATTTTCAAGATTCAAGAGACGAGAAATAAATGAAGACACCATTTAACATGAGTTGATGGACATGAAGGTTGTTTCAAAGTTGGACATGTTGGAAGTTTCGGACTTGTGGTTAGATCTCCTGAGTTGATGATGCGTCTTCTTCTTTTCCAGCTGATGAGAACTCTGCCAAAGCTGTGGGTGCTGATGCTCCATATGTCATCAAAGTGGTGAGACGGATCACTCCTACACAGATTTATCTTCACTAAGTATGAACACAGCCATCTTCCAGAGTTCTCTGTTCACATGTGTTAACACTGTAGGGCAGACTCAGAGTCACAGAGAGCCCAGTGACTGTTGTCCTTATATGCAGCACATCCTTTAATGGTTAATTTCTACAATATGGTTTTGACACAGCTCATTATGATTACACTCTGTTTTTGTTTTTTTCTTTGTTGATTGTACCCGGTATTCAGGGTTGTTAAAAAAAAAAAACCTTGATGTAGCTTGTTACTCTCCAGCTTTCTTTTTTTCGTCTCCTCTGATAAAATTTTCTTTTCTTCGGGTTTTTCGCTGCTTCCGCCATGACAACAACACTACATGTAGTTTTCTGCTTCTTCTTCTTCTTCTTCTTGTTTAATGGCGGGTGGCATCCAACGTCAGAGGAGCATTACCGCCACCCACTATGCAGGAGTGTGAGCCAGAGGTCCCTATTTCCATTAGGAAAATAAGTGCATATTTACTTCAAACTAAATTCTGTTCATTAAATCTGTTTTAAAAATTCATAAACTGCTTTATATTCTCCTTTTCCCAACGTTTAGCTTTCACCTCGAGGGGGAAGTGACGTATGTGGTAAAACAGTCAAAGCAGTAAAAATCTGTAGTTTTTTAGTGTGGAAGTGTTCCTACCATCCACATCGAAGTTACTTAGTGCCAGTGAAGGTGGTACAGACCCCCTCAGACCATGACAGAGGGGTCATTCAACCTGTTGTCAGGTGATGTACTATCACAATGATTCTAGAAGTATTATATTAGGGTGGAAAAACTACATAGTGTTGATTTAAATCAATGCAAATGAAACTTTAAAGAGAATTTACAATATTAAGAAAAAGGGAATAATCTCAAAATTAAGATTTATTTTGATATTCTCACTGCACGCACGTGTGACGGATCCCCCCCCCCCGCTGTTTCCTGTGAGTTCAGAGAGGCTAACGAGAAGCCAAAGCTAACAGCTAGTGCCTTACATTTACTAGTTAGCTGTTAGCATCAGCTCTGTTGAACTAAACTGCTTGTTTTCCTCTTCTAAATGTAACTGTGTTAACTTTGTACATAACATCGTCCAATAGCGATGGCAGGCTTCTAGATCCTATCCAATCACTGTGTTATCATTGCAGCCTTTGTCATTTTGAAAAAAACTTTGTATTCCCGTCCAGACATTTGTTATCATGGTGCGATGAACCTGCTGATTTACACGCCTACAGGTGCTTCCTGTCTGGTGAGGGTCCATGTGAGCCGAGCTGATATTAAAGTATGACGTCAGGACACTGTTGACCTCTGATTGGTCAGAGAGTATCATCACTGGAGCATTAGCGGGGGGATGTCACAGGGATCAACCCCCTCCTGCTGTATGACTCCCCGAGCTCTTTAACTCTCCTGCAGTATTTAGTCTCTGGGACAAAACTTGTCTCCTTCCTGTGACACAAAGCCACAGACCAAGAACCTGCTACTGCCTCACCTCCATGACCTCTTATGTGTTCTGTTGACACAGCTGCAGTGACGGCAGTGGAAAACACTTGTACCAGAACCAGGTAGAGGGGGGCTGCCTAGGGGGCCCAGACCCAGGTTTGGAACCAAGGTGTTAACACATAGCTGCAGGGGTGGTTAGAGTCTGGTACTATCTGGTCTCTGAGAAAGCTTCAAAACCACTGATGATGTTTCACTGCACTGCTGACGCTGTTTCTCATCGACCTGATCAGCTGAGTAACCAGCTCAGGCAGTCATCATCTCACTAAACCAAACTTAACGTCCATGTTTGTGATTTTGTCCACAGGAGCCGAGCGATAACGGCCCTCTGTTCTCGGAGCTTAAGTTCTACATGAGAGCTGCCAAACCTGATCTGAGTGAGTCAAAGTTACCCTCTCCATCATATCAGAGTTTCTGCAGCAAACAAATAAAATAAAGCAAACTTCCTTAATTAAAAAGACCCTCTTG